>CM076580.1:1557823629-1558346924 GCA_034641835.2 Pinus albicaulis | reverse complement strand
CAATCCCTTCAGAAAACATCATAAAGCATTTTTCATGGCTTAATGAAAGGTTTGTTTCTTTACATCTTATAAGAACTTTTTCCAAATTTTCTAATGTCTCTTCAAATGAATTACCATAAACTGTAAAATCATCCATATAAACCTCTACACAATCATGGATTAGATCAGAAAAAATTCCTAGTACTGCTCTTTGGAATGTTGCGGGTGCATTACATAACCTAAAAGGAAGTACTCGATAGGCAAAAGTTCCCCATGGACAGGTGAATGTGGTCTTATCTTGATCTTCAGGTGCTACCTGAATTTGATTATAGCCACTAAAACCATCCAAAAATGAAAAGTACTTTTTACCTGCTAATGTATCTAATACCCGATCAATAAAAGGCAAAGGAAAGTGATCCTTCAAAGTTGCTTTGTTCAATTCCCTGTAATCAATGCATACTCTCCATTTACCATTCTTTTTAGGTACTATAACCAAAGGAGAAACCCATCTACTATCTGAAATTGGATAAATGAAGTTTACATTGAGAAGTTTTTGGAGCTCTTCTTTCACTATCTCCCTAAGATTTGGATTCATCCTTCTTTGAGGTTGTCTGATTGGTCTACGGTTTTCCTCAATATAGATATGATGGATGCAAGTCTTAGGATCAATACCCTTCATGTCAGTATACTCCCATGCAAATGCAGTAGAATGTTTTTGCAAGATTTTGGTTAGTTCTTCTTGTTGTGACTTTTCCAAATGTTTGTTGATATTCAAAGTTTTTCCTGGAAAAATCTCAATGGTAGAACTACCAAACTCTTCCATAGAGTAAAGAGACATTTGTCTTGATGATAAATATTCTATGTCAGATTCCAACTAAAATTGTGTGGGGTCATATTCTGAAGATATCTCAAAATTTTCTAATGTGTTCAGAATTTGACTATCCTCACTGATTTCAGAAATGGTAAAGACAGGTTGTATAGTATCCTCATCATCAACCCATTCATTGTCTCCTACTTCTGTGATTGCTCTTACTGGAGGATACAAATTGAATTTCTTTGTCGAATTACCATTAGAAATGTACATGTCCCCAGATCTACAACTAATAAAAGCATCAGCTGTGGCTAGCCAAGGTCTTCCTAAGATAAGTGGGTGCCCTCCTAGATTACTTTTGGGAGTCAAAATCATAAAATCTACTGGATATTCCCAAGAATCTAAGGAGACCGAAATATCTTCTAATACACCATCTGGTTTAATAACCGATCGATCTGCAAGTTGCAATAAAGTAGGTGTAAAAAGAAGATTAGGAAGTTTTAACTGTTCCATAGTCTGTCTACTCATAATGTTGATAGCAGCCCCTAAGTCAATCAATGTGTTTGGAATTTCTATCCCATTTATATGTGTCTTGACAATTGGACTTCCCGGATCTACATACTTCTGCATGGTAATTTTTCCCATCATAATATCTGCAATCTTTCCTACCAGGTGGATTCTTCTTGTGTCTTTTAGTTTCCTTCCTGGTCTTTTGAAACTCAACTCCTTTATTGTTTTTGCTAGAATAGGAATCTCTCGAATGGCTTGTAGCAAGGCAATCTTGATACAAACATTCTTCAATTCATCTAGAAAATCATAGTTAGGCAACAAGATTTTTTTTTCCACCCCCTTGTCAATTTGTAGTCTTTCAGGAAAAGGAGGTGTAGATGAAGATGCAGGTTGCTCAACTATAGGAGTTGTGGGTGTTAGCTTTTCTTTTTCTTTTTGAATTTTTGAATTTTGAAGAGATTCTTCCTCAGAACCCTTATTGAATTGAAGAGAATCCTCCTCAGAGGTATCTTGCTCTTGAATATCTATAGAAGGTTTTTCTAAAACTCTACCAGATCTGAGTTGTACATCTTTGAGAGGAACAATCATATAGGTAGGAAATTGTTGTCCTTCTACCATATAAGTAGTTTGAGGATTCTTATTGTTAGGATTTGGCAATGGCTGAGCTGGAAGTTGATTTTTCTTCTGTTGGTATGGGAGCATGAGTTGAGGATTTGTATTTTTTTGAGAAGGTTGTTGTTGTGGAAATGGCAATGAAAGTTGTGGATTTTGGCTTGGAAATTGTGGAGCTTGTTGATTTTGAAAAGATGGAGGATATTGATGAAATTGAGCAAATCTCCCATAAGGATTTTGCATCCCTTGTACCCATGGCTGATATGAATTTTGATGTTGGGGCCAAGGTTGTTGCCAAGGATTCCAATTTGGTGGGGTTTGAAGATTCATAGGGTTGTTAAACCCTTGAGATTTTTGTCCCTGCCAAGGTCTCCTTGCGACAAAACAGAGAGATTCTACTGAATTTGGATCTTCTTGAAAAAAAGCTTTGAGTCCAGGGATTGAAGGACAATCCTTGATCTCATGATTTTCTGAGCAAATCATACATGTTTCTACAACTTTTTGCATCCAAGGGACATTCCCTTAAAGCATGTTTCTTTCTACATTTCGGACAAAAGATGGCTAAAGCATCTGTTTCTGCTTTCTGCTTGTTTTGGATTTTAAGGGTGTCTAGTTGTTCACTAAGGCTCCCTAAGATATCAGTTTTGAACTCATCAAGAATATTACCAATCTTTGCCCTACTTACTGATCCAGTTGCAGATTTGTTAGCCCTAATAAGAGAAGGATCCCTAGGCCCTTTTCCTATAGAGATGGATACATAGTTCCGTTATATCACGAAATGGGAGTTGAGAAATGTCTCCTTTCCCCATCATGTTTAAAATGTCTATCCATTCATCTCTAATGGCTTTTAATAGGAGGGCTTTCAAGGTTTCATTATCTAAGTTGCTCATCTTTGCTCTTTTCAAGTTGTATTGAAATCTTTCAATTAAGTCTTCCAAATTTTCATCTTTTTTTTGCATCATTTTGAATACCTCATCCTTGTGATTGGTGGGCATACAATAGTCCAAGTATCTATCCAAAAATGTTTGTTTCATATCATTCCAAGCCCTAATAGATTGAGTGGCTAATCCCATGAACCATTTCAAAGCAGATCCCTTCAAAGTTGAAGGAAACAGTTTGAGTTTTTGAGAGTCTTCCATATAGTCATAGGTTCGGCACACAACTTCAAACTCAAACAGAAATGTTTCAGGATCCTCACTTCGCAATCCATAAAAGTTAGGGAGAACATATGGTGAGATATTTTTCATTGTTGCATGAGTTTCCTCATCAACTATAGGGAATCCCAACAAATCCCTATTTCTACCGTTATTTCCTTCACCATTGTTATCTCCATTGTTTCCTCCTCTTCTACCTCCACCTTTATTTATTACTTCCTCTGCCATGATAGTTTCTTTAGAGTCCTTATAGTCCTCTAGTTCTTCTACCAAGAAAGGATGAGAGAAAGTCTCTTTGTTTTCTAAGTGGGTTTTAGTAGGTGATATAGGAGAATCCTCTAATTCAGCTGTTCCTTGACTTCCAAAAATCTTAAGGCTAGGGGTAGATGGTGGTGAATCTGGTCTATGCCTTGAAGAAGATGGAGTTGTGAAAATCGAACTCTTGGCTTTAGCTATAAACCTTCCCTAGAATCTCTTGCCCTATGCATGTCATTTTTTATTTTTTTTATATTTTTGAAAAGTTGGGCTAATAATTCTCTTTCTGATCTTCCAGGTCACACTAGGTGCAAGAAGAGAGCATACTTAAGAAATTACTAAACCAATAACTCTCTTTTCTGATCCTCCAGATCACACTAGGTGCAAGAGGAGAGCATACTTCAAGAAGTTATCAAGTTTTTCCCTTCTTTTATGATTTTATGTTTTTTTTTTTTAAGAAATTGGCTACCTAGTTACACTTCCCCGGCAACGGCGCCAAAATGTTTGGTCAATTTAGTGTGTCCTAAATTGCCGCATTTAATTTGTCAATCCGGGAATCGTAAGCTGATGAAGTGCGGCGCACTATATGTGCAAGATAACCTCTTTCTTAACTTTTTGTCGTTTTTGGTCTTTCTAAGGTGAAATGGAAATTCTAAAATGAAAAAACAAGTTTGGTTATATTTGTTCAAGGAAGTGATATCCCCTATAATGATTTACCAATCTTGAAACTTTAAAAGAAAATTGAAATTACAATGACAAGACTTGAAAGAAAGTAAAAGTGTACTGCTGAAATGAAAAGGTGCTGCTAATCTAATGAATCAAAACAGTAAACTAGTGAACATGAAAACCAAACTATTATTGCTGCCAACTAAACACAAAAGAAACTATGCTTAAGGAAATTCAAAATTGCAACAAAATAAATCTAAATCAGATTACATCAATTTATCTTCTGACCCTTCATCATTAGTCCAGCTATGATTTTCGGAAGTAATCATAAACAACTTGAGAAACTGATATTTAATTTGCAGAAAGTAAACTAATACTAAACCATACACTCATGATTCAATCCTCACCATCACCAAATTACATTTGAGGCAACCAAAGATGCCATGCATGATTTAATATATCTAAATTTGCAGAAAAGAAACTAATATTAAACTACACATTTCATAATGCAATCCCTCACCATCAGTCCAGCTGTGGCTTTCGGAGGCAACTCAAGATGCTATGAGCAGCTTAATATATCTAAATTTGCAGAAAAGAAACTAATGATTTCAAACTACACATTTCATAATGCAATCCTCTACCATCACCTGTACTGGCTTTCGTGAGTAGGTAACCGAAGATGCTATGAGTGCATTAGTATATCTAAATTTTAATCCATCAAGGGTATTAAGACAAACTCGAAATGTACAAACCACATCAAATTAAATAAAAGCTATGAAAAGCAACTTAGTAATTAGTACAGAACAATGTTAGTCCCATGTCATTAGTCAAAAAGCTATGAAAATCCCCAGGCTGCCTATCTAAAACCTGAAAAACATAAACACTGATCAGTGGTTAACAATCATAAAACATGAAAAATAGAAATGAAATGGAAATTATGGAAATGTATAAACAGAAATGAAAGAACTGCAAAGTATGAACATATGAATGGATTATGATACAATGATTTCTAAAGAAACGAAATGAGAAATATACACTAATACACAAAACCTTAGCTGAGCAGGGGCCCTCTACACAGCCTTGGCAACGATCCTCAAATACGAATTAAGTTGAAAAACAGAGTCTTCTCATATTAAAAAGCAGTCATTACAGAATGGTAATGTTACGGCACAAGTGCAGCGTAATCACTACAGAGCAGACTAATGAAAAGATAACAGAGACTACATTCACTAACATCAACTAACTTCCTATGCGTATGCAAACACACTATATATAACAACAAACTATAACTGTCTCCTAAAGTTCATGCTGGTAGAGAGCACGTAGACCACTACGTCCACGGATATAGGAGCATGGCCGTGTTGGAAAGTGAATCTACGAGAGGTGGATGCTTGAATTCGACTCTAGAGCCCTGTACAGATGTCGATTTAACCTCCGCAGGCTTAGAAACGGCCGTATGGGTCTTCATGTGACACGAAACAGAGTCCGGCCGACATGAAACTCCATGGTTGACTTCCATGTGGACGCCTTTGACCGCGGCTTCTTTGGACGAGTTTGCTTGAACCAATAGGATACGAACCATGTCCACGTCATTCCTGACCTGCCCATGTGGCTCTTTTCCCTTGTAGACACCTGTAGCATAGAGTTTCACAAAATAGCTGCGGAAAGTTGCAGCAGCTGCGGAAAGTGGCAAGATTCCGCAACTGAATGAACAAAATCTAGATCAAATAGCAAACACAAAAATATAATTAAAAACCATGTTAAATGCTCTTTTGCACATGATATTGACAATTTGGGAGGTTTAGGTGAGTGAAAAAGGTATGGAAAAATGTATGGAAAATATGCAAATTTGGGACTCAACAATATCTCTCATCATGTCCCATGCTCAGCCAAGGAAGCTTTGGCCAAGATTATGCCTTTTCACGCCTCCTCGATGCCTTCTTCATCTTTTCCCATTGGCAAGAGCATTCAATAACATGTAGTCCCATGGTTTTACCTAGGCCCTTGCTCAACATCCACTTTGATATCTAAATGATTCGTTTCCATTCCCTATCAGCCTGAAGTTTTCTCAAAGCCTTCTTTATTACAATAAGAGGAAACTCTACCTCCCACGCAATAAAATAATCTAGAGCACTACATACTTCTTCCTTGACATTGGATAATGTTTGACATGTTCAACCAACTTTTCTGATTTTGACACACTACCAATTTTTGTTCTTGTTTTCCATACTCTTGGATTCCTTGGCCTTGGCCCTCCTACAAAGCACACCCAAGAAGGAAACTTCCTCCTGCTCATAGAAGCAACAAAATGAATTCCTTTAAGTGGCTCCAATGTATCAACTCCCCCCCTTGGGAAGCCCTGATTGTGGCAACCATGTGTCTGCAGACTTTGTATCAACTTATGTTTGCTCATTTGATGTAAGAATTTTAAAACCACCATGTCCACACCATTATACAACAAGTTCTTTTATAGATTAGTTTACAAATAGTCTTTGTCTGCACATGCTAATGGAGAGATGTTTGTCTTTGTTGACACCTCTTAAGGCACTCAAGAAAATGCTTTTCAGCCACCACAGGATCAAAACATGTTATGCCCTCAATTTATATGACACCTTCTAGAAAACATTCTTGATCTGTTGTTTCAATAATTATATGATCGGATTTCACCACCTTTGTTCTCACCAATTCTGGAAGCATTTTCACAAGATCTCCTCTACAGCATAGACAGCTATCACTAGACCTCACAACATCTCCAGCTTTGGTCATTTTGGAAGTAACTAAGGATCCATCAACATCTTCTTCACCAACTTGGAGCGAGAAGGACTGAGTGATTTGAATTTTCGTGGATGATATGGGAGATGGTAGGGTTTAGGTATAGGGATAAATGGGGACAAGTGAGTGTATGAAAGAATTGGGGAATGTGAACAAGTGATATGAGTGGTATTTTAGGATATAAGGAGAAAAGGGATTGAAAATAGTGAATGAAAATATTTCGGTGATGGGAAAGGAGCCACATGTGTGAAATGGACTTTGAACTAATTGGCACCAAAATCAAACTTTAACAATCAAACTCCAACCCTATAAGAGCCATTTTTAACAAGAGAGTAGGGTTTGTGTTCTTCAACATTCAAACTCTTACAACCAATCTTCAAACAACTCCAAACACTGACCAAAGATAATATAAAGATGATTTAAACTTACATGGGGCAAAGGATACTGAGAGAATTTGAAATTCGCTAAAACCACGACACTTGTGTAAAAAGTGAAGGAGGTTTTTATTCCTTGGCCTATTTTTGACACAAAAAGCTCTCATTTTTCTCAAATTCATCTTTTATTTCTCAAAAACATCATTGGAGTAAAACCTATCCCGATGGGTGGAACAAGGGATTTGTCGAAATGAATCGAAATGAAGGGGATAAGGGGCTTCTAAATTCTTGGGGAAATTTTGGGAAGTAGGGAGGGATGTTAGGAAGCATGGAAAAGTGGAATCTCAGAAATTGAGTGAGGGGAAGGGGTCCAAAAGGGAAAAGCACATGCCTAGCCTAGAAAATTGCCAAGTTGTAGCAAGAAACTAGGGTTTATGAAAAAATGAGGAATTTGGGGGATCTCAGTGATGGGAAGTGTTTAATCAGGTACATTAAGGATAGGGGAAGGTGTATGAACATCAGGATACAAGTTTTGATGATGATTTGACCATCCAAGAGCAATTACCTCCAAAACCCTAGGAGAGGGAAATGAACCTTACCTAGGCACAACTGAAGCATGAACAAGGTGTAAAATGACCCTTTGGAATCTGGCATGATGATGAAAACCCTCTAAATGATGGTACACTCAGCTGAATGGTGACATGGACTGAAATTTGGACAACTTTGGAAGGAGTGAAAGAAAACCCTAGACCTAGTACTTAGTGAGCAAATTTTTCTTGAAGGCTCACTGAAATGACAAAATTTGACCTTGAAACTTTAAGATCACTTTGTAAGAGCATGTTTGATCACTGGAGGAAGGCTGCTAAGGCTGACACTAACAGGGCCTTGGCACAACATTTTAATAAAAAATTGCTTAATGGTTTTTGTGAACATTACACTTATTTTACTTTCAAAGCTACTTACAAATCTAGTAATTCTCAACTCTTGGAAACTATTAATGCATGTTTCTAGATTGATTTAAAATTTTGCTTCTGGAATATTCAGTGAGATGTAAAAATATAATCCTAGGAATAAACTATCAAGGAAAATGGATGTATTATCATACTTTAAAAAGACTCAATCCAAGAATACACATTCTCTTCATGCTTCAAGCTCCTTTGAACAATCTCTTACTGAGAGAGATGTTAACTCTTGTAAAAATGCATCTCATATGATGGATGAAAGAATAGGTTCCTCAAGTGATCAGGGTGAGATAAATGCAGTTTCAATAGAAATTAGTAATGAACATGTTAAAGGTTTTTCCATTGAAGGTGACACAAACCATTCGTGGAAAAGGAAAAAAGAGCAGTGGAACATAGGAAGATAATTCCAAGATGATTGAGTCTCAAGTTTTCCATTTATTGAAGAAATACCTCCTAGAACTGGAATGAAGATTTACAAGAAGTTATATGTATTGCGTGTAGTTGTAAAAGTTGCAAGGTAGTGAAATTTCAGATGAAGCTAGATACAATACAAAATCATGTAGGAAAGGTGTACAAAAATAAAATTGTAAATGGCAAAGCGAAATCTATTGTCAGATGGAAATGTTTTGAGGAATGTCAACATATCCAATTTGTGGAAGAATAAAAAATATATTTAATAAGTAAGAGGAAACTTGAGGAAAGTGGAGGAGCCATCATGTCTCGATTTGAAAATACGATGGAAAGAAGTTTGTTATCCAAGACAATACAATTGAGTACTTGTTACACATTATTTTGTCACCATGAAATTTTACTGTCCATATGGGTTCATCAACACCTATATAATGCTCCCATAGAAGTATACAACCCTAAATTTCCTAAACCAAATCCTGGATTTGGAGAAAAGCTTGTAAAAATCATAAAAATAATTGTACCGCACTTTTCCTTAGCTTTAATTACAGCACCGCATCCTTTTTCTCCAAAAAATGCAGAGCCGGCCACAAATTTTCTTCATTAAAAGTGTGGACCCCTGTAAAAGGTGAACTGAAGGCGAAAGTAAATTCTAGAAGCCCAGCTGGTCGAATATTCTCCCAGCTGGAAGCTTCTAGAATGCGTTATCTAGTCAAAGGCTTACTCCCTCCATTATCATGAACATTCATTCCTTCATAGAAGGAGCCTATTCCTTGGATTTTGGAACTTAATCCCTTGATAAGAGGACTCCATCCCTTCAATTTTGGAGCTGTAACCACTTTCCTTTTCCAATAAATTGAAGCTTTGGTTCAGTCTCAAGGGTACATTCTCACATATTTAAAACTTCTCTGTGAATTTTGTATACACTTAGTACTTGCTTTGTACTTAGTACTTGTATTAGAGAAGGGAATTGCTAAAGAAATATACTCTTCTTTCTAGTTGCAAGAACGAATACATACTCGTAGTTAGGCTAGTTCAATGAGTGGAAGGGCTTATCATACCAAAGGAAAACACTTGTTCCAGAACCCAGAAGGACCTGTATGACATGAGGGCAAACACAGTAGTAAGAATCCTTCTTTTAGTAAGAGATAATACAATTGGATCCTGTTTTCTCAATAAGTTATTTATGTGTTTACTTGAATGACTTATTTCTTAAATTCCTTGATCATTAGGATAGATTTATGATTTATGAATTCATATATGTTGCAGGTGCTTTTGATTCTCTTTTATGTTTTTTTTTGTAGATCTCGAGAAGTGACTGCTTGGAGCAACATAAAGAAGAATTCAACTAGCATTGGATCATAGGTAGGTCCTCCTTTCGTCATATAGAATTCTAAATCATATATAATCTAGAGAAAGTAGTTTACATTTGTCCTATTTGTTTCTAGCTATCCTTGTGATACTAGGGAGATCTTTCTTGTCCGTAAGAATGATTTATCCGCCTAACAAAATGGTGACTCCACTGGGGAATAGAACTTAGTTTGCTTTTTCTTTGAGCTTGACTTTTGAAATTATTTTTCTGATTTTGATTAATCTGCAATGGTTTGGGTTAATTATCATTAGAATTCCTGATAAGTTTGATTTAGAATTTTTATTTTTTCTTTAAGTTTTCTGGACTCCGGACTTTTTCTTTGGAAACAGTGCAGTATCCTCCACAGTTTCTCTTTGTAGATTGTGTGGTGTCGTGCCTTTTTACATTGAACCTGCGGACCTTGTGAAAATTTTTGAAAAACTCAAAATTCTCTTTTCTAGTACCAGCTTACAAGATTCTCTGTGATTACCCATATTTGTACTTACTATCAAAAGCCTTTTGTGAAACTTTCTTCTAACATTCCTAAGTTTTGAGTGATTTTTTAAAGATTTCCAGTTTGTAAGTGATTTTTGCTTTGTATTTCGGTTGCTCAAGGATCGGAAACCTTGATATACCTTAGATCACATGTATTTCATTATTTTCTTGCTGAGCCTTTGAATTTATAGTAGAAATTTCTTTTATGAAAATTAGATTTAGTTTTTATTTGCAAATTTTAAGAGACTTTTAGTTCATAAGTTGTGAATTTCACTTAAAACCACCATTGGATGATTTTCATTTCTTGCTGGGATAAGCAAAGGATTTCTTGGTTAGATTACAAACTGAGCAAAACATCCTCAATTTTTTAGAAATTTTTAGTCTTAAATTTTAAATCTTTAGAGTTTTTAGAGTTCAAAATTAGTGTTTTTAGTTTTGAATTTTGATTTCTTAGTAATCATACTTTTCTTTTGGAAAATTTTTATTTGTAGTTTAAGACTTGAATGATTAAAAGGGATTTATTTTTGAGCAATTAATCATTGAGTTCTCATGAAAAATATTTCTTTTCGTATATTCTTGTTTTAAAAGAAAGGATTGATGTTTTAAAAGCATTTGCATTTTTCAACTCTTTCTTTTAGATAGGTTTCATTGAAAAGGAATGAATTGTTTCTCATATAGATGCATTATAGTGTTTTTTGGAGTCGGGTTATTATACATCATTGAAGTTTCACTTTCATGCCCATTTTCCTAAGAAACATCCAATTAAAATTAAAGCTTAATTAAAATCAACCTATAAAATTCTTATTTTTCTAGGGCTCTTTCCACCAACATAGCTTAGGCTAGTGTCTTGGAATAGGTATTAGTTAACTCTCCAAGACAATTAAAACAAATAAGTAGCCGATATTGCGGTAGGAAAATTCCAATAGTAGCATATATGATTTGGGAAGCTCCTCTTAAAGGAGTCAAGCATGAGATCATATCTGAACCGGTGAGGTAATCAATCCTTCCTGATTGGCAACGATAGAATATATACATGTATTAACAACAATAAACCTTGGATTGACCATTTTCGAGGAGCCTGGGATCACTTGTCGATAAACCTTGGATTATGCCAAGGAGCCTTCAGGGGGATTGAGCTTTGTTACTCTTCCCTTGCATGTGTATCGGATCATAGACTATTCCCCCAAGTATATGTGTTTCTGTTGGTGACCTTAGTGGCCATAATCTATAGGATTATTTCCCAAGGTGACGGTGGAGGGAAGATCCCACTGTACCTGGAGCAGACGTCAGCTAGACTTACTTAGACTCTCCGGAGGGTTATCTTCACTCGAGATGGTTTAAGTGGAGATACTTTCACTAGTCTGTTTCATTAAGCAGGTTGTCGAGGTAACTGTTCCAACCGCCATTTCTGCATTAAAATACTATAATGTTGGATTTCATCACCAACTAGTGTTTTTAGTGCGGGAATTTACTCTTTGTGAGTGGTTTGATCTCTTAGATTTTATAGGCATGTGATCATTTGCTTGTTTCTTAGCGACCTTAGGAATTATTGATTGAGATTTTCTTTGATTGCGTGTGTTAAAAGTTTTAATCATGGTTGAATTACCAAGACGATCACACAGTACTCAGGGGAAACCCCCTAAGTACACACCAAGCCAATTAGAAGGACTTAAATCTATGATACCAAATGTTATCAATGGAACTGTATTAACAGAACAAGGATAATCATCTATAATTCCTCATCCTGATTTCAAAGTAGATCAATCGCAAGTAGCAGAATGTATCTCACAAACGATTTCAATTTCTGAATTAACTGAAATTGCCTCTACAACAAGTGAATTATCACCTGAAGAACCTGAAATTTCTGAACTGGAAACTGAACCTGCTACATCAGAACTTAATTTAGAATTCACTACTCCAATTCTTGATTATCCTGATTCACCCAGAGTGAAGAATATGATCACAGAAGTTCTTCCTCCTAGTCATATTAGTATTAAAGAAATCACTGATACAAAAGAAGAAGTAATTCTCCCTTCAACTTAGGAAAATTTAGAACTTAGACACCATGAGTCAATTTTTTATAGTCCTTTTAGGCAAGATCCTTGGTATTCTTCATTGACAGATTTTCTGCAGAATGTAGGTCTTCAGTATTCGCCACCCTGAATACCTTTTTACTCTACACCAATAGGTTATAGACCTCAAATAAACATGTCAGGTGAGTCATTTATGTTTTCTGAATCGTCGGGAACATTTCTCTATGGTGGTCCATCTATTCCTACAGGCTATTAGTCACTCAATGGTACATATTCAGGAGCATCTCCTTTTCTGAGCAAACTAATGTCATCATCTGGCCTGAATGAATCAAATATTGGAACTTCGAACAATGAGCAAGTTTTTATGATGTCTGGAAATATTTCGAACCCTGCATCTCAAGGTAGTAATATACAGCCTGGGGGGTGATCTCAAAATAGCCAAATACAGCCTGAGGGGCAACCCCAAGGACAATACATACCTCAAGGTCAACCCGAGGGACAGTACATACCTCAGGGTCAATATCAACCCAGGGATAGTACGTACCTCAAGGTCAATATCAACCTCAGGGACAGTACATACCTCAAGGTCAATATCAACCTCAAGGTCAGTAGCAACCCCAAGGTCAATATCAACCCTAGGGATAGTACATGCCCCAAGGTCAATATCAACCTCAAGGACAGTATCCTGCTCAAGGATTGCAACCTCCTTTAGCACAACAGTTCTATCTAGAACAAAAAATGTTACAAGGAGGTGGAAATTATCCAGTTAATTATCAACCATCTGTTCAACCCAGTTATGGGCTGTCTCATGTATAACCTTCAATGGGACCTTCATATCTTGGAATGGTGTGGGATCCATCACAAGTTCAAAATAATTTACAACCAAATATGCAAGTAACTTATTATCAAGCAGGACAACCTGTTGGTTATAATCAACCCCAACAACCATTCCAGCCTTCTATTCCAACACCTGCATCTGGTTCTATTTAGTAACTTGGTCCCAGTACACCTACTACTCCACCATAATCAGTTGTTCCAACTTCTATTCAACCTATCACACCTATTCTTGCAGTGTCTACAGTTCTTGTTACGTCTACCCCTCAAACATCGATACAGATTCCTCAGGTTTCTATCCCGCACTCTGGACCGAAAATTCAGACTACTTTTTAGATACCTGTAGGAAAAACTGGTACAAGTACAGTAATAATGAGTCAACCTCAATTTACTTATCAACAATATCAAGGGTCGTACCAATATGGACCTATTCCACATACTCCAGTCTACCCGCAACAACCGTACCCTGGATATACATATCAAACACCTGTCCAGACTCAGTATGGTCCTGTTATTCCTGGTTATCTAGGAGGTAATATGATTCCAAATGCACATCCTATTCCAGGTTAGCCTCGATATCCTCCTCCTGGAACTGGTTTAGTTTCAAAAGGTTATCCACAAGACCCTACCTGTCAATTTCCATTCATAACAAATTTGGGTTTATCGGATTTGTCTCGCCTTATGAATGATCCCATCTACTATCATCCGTATTGGCCACCAATAACTCATAAGTTTCCCAGTGACATTCTGAAATTTGAAGGAAAATCAGGAGAGGATCCTTCCAACCATGTTATGACTTACCACCTTTGGTGCGCATCTAACTCTTTAATTGATGATTCTATTCAGAAAACGTTAATAGGATTAGCTGCTAAGTGGTACATTGAACTACCATGAGGCTCATTTAACAACTTTAATGCCTTAGAAAATACCTTCTTAACTCATTTTTAGTTGCCAATCAAATACGACAATGACACGGAATTATTAAATTTACTAAAACAATCTACATCTACATATATATCTGATCATATTCATGAATGGAGACATAGAAGACGTTTAGTAAAAGTTTTTATCCCGGATCAAATATTTGCAGAATGGTTTGTTAAATCATTACTACCAAAAATCACTGAAGATGTAGCTAAAGCAGGAGTTCTCACAGAAGAACAAGTTATTTCTCAAGCTCAATACATAGACTTGGTATATACCCAGTCAAGTACTCTGTACGAGAAAATCCCCGATTTTCCATGACCTGGTCAGTTAACTGCAACTCCTTTAGGGTCTCATGCCGCTGATGGTGTAATCAGTTCAGTTGCTACAATTAAGAACAAGAATAAATCTTCAAAGTTTACTTCTCCTATAATAAATTTACCCGATTCACCAAAAGGAGAATCTTCCTTGGAAGCTACTGCCGATATTCACATTGTAGATTCATCTACTAAGTTGAAATCAGGTAAAAATAAAAAAGGGAAGAAAAAGAATAAACAGATCTCATCTCCTAAAGAAAAAAAACAAAACTGAATCAACTGACGACAAACGGAAACCTCGTTATCCTTGTCTTAACTATGATGAGGATCGTTTCACCAAGGAATATCCACATAGGGAAGAAGTTTCTAAGTTCGTCAAAGGTTCACCCACTCCTGTTGTCTTGAAGGATCCCTTTCCAATTCAAGATAGTAAAATGATTGGATCTTCTTCTACTCCATTAGAAGATATTTTTATGATTGCAACTCGATCACAAGATTACGGTAGTAAAAATCTCGTTACTGGTAAAGAAGTAGAAAATTCTAATTCTTCACCAGCTGCATCTACTTCGGTTTATGATTCGCTTCACATCGAGAAACTGAATCCTGATTTAGTAATAAAACCACCTCCTAAGGTGTACTTCGTAAATCAACTTTCAATCCACATGAGAGAGCTGCTCAGAATTGCAACATTGTCGAAGATTTGGCAATTTCCCCTTCAGCAATGTCAGCTTTGGAAGTGCTGCAATCATGTCCAGCACAAAGGAAATTACTATTGTCAGTTTTAGGAGCTATAGATCTGTAGGATTTGAACCTTATGATCTTTGATTTAGAAAATTGTACACCTTCCTTGCCCCATAAAATGGCTTTCCAGATTCCAGTGTTAGTCAAAAACACACATTGCTTTCGTGCTGTGATTGATGAAGGGGCATCTACGTGTATCATGTCGTTTAGTTGTTGGAAATTGCTTGGTTCTCTGACGCTTAACCGATATCTGACCATCCTCAAAGCTTGTAATGGAAGAGGATTCCATCCCTATGGTATTTTACAGGATCTACCTATAGAAGTCAAAGGAAAAACTGTTAATCTATATGTGGAAGTAGTTGATGCTCCTCTATATTACAACCTTCTCCTGGGTTTAAATTGGTCTTATGCTATGACTATTGTAGTGTCTTCCGTATTTTGGATAATCATGTTAGCTCATCAAGGAAAGATTGTGAAAGTCGATCATCCCTCGTATTATTCGTCCGATCTAGCTTCTACAGATAGTATTCAGCATGTTGGAAAAACAACTATTCCTTATAAGGATATAGGAGTAGGCTTGATTAAATATTCCTCTTTATTGGGAAATTTTTCTTTGCCTCCACCTAAAGCACCGCATACTATAGCTAATATCAATATGATTACATCAAGCACTATTCCATTTGATGATGCTTGGATAGTGCCTTTAGAGTCAGAACTGGATTCATTTGAAGGTATGATGCCTTTGAGTCCATTTGAATTAGCATATCAAGCAATACAGTCATTTTCCAATCCACCATCAACTGATTCTGACCCTATGAATGTGGTCAGTGAAGAATCATTTTCACCTTCAAGTTTAGCTATAACAGTAATTCTGGATCCTTTTCAAGAAGTGTTTTATTCTGACGAAAATATTCGTGAATTTTTGTCAATAGATGATTTACCACGGAATGATCTCCATCATAGGTCATATTTTTTACCTGAGCTTGATAGATTTGAAGATATTTTTTCATCCATTTTCACTACTGACTATGTCAAGGAAGCACAGAATCTGATATCAATCACAAATTGATATTTTGAAGTAAATTTAGGGAATATTTCTTCCACAATTCCTATTGACATATCGGTAAAACCAGGAATTGTTGAAAACATTCATATAGGCGCTTCTTGTACCAAAGATGAAATTGATATATACAAAGCCATATTTCAAGAATTTTGTGACGTTTTTTCCTAGTCTTATGAAGAAATGCCAGGAATTGATCCCAAAATTGTTGTTCATGAAATCAAAACATACCCAGATGCTAAACCTATCAGACAAAAATTACGTCAGATACATCCACGAAAAGCTGCTGCAATCAAAGCCGAAGTTGAAAAATTACTTCGAGCATGATTTATTTATCTAATCCCTCTCACAGATTGGGTGTCTGATATTGTTCCTGTCAATAAAAAACAAGGAACAATTAGAGTATGTATCGATTATAGGGATATAAATCGAGCTTGTCCAAAAGACAATTATCCAACCCCTTATATCGATCAAATAATTGATGATTGTGCCGAAAGCGAGATGTTTTCATTTATGGATGGGTTTTTCGGTTATGATCAAATAAACATACTCCCTACTGATCAACCAAAGACAACATTTATTTGTCCATGGGGAACTTTCTCTTACCATAAATTATCATTTGGACTCAAGAATGCTGGGGTAACTTTTCAAAGGGCTATGTGTTATGCTTTTCATGACATTAAACACATCTTGCAACCTTATCCTGATGATCTACTTGCTCATTATTTACATAGAGAAGATCATCCAACCCATTTATGAGCGATTTTTATGAGATGTATGTATTATAATATTTGCGTGAATCCACACAAATGTGTTTTTTGTGTACAACCTGGTCGATTACTAGGATTTATTTTTTTGAAACAAGGCATTCATGTTGATCCTTTGAAGCTTGAGGATAGTATCAATTTACCTCCTCCTTCCACACTTCGCCAACTCCAAAGTTTGCAAGGGAAATCGAACTTTCTATGTAGGTTCATTCCTAACTATGTCGAGTTAACTAAAGGTTTGACAAGGTTGTTGAAACAAAATATTCTTTTCATTTGGGATGAGATCACTGATAGGTATTTTGATGCTCTAAAACATGCATTTACCCATGCACCGTTATTGCATCCACCCAATTACAACCTAGGTTATTTTTTATACTTAGCAGCCTCTAAATCCATGATTGGAATGGTATTAGTTTAGGAAGATGAATTTCACAATGAACATGTGATTTATTATCTCAGTCACACTTTGAATCCAGCTGAAATAAAATACTCAGATGTGGAGAAATTGGCTTTGGATGTCATTCAAGCTATCCAAATATTTCGTCATTACATACTGTTACGAAAACTGATAGTGATTTCTGATTGTAATTCTATGATGTATATTTTGACCAAACAATTACTAGGGGGAAAATTCTCTAAATTGATAGTAATCCTTCAATTGTTTGATTTAGAATTTGAAAAATCTAAATAAAATAAATCACTAATGTTCACCGAACTGATGTGTGACTTCCCAAATACTGAGACAGAAACTGTGGTAGAACATCTGATTGTCGATGAATATTTTTTTCTTATCAACACTATTGATCCATGGTATGGAGATATCATTATTTATCTCCAAACCCAAAATTTTCGGCCTGAACTCTCACATTCACATAGACAAAAAATTTGTTTCCAATCCCAACAATATAATATTGTTAGCGACACTCTTTATCGTCAAGGTGCAGACTCTGTTTTCCGGTGATGTCTCACTCATGAAGAGGCTAAAAAAGTTTTAAATGATTTCCACTCTGGAACATGTGGTAGTCATATGTCTGAGTATGCCATAGCCCAAAATATATTGCGCACTAGTTATTTTTGGCCCTCGTTATTTAAATATTGTATTCTAGCTATCCAAAAGTGACACAATTGTCAGATCTTTGATCATAAAATGCATGCACCACCCGCTCCACATCACCCAATAATTGTTGTCGGTCCTTTTGCAAAATGGGGCATTGACTCCATTACATCTAACCCTCACTCGGCTAGGAGGCATGAGTGTATTAATCTTGTAGTCAATTATTTTACCAAATGGGTCGAGGCGATGCCTACATTTGCGACAGATGGAAAAACTGCAGCTACTTTTGTATTCAATCACGTAATTGCCCGATTTAGTGCACCCCAAGCTATTATTACTTACCATGGAAGCCATTTTCGAAAAATTATGATGACCAAACTGACTGATCAACTTGACCTATGCCACGATAGTTCTACTCCATATTATCTGCAAGCGAATGGTCAGGTTTAAGCTGTAAATAATTTTTTAACCACCATGATCAAACGGACAATCGAAATCCATAAATTGAATTGTCATACGATGATATTCTCATCACTTTGGGCATACCGAACCTCTGCAAAAACTGCAACAAGTTTCACTCTTTTTCAGTTGGTTTATGGTTTAGAAGATGTGTTACCGATTGAATGCAAGATACCATCACTCAAATTATCCATAGAATTACTACCAGCTACCTCTGAAGAGGAAAAACGTTTTTTATACTTAGCTCAATTAGACGAAACTCGGATCACTGTTGCATTAGCTACTGAGGCTCATAAAAAATGAATCAAGGCTCAGTATGATAGGATTATTTCACCACGTGGTTTTTCAGAGGGTGACCTACTATTGGTATATGACCAAGCTAATGATAAAATAGGAGCTGGGAAATTCAAACCCATGTGGCATGGTCCTTATATTGTCAAGCATGTGCTTGCAAAAGGGGCCTATGAATACTGATTATGACGGAGTATCTTTAGACAAACCCAGAAATGGGCTTTATCTGAAGAGATATTATGCTTAAATATTGTGTGAAGATTTTATTTTATTTTTAGTTCTTTTCGTAGCTAGTGTGCTTTAGATTAGAAGAGTGTGCCTAGTTTAAAGTTTATCTTTTACCCCTACTTATTTGGATTACTCTTGATATTGCAAATGTTGACATCCCTTCAAACATATATTGGTTTTGCTGATGGTGCTTGTCATAGTACATGGAAAATTTCTTCCACAACCTGGGTTATTTATTCACCCACTGATGACTTAATATCTATGCATGGGGTAAGCCTTGGTCAAACAACGAATAATATTTCAAAATATAGCACAGTGATTGAGTTATTTTCTGAATCCATTTAATTTGGAATTCAACGCTTGATTGTTAGGTTAGATTCTAAACTCATTACATTAAATTTAAATCGAGTATACGCAATTAAAAATCCAGTATTATTGAGATTTTTTTTGAAGGTACGTCTCTTGGAACGAGAGTTTGATTACATTGAATATCAACACATTCCGAGAAATTTAAACACATTGGCTGATGCATTAGCAACTAGTGTTATAAATAGACATTTTCAACATTAAAGTAGTAAATCAAAGAAACATTTGATAAGCATGTTGTACAGATAGCCGGAAATAGTAGTAATATTATAGAATAGAGTAATGTTTACAAAAAATATTACATCGTCCTCGATTATAAGTTTAAAACACCTTATAATCGTAAAAATAGTGATGCAAAAAAAAAAAAATTCATAGTCTGCACAATCATCCATTATCCGTGATGGTGATCATGATAGTACATGACAACTCATGCTACTCTATTCCAGAATCTCCTGAACTGACTAGGAACACCGATAACATGTCTCTGAAGATGGAGAGGGACATCATCTATCGAAGTCTCTGGGATATCCAAAGTAAACCGCTCTAGGTTGTGTTCCAAGTCAGTTAGAATCTTAGCCGCCTGATCCTGTGGTGGTGTGACGGGCTCTCTTTGCTTCCTATCGAAGCAATGGAGCATGGCTGGCCTGCGTGGACCAACATCTGTATTTTACAATTTTTGTCATCCGTATTAGAACGATTTAAACAAAAACAAAATAAAAATTAGAATTTAGAACATGTCAAAATGATTCTTACCTGAATCATCCCACTGTGCTCCCGGAGGAAGGGACATCTCTCGATCACTACGAAAGTCTATCCCATCTTATGGGTAATATTCTATAGCAAATATTTGGTTCTCCAACCAATGGAAAGAAGCTGGGGTGAAATGAACAATTTCACCTCCCTCACTATGATGGGCAATTAGTGCAACCCATCGGACCATCTGAGGCTCCTTGACTCTACCATGAGCAATTGAAATAAGCTGCGGGACAAGTGAAGGAATTATCTCCAAAGAAAATGTGACAACAATAGCTCCATACCCAAAGTTTTTCAACTTTGAGTTCTTTTCCCTAGTCAATTAGCCTTTTACATTGGCCAATACTACCTCACACCAATTGAAAATGGTTCCTCTAAAACAATCGATAGCAGTCTGCATCTGGGATCTAGTAGCAACATGTGGAGCCATGCTCCCACACAACCGGGTTATAGAAAATGTGACCACTTTGAGTTCAGGACGGATGATTGTTTTTATATCAATGCATTTATCTTTGGGATCCACCTCCTCATTGTAGAACTCTTGCTAAAGGCTACTGACAGATTGGCCACCTGCCCTAGCCCCGAACAAAGAGATTGGTTCACCCCTCTTTGATAAACCAGTAAGAAAATATATTTCTTCCGGCTCAATTTCAAGCCGGTGATCTCCAATTATGAAGCATTTTTCTTGGACGTCCCATTTGTTTACTAGCTAGTTAAGTAAGTCTAATTGGGCCCTCATGCCCTGGATAGCCAAGAATTTATACAAACCGCATTCCCTCAATACGCGTAATGTGGGCAGATGTACCATTGTACCCTCATCAACCTCTTCATGTTCACGTTCTCTCCACTCAAGCATTGTAGATATCCTACAATGGACAAATTGAAAGATTAGAAAAAATTTGAGTGAAAAAATTTGGTTTATTTTGTGAGAATAAATAATTTTATTTTCTTTACGGTGCCTCCACACCTTTTACACAAAAACAGTGCGTGGATCTGCATGCGTCTTATGCATAAAGTGCGTGACCACGACAATTTTCTCTTTGAAAAATTGTTGGGGTCAGCAGGTGTCTTGTGTATTACCTATAGACCCCCGTGAGCGAATTTTTGAACATATTTTTCTCCTTAAAAATCAATTTAAGACCTAAATTAAGAAATTGAATGAACAAAAACAAAGGCGAGGATGATGTGGATTACATGTAGTTTACGGTTCTTGATTCCGACGAGCGAATTTTCCATAATCTCCTCTGGAACGTTTTTCACCAAAAGCTCTCAAATTTCACTCTGGAATCAAATCGTAAAAATGATTTGGAAAAACTCCTTTTTATAAGATTTTTTGAATAAATGAAATATAATTTTGTTTTCCACTTTAAAAATTTGTTTTCCGAATTATTTTTATTAATCATAAATAGGTATGTTTAATTTTTGATTTTTTTATGCAGAACACGGGATTTTTTAGGTTAAATGATCATTTTTGACAAAGGAGTATACTTTTTATCACTTTTTCGAACTCAATAAAAATTATGAAAAAGAGAAAAATTATGAGTACATTTTTATCCCTTTTTCGAACTCGTTAAAACTTACAAAAAAGATAAAACCATGAGTACATTTCTATCTCTTTTTTGAACTCGTTAAAACTTACAAAAAAATGAAATCTTGAGTTCTCTTTTAAGCCCTTTTCAGACTCTTTAAACATGAAAAGATCGCTGAGTACTTGACTATTCAAACTCATTAAAGGAAATGAACAGTTGTCCCTTTAGTATAAGTTTACCCCTTCTCCGGATTGGAATGGACTATTTACGAAAAAGGAATACATTGACTAATCATGGTCAATAGAGTTCTCTCTTGTATTATTTTATCCCTTTTTGGGCTTGAGAGACTAAATCTACAAAAAAGTACGCCCATAGAGTTTCCTTAAGTTTTTCTTCTAACTCCCTAAAATTGAAAAACACCAAGTTTCTCCTATACTGGACTCGTTAAAATTTAACAGTAAAGGACCTGTAAATTACAAATAGGAACGAACCACTGCTTCTTTGGGTTCGATTTTCAATTAAGTTGGACTCATCCAAAGGATGAGCTTATATAACAAGCCAATGTTATCCTCCTCAAGCTTGTCACAAATAAAGAGGCACTGGCCAAAAATGGTGGGGGAGAAAGAGAGAAAATGGATCCAGTTGTTAAATTTTGTTTAAAAGTAGTATACCACTCTTGAACATGACACTTTTTGTCACACTTCCACCTAGGTTGGGAAAATCCTTTGCCTATTAGTTAATCAAACGATATTGAAAGTCTTCAGCCAATTTCTGGGTATTAGCTTTAGGTCAATTGTCACCAAACCATATGCAGTGTCATTATGTGTTCAAGAGGATAGTTCAAACAAACCATTCATATGCAAACATATGTATCCTTTTACGTTGACCATCCCTGAGTCAGTCCTTTCAAATTATTTCTACAAAACTTGATCTAATGGTTTCGTGTCGTGGGTTTTCCTACGATGAGTAACTTTCTATCGACAATAGCATATCATCTAGGAAGTTGATATAGAATCCTTCAATACCTTGGAATCTGCATGCCTTAATGGCAGGTTTCTCGCCTTCGACGACAGGTTGCATCATTGACCTTTGATCGAATGATTCTGTGAAATGTTCGATATCAGATGACAAATTCACATTTAATAGATCGTACTGAGTACTTTGAGAGCAATTTTCATTATTGGTGGTTTCTCTCACACTTGTTAACATTTCACATCATTGACTGGTAATCAAGTGGTTTCTACCATGTTCGAATTTGACACAATCAATCGCATGGACA
This sequence comes from Pinus albicaulis, assembly GCA_034641835.2. Classification (NCBI taxonomy): domain Eukaryota; kingdom Viridiplantae; phylum Streptophyta; class Pinopsida; order Pinales; family Pinaceae; genus Pinus; species Pinus albicaulis. The sequence goes on along the minus strand of CM076580.1, from coordinate 1,558,323,940 downwards.
AAATCGTACTAGTTCGGGAAGAAGAAATCAAGACCCTGGATCTAGTTTCCACCATCTAGGCTGCGAGGAATTTTATTGTTCATTATACAGTAGATTATTCATGACAGATGGTTGCGTCCATATTGTGTCTACTATTGATGTAATATTAAAATCATTTCTATATCAGAAAATTTTAGTTAAGTTTTGATTTAGTTAGTTGTTGTTCTGAGTATGGGAATGCCTACCTCAATGATGATATCTATATATATGTTTTCATTGAATGTTTTTACAGTTTCCAACCAGTTTCCACAAGCCAATCCTCGGGATGATAAAGCACTTCACTCTTCGAATTATCTTAGACTTCGCACTTTAGGGGGGCAATCTGTTACACATTATTTTGTCACCATAACATTTTACTGTCCATATGGGTTCATCAGCACCTATATAATTCTTCCTTAGAAGTCTACAACCCTAAAGTTCCTAAACCAAGTCCTGGATTTGGAGAAAATCTTGTAAAAATCATAAAAATACTTGTACCACACTTTTTCTTAGCTTTACTTGCGGCACCGCATCATTTTGCTCCAAAAACAGCGGAGCCGACCACACGTTTTCTTCATTAAAAGTGCGGACCCCTATAAAAGGTGAATTGAAGGCGAGATTAAATTCTAGAAGGCCAGCTGGTCGAATATTCTCCTAGCTAGAAGCTTCTACAATGTGTTATCCAGTCGAAGCCTTACTCCCTCCATTATCATGAACATTCATTCCTTCATAAAAGGAGCCTATTCCTTGGATTTTGAAACTTAATCCCTTGATAAGGGGACTCTATCCCTTCCATTTTGGAGCAGTAACCACTTTCCTTCTCCTATAAATTGAAGCTTTGGTTCAGTCTCAAGGGTACATGCTCACATATGTAAAACTTCTCTATGCATTTTGTATACACTTAGTACTTGCTTTGTTCTTAGTACTTGTATTAGAGAAGGGAATTGTTTAAGAAATATAATCTTATTTATAGCTGCGAGAATGATTACATACTCGTAGTTAGGCTTGTTCAAAGAGTGGAAGGGCTTGTCAGACCAAAGGAAAATGCTTGTTTCGGACCCCGGAAGGACCTGTACGACATCAAGGTGAATGTGGTTGTAAGAATCCTTCTTTTATTAAGAGATAATACAATTGGTTCCTGTTTTCTCAATAAGTTTTTTATGTGTTTACTTGAATGACTTATTTCTTAAATTCCTTGATCATTAAGATAGATTTATGATTTATGGATTAGTATATGTTGTAGGTGATTTTGATTCTGTTTTATGTTTTTGTTTGCAGATCTTGAGAAGTGACTGTTTGGAGCAACGGAAAGAAGAATTCAACTAGCCTTGGATCACAAGTAGGTCCTCCTTTCGTCATATAGAATCCTAAATCATAAATAATCTAGAGAAAGTAGTTTACATTTGTCTTGTTTGTTTCTAGCTATCCTTGTGATACTAGGGAGATATTTCTTGTCTACAAGAACGATTTATCTGCCTAACAACACTGTATTTCACATCTTATGTAAAGGTCGTCCTATGATAGATTATCCAGATCACATGAAATTTCTATATTTTCTCCACATGCCAAACTTTACATCTTCTCATTGGTCCGTAACTAGTGGTTGGGAATAGAAAAGATATATAGCTCAAGTAGAAAATGATGATTTGAAATAGGAGACTGAAAATGCTAGGTTTTTGGCATTGTCTTTGGATGAGGTTATGGCTATAGATAATACTTCATGGATATGAATGAGAATTTATATGGTTAATCACCATATTAGGAATTCCTATCTACTTGGGATTAAAAAGATGAGAGAGACTTCTATAGCTGGAAATATTTATGAACTTGTTCTTAATAGTTTGAAGGAAAGTGGTATGGATCATTTAATGATTGCAAAAAAGTTGGTATGTGTTGGAGCAGATGGAGCATCGGTAATGCAAGGAAAAATGAATGGTCTTTGTGTTAGACTAAAACTATCAATTTCGCCATATATAATTAATATTCGTTGTATGGCTCATAGGATGAATCTTTCATTTAAAATAATAAGCAAGTTTCCATCATTTTCAAAAGTTGAAGATCTTGTACGTGAGACTCATGCATACTTTTCTCATAGTCCCAAATGATATTTAGAGTTTCAACAATTTGTAGATGGTTTTACAGATGGAAAAAAATCATTGAAAGATGTTGATACAAGATGGATCTCATTAAATCGACCAGCTCAAAGACTATTTAGTGAATTCAAATCTTTGGTAGGGTTGATGTATGAAAATCGCTACAATGTAGACAAAGCTCAAGATCTTCTTCTTCAACTAACTAATATAGAAACATTATTGACATTGGCTAGAATTCTTCCTATGCTACATGAAATGAATGTCCTCATGAAAATTTCTTAGAATCACACAATGTATATTGTCGAATACACAAATGCGAGAAAGTCAACATGCCTTGCATTGGATAGTTTGTATATGATGTCAAACTCTTTTACTGGTCTAGAGTTTACAAATTGGACTAAGATCATCAATATAGAAAATACTGAAATTTTTTTGATGTTTGATGAAAAAGGGATATTATGTATCACAATGCGTTGGTATATGGTTCCCTTTCATTATATTAGTAAGAAGGGATAGATCACCAAATATTTCCCCTTGTCAAGAGACCAATTTGATAATATTGTGATATTGGTGAGACAAAATTTGATAGAAATTGAAAGATCACTATCATCAGAGATAAGAGGATGATTTCCTCAAGATGAATTGTTGGAGGCCATGTGTGTGTCCCTCAATATTGGAACAATTGTCAATATCTAAGAAATTTAAAAGCCAAATTTCAAAAGAGATTAAAATATTTAGTAGACCACTTTTGCAAGAAAGTCTCGATACATGGAGAACAGATTTAAGGTATTTTAGATTCATAAAATTATATCAATAAGGTGGGCGCTTTTCTCAAAGAATATGGAAGAAATATCCTTTTTTGGAGAATCCTAATGAAAATGGTGCTATAACAAGATTATGGACTACTTTAAGTGCTATCCAATACCTGCAAGAAAACATATCAGAATATTTCAAATTAGCACATTTGTGTCAAAACGTGATTTTGGGATCAGTGGAGGATGAGAGAATTTTTATTGCACTATCATTCCTGAAGTCAAAGTTGAGGAACAAGCTTGATAAACATGTGGATACATGTTTAATATTATATGTAACAAATTATGACATTAACAATTTTCCATATGAAAGAGCACTAGCGCTTTGGCGATCAGATTGTGATATAAGAGGAGAAAACAATATAACAAATTTATCTAATGAACTTAATACATAAAATAATGTTTTGGAGGCTCGTAATGATAGTACATCAGGAGAAGATCATGTTCAAAATGTAGAAAAACATGACCAAGATGAGAACTGGGAAATTGAAATACCCTAGGACTCTTATTTTGGTATACATGTTCTGTTGATCATGCAAGATTACTATATGTCAAATTCACGTAAAAATGGGTTCTATATTTTGTATTTTTCATTGTAACATTGCAGCTACATTTCTTTCATGTGTGTTATTTTAAAAGTGTTGTTTCATATTTAATCCTTACATCGTTTGTTTCTTATTTGTGATAGGAAATGAAGTTGGATTTGATGAGGCTGGGACCTATTTATTTTCACATAGATAGTGTCTCACTAGTATATATTGATAAATAACTAATTTAACAAGACTAACAAAAAGCATCAATGGGCTCATTCAAGTACATGAAACAACCTTGATGTCTAGCTCTGACATCTTGGAAAATTTAATGGTATATATGTTTCTTGTGTTGGGGAATTTTGCTGAGTTTCAAGTTTTATATTTTCTTACAAAATAATTATTGATATTTGGAAAATGTGTGATTTTATATTGGTACTAGAAATGAAGCTGGTTTTGATCTTTGATTGGAAATGAAGTCAGATTTGATAAAGTTGGGACCTATTTCTTTTCACATAGATAATGTCCTAGTATTAAATGATAAATAACTAATTTAAGAAGTCTAACGCTAAGCAACAATGGGATTATTCAAGCACATGAAATTGTGTTGATGTATAGCTCTGATATCTTAGAAAATTTTAGTGTTTTGTTGGTTGCTTGTTTAGAGGATTTTGTTGAGTTTGAACTTTTTGGTTTTTTTTGGTCAAAGTTTTTTTTTATTCCCTGGAATGCTTATGGTTCTCATATCATGAATAGATCGATAGATATAGTTTTATTATTATAGTTATTATTGTTTTATTTATATATTTGGTGGTTTGAGGAAATATATTTTATTTCCTTTCACTTTGTGGCATGATTTTAGCATGTTAACCTTTTAAAATATAGTAAAATATTTTTCTTGTTATAGATTTTTCTTGGAAAAGAATTATTGATATTTGGAAAGGGAAATAAACCCTGGGTAGCTAAGCGAAGAGAAAAACGGTCTATGTACTAGGTTCCTTCACATTCATTGTAGGAGACCTATTGGAATGAGACTGACATTCCTTTTATGAAATTACACTTTTGATGCCAAGGCGGAGCTGAGTTCGCTGACCTGGGAAGAACAATGGAAGTTGATCATAATGCTAAGGAGATTAGAATGTCGGTTTCACAAACAGCTGACCATGCCACCAATGCTAGTGGAACCAAAGGAACCACATCGTCTTATTATGATTCTTTTCAGATTGCCTAGGGTGAAACCGAGGCTGTTTTGGGAAGCATGGAAGGTAGCAGTGGTGGAGAATTACAATGAGAACCCCATGATGGGCTCCATTTTTCCCTTTGGTATTTGGGCCTACAAGATCTTGTGTCCATTGTAAAAGTTTGCAAGTCTCTACATGCTGCAGTGAAATATGATCCTTGTCTATGGAAAACTATACATGTGGAGTATCCTCTATGTGAAAGGCTCACTGATGATGCCCTCTTAAAACTTACTGAAAGGTCTCAAGGTCAGTGATGAAAATTGACTTTAGTGGAGTGCCTGAAAATTATAGATGATGGACTGAAGCAAGTATTTTACATCAGTCCAAAGCTTACAAAGGGTTGTATCTGTCTTTGTTGGTTTCTGATTTTGAGAAATTACATAAAGATGAATTTGTTGTTCCACTTGACATTTTGAAGACAACAGTATATTTATTTTCTAAATATATATTTTCTTCATTTTGGCATGATTAGCAATGTAAAATAGTTATATTCAGTTAATGTAATTGCATGGGTTTTGTGAAATGGAATTGTGCTTCCCGTAAAATGTTTTCAAACCAGGTTACTAAATCGATGTTTTTTCATGTGAATTTAACCCCTAGTCTCCTTTAAATACAATTATAAAAGGATATAAACTTAAAATATTAGAAGCTTATTTTTTGAAGGAAATGTAGGTAGAATTTGCCCCAGAATGCTGAAACCTTGAAGGGAGGCACTGGTGCAACTCTTCCATTTGGTATTCCATGTTCTTATGTGTTTTAAATTTCTCTCGTTTCTTGAATTTTCTTCTATTATTTCACACGCTAGTGGCTTCTCCTCAACTTTTCGTGCACATCTTAATTTTCATTAGATATTTGGAAACATGGGAAGGTAATGCATTTCTGTGAAAATGATGTTGCATCGAAGGTACAACTTGTAGGTTGTTCTCTTGTTTAGTTTGTCCATTATTTTCAAAACCATATTGTGCATTGATTGTGGACTTTTATTTTTGTTATCAAGTGTATTAGGTTTTCATCGTGCAATTATATTGTTATCCTAAACTTGCTCAAGTTAAGCCCGTTAATTCAGATGTTTTGTGTGAAATATTATTTTCTCTTGGTACCTCCTACTCTGCCCTTGACTATATGTGGTGCACTTGTTTATGGGCTTTGCAGTTATGTTTTCTAGGTTGCACAAGGTTGACTGCCGAAAACATTGTAAAAAATGTCAAAGCACACAGAGAATGCAGCATAGACAGATTGAAGTAGTTGAGAATTACTGGTCTTTTTGGGATAACAAGAGAACACCTTGAGAAGTTGAATTACATTTTGGATGGTGGTTTATATTAGAAGTCTCATTCAGTAAAACCATGGTTTTATCCTAATGGTCACTATTATTCACTTTCATATGATGATGACAGTACAATTGATATTGAAGCTTGCCCTATATGTGGGAATGCAAGGCTTGTTTATGACTGCACAAATGAAAGCTGCTAAAAGAAAAAAGAACAAATAGTTAGTGTCGGGATTGTACATTTTGTATCACATGTTGCGATGAGTGTGGAAGGTGTATTGATGATAATGAATATGAAGAAACAGTTTGTCTCAATATGCTCTGTTTTGACTGCGTGTGGGATTCTCAACTACCAAGAATCAAAAGAGCTCACTTCTGGTAAATACACTATCAAAATTTTAGCCTTATTTTAGGCTTCAATGATTTTGGGCTATTACTTGCTTGTAATTTGGGTCCAAAATTGATTGTTTTGACCTTATCTTAGGGATTTTTTGAAGACAAAGAAAACAAATTGTTATCTTTGTGTGTTTTGAGGTGTACATATTATTTTTCCTTATTTTGAGAATCAAAGGTATATCGAGGACATAAAATATGAAGAAATTCTATTTCAATTTTCGTGAGAAGAAGCCAACAACAATTTTTCTTTTAGGATATTTTGGAGAATGTTGGAGAATGTCAGAGCTGAAGTGCATGTTGCAAACTAGAGCAAGGTCTTGTGAATAATACCCGTAGAATAGTATATGAGTTGGTGATCTCGATCTCCTATCCTTTGAGAAAGATATGGTGCTCAAGGAGGATTTTCTTCAACATGTTGAAGGTGATGAATATGGTTTTTACCTAGGTTGACTGTCAACCGATGAAGATCACAGAAAAGGGCAAGGGAATCAAGCTTTCTTTACAATTTTTCTAGGGATGAGACTATAAGGGCCACATCATCTACAAACATTAAAATATAATATACTCCAACTGTCCCCTACACTAGTTGGATGTGCACAGCCAAAAAATATTGTATATTCACGATGCTTGTTTGAACACCAAACACATATCTGTGTTATGACCAGAAAAAAACTACACAACAAGGATTCTCTTTGCAGAGACATGGATCAATAGGAAGGAGGGTGTCTTATGTGATGATAAAAAGGGCCTGGACAAAGACACTATTGCAAGGGTCTCATGGGTGGAGGTCAGGCTCTCCTCAAGTTCTCATGAATCTTCATACTGAGGTGGCATTTCTCTTTGGTTGTAACTTATTGCTTTTTTGTGTGAGCACTAGAAAGGAGGGAGGTGATCATCATGTTGTGTGGGTTGATGGGAGTTATTCTAAGGCTCCTCCATTTTGAAATTTAATATTTGATTAATATTGTCTAGTTGATACGAGGCAAGCTTAAATAAGTTCAATTCCAAGATTCTTATCCTGCGATTCAAATTGAAAGATTTACAACAAAATTCCTTGTGGGATCATTACAGGACAAGCTACTTTGGGGAGCAGCTTGGCTGTACAAGGCAACATGCAATCCAACATATCTAAACTACATTCAAGTAAATCGTCCATCCTTAGGAGTTGGCCAATCGGATAATGTATCTGGGTGGGACAACAAACATGCAAGAGCTCGAGTACTTTTATCACATGTATATATAGATTGAGTGGGTCTAATAGTCAGTAGTAGTAGGGCTTGCCTAACATTTAGTAGCAAGGTATTCTTATGTTGATTGCAGATTCCCATAATATCTTGAAATCTAATGGTTACAATAGGGTCAATTGTTTGACCTTTGTAGTGACAGTTAGATTGCTAGATATTCCTGGAATCTGCAATTCTCATAAGTTCAGCAATCATTACAATAGCATGTGTTTAGTTTTAAGACGTAACATGTTTAAATCAAAAAGCATTGAATACCCCTTTCCAAATTCACATATGTATTCCTTAATAGATTTTGATATTCAAATAACTCTTTATTATTGCAATTAACTACATGGAGACTTTTTTGGGTAGTTTGATTGTCTATTGGGTGTTCTATGTAAATGAATGATTATATTCATGCCATTTCTATGTAGGAGTTCTTGATATGAAATGCGCACTCTGTTCAGGAATACAAATGGCATGCAGACAATTTTATTTGATATCTTCTTCCCGGAACACCCTATTCACATGATCAATATACTCCAGGTGATCTTTTAGATTTTACTGGCATTGAAATATAGTACACTTTCTCTCTCTTCTTATAAATTTAACACTATATGTTGTTGTGTAAGTAGGAGGTCTTCTTTACACATTGCAGGATACTAATTTGCAATGCGTTACATCTTCTTCCTTCTTTCTCTTGACATATGAAAAATACTTGAGCTCCTCCAAACAAGTAGTAACTTGTGCTGGTACAGTGACAGTCACTCCTCATAGGCTAAGAGCACTTGCAAAATGCTAGGTATAGATTTGTAGTAGCCCAATGCTTAATTTTCCTATTATTTCAAAAAGTTACTAATGTATGCAGAATCTAAATCAATTTTGTGTTGATGAAGATTGACTAACAACTGGGGGATAATCTTATGAGGATATCATACATGGTTGGATATGGTTCCCTCTATCCAAAACTTATTCATCACAAAGCCTCTTCTCTGCCCTCCAAGGCCAATCATGCTCATCCCATTCCCTGCAAAGCAAGCTTCCAATCTCTGTATAACAGTGCACCCAATCCCAACATCTTGGTGGGAGCTATGGTGGGAGGCCTAGACAACATGGATAGGTTTACTGATGTGAGAAACAATTATGATCAATCTAAACCTTCCACCTACATTAATGCACAATTAGTGGGTTCCCTTTCTTATTTGGCCCAGAGACTGATGTTATACTTTTGAAATTTCTTTGTGCTGCAGATTTCAGGATGAATGATGCATTAATCATGTTGCTGAATAGTGTGGTGTAGAGGAAGTCATTTGGAGTTGACAGTATAGTTGAAGAGGATCTGAAATTTGATGAGAATATGAATTCAGCGGCCTTCATGCATTGTTATGATAAAGTGGGCCACCCAGTGTGGTACAATGCTTATGGGATTTTTCGAGACAAGGAGCTCTACTAGAAGATCTTTGGAGATGATGAGAAGCTGAAGAATTTTCTGAGATGGAGGGTCCAAATTCTGGAGAAGGAAATCAATCTCCTTGATTTCAATCCTGTTGGTGTCAATTCCATCATTCAGATCAAAGATGTTAAAAATATGCAAAAGAGAGAATTGAGAGCTGCATCAAACCAAATTCTTGCACTTTTTAAAGGTAACTACACAGAGAAGGTAGCAATAAAGGTTTGTAACTGCTCAAAACATAAAAATTTTTCCTTTTCCGAGCTTGCCTAGAATAATATATCTTAATGACTATAAATGATTATAAGGATGATGTTAGATCTCCTCGTAGATCTGGTGTTTTGATAATTTTGGCATGCCAAAAATTGGAATTTTTGATGCATCTCTAGATATTTATTACTTGACATATGGTTGCTAGTTTCAAATGGTGTCAAAGTACATATATCTTCAGCCCAATTTGAAAAAGGATGAAAGTTACAATATATATTTTACAAAGATGTTCCTTTTATATAGGGATATAATAGATATCTTTAGGAAGATATGGTTTTATATATTTTGTATCAAGCAATACAATAGTTTCCCATAAAATATTTGAGTATGGAAATTCAATTATTATTTACTTATACTAAATGAAATAGTACTCCTACAAAACCTTATGTCTAATGAGTACATGGACATTTTAATTCCTTTTCCTTTCTCCCTTTCGAAGGGCATCAAAAAACATGTCCATATGGGCTACACTGAAAGGAATGGTCTTCCTTTGGCTCGGGTGCATGAAGGATATATACTTCATCAAAATCACTTGAGGCTTCCACTGGGCCTTTGTCTTTGTGAGGTTCCTACCATTTATGTGTCAGAGCAGACTACAGCTAGAATGGAAACCTGGTCAATGGTTTAACACTTTCTATATTACCACTGAAATGACTGTAAGCTACTATTTCTGGTGCCTATTTCCTCCAATTGTTATTTTATTTTTCCTTATTGATTAAGAGATTCTATGGAATGCTAATAGGTATGAGGAGTTAACACGTATTTGTGTGGTGTTTTAGTAAGTGAAAAACACTTCTCTCAAGTTTTATTTGTATCAATGCATTTCCGATTTTGTTTCTTGAATCATATTTTTTTTAATCTCAGTGGAACTTTCTGACCTTTTAAGTTCAACTTCATTGTCTTTTTCACCCAGAATTACATGGTTTAGAGATGGAGGAGCATATATAGTCATTTATTTGCATGGTCACAATATGGCCTGAAGAGTTTTGTTTTTCATGGTCAACGTAATGGTCATTTTTTTTTGTTTAAAAGGGAAATCTCATGGGAAACCCAAGGATGCTTCATCACATTTGAAGATGGTATCCAGATTCCCAAATAAGCCCATTGGCATAGATTACTGCACCTTACCCAGCAGGGCTTAACAAGGCACCTGCTAGTATAGAACTAAACAAATTCTCAGCAATATGGTGGCAACAAGTTGAGATATAACCCCTTGTGTTAAGGTAGCCCCCATTGTCACATAATACAATGATGGAATTAGGCTTTTCACAAGATACTTGTGGAGGAAACCCTTTCTTTCAATCTTATCCCAAAACTTTGAAGAAAATGAAATCACTCTATGAATGAAGTATAGTAATGGACTATTTTATCTTTCTAGGACTTGAATTCCAATCTCATCAATTGTAGACTACAGATCCTCAAACATACTGCCTTTGGGTTGTGAATTCTGACTATCGTTCCCTCTGCCAGAATTCAAAATGATACGATTCAAGTAAAATGTTCAAGGCTTTCTCATATCTTGCTAATTGTTTCCATATGTAATTAAGTCCTTTTGCTATATTTAGTTTCAAGTGTGGGATTTTGTTGGGCCCGATAAGGGCGAGGATATTATACTCAGTTTATCAAATAGAAAAATCACCACTAGAAGAAAAAAGGACATTGGTGAGGGTAAAAAAATGTCACCATAAGCTCATTGGTGATAGTCAAAAGAGTCTTTGTTACCAAAAATTGAATGTCACCAAAGGTGGCGTCGCCAAAAGTATAGGTGTTCTGGTGACATTCAAATTTCTTCACTAATAATGATTTATAATGAGAGATAGTGACCGTCACCATTTCATGTGAGTAATGGTGATGAACATTAGCCTCCATCACCAAAAATTTGAACGTCACCAAAGGTGGCGTCGCCAAAAATATAAGTGTTGTAGTGACATTCAAGGTTCGTCACGAACAATGATTATAAGGACGGATAGTGACTGTCACCATTGCATATAATAACAATGATTTATTGTGATGGACCTTTTATGACCATCACTATTAATGCATATATATGGTGACGTTCATTGACCGTCACCATTTCATATGACCAACAATAATTTATGGTGATTGACCTTTCATGACCGTCACTATTGATGCATATATATTTGGTGGTGATCGTTAACCGTCACCATTTCATATTTTGGTGAGGGTCTAAAAATATCACTATAAGCTCATTGGTGATGGTAAAAAGAGCCTTTGTCACCAAAAATTGATCGTCACCATTCTATATGAATATTAAGGCACGATGAAATTGAACCACCAACCTCCTGCTTGTAAAGCAGGCGCTCTTCCATTGAGCTATCACCCTTTAAAAGATTAATATTTAAAATATTATACCTTGAAACTCTATAAATTGTAAATTCGACAACTTTCAATCAATTATAAAAATTTGTAATGTCTTGGAAAATATTTTACTAAAGAAGAAAAATACCATCGAAGTTGCAAGTCCCTACCTAATGGTTATGTAAGTTATGAAAAGTAGGTGGAGGGAAAATTAGTTACATATAATATACTCTATGTTAACTTGAATACTCAATTATAAGTGAAAATTTGAAGAAATTTATAGCCTATAAATGACCTATAATTATCAAATCTAAAATTTGCAATTATACCAAAGATTGATTTCTCACCTTGTGAATCATGTAAATATGTTGTGGCAGCATAAAATTATTCCTCTAAAAGACTAATTTGCATGCCAAAAAGTGAAAAACAGTGAGTACATATGATGCATTTATGAATAATGAGCTACATGCTTGAATTCAACTAGGTAAGATGTGGATATGGATTGTAGAAAACTAATTGGGAGTGCTTCTCGTTATTAATTTAATTCAAGATGTCAAAATACAATGGTAAATAACAATGATTTTGAAATGTAACAACTAAATAGATGTTAAAATTGTAAGCACAAAATTTGGTTAATATTCGTTACAACAACAAAATATCCAAGGGACTTTCAGACACTTCCAAATCCACACCAAGCATGCCTTTCAAAATATACAATTTCATTGATACAAGGAAAACACTCTTTACATCTCAATGATAACTATGTCCTCCCACAAGTACTTCAACCAGCAAAAGTGTGTGAAGACAAGAACCTCAAAGAAAAAAGAACTACATAATACAAAAATACACTTTGATAGTTTTGAACCCAGCTATCCATGTAAATATAAAGCCCAATCACCTCACTGCTTGCCTCTAGACCACACTCCCATGGGCACAAAGCTTTTAGTTTTAAATGGAACCATCTTATATTTCATTTGATTCTCTACATTAACATTGGTGGATATTACCAGCAAATAGTGAAGTTCAACTAAGACAAATATCATATGCTAAAACAACCAACAACATACAAAATGGCACTAATATTATGACTCACTCTTTGACCAAAGATAATTGTGCATGTTGTCTCTCTTTGATGTCACAGTTTGGTTCAACCATTATAACTAAGTCCTTGCAAAACATGTTCATCATGGGGAAAGATTGAAAAACAATAAATGGGCTTATTATTATGTTGACCTCAAAGTATAAAAGGACATGGAACTCCATATCCAGAGTATTCAATTAGTGAGTCCTACACTTTAATGTGAATAATTTTTTATTTTTTTGTTTAATTTATACAATATATAACTATACCCTGAAAAGACACATTAACAAGTTTTCACATATATGACCATCATCATAAGCTCATTGGTGATGGAGGAGTCACCAATGAGATTATGGTGACTCCTACCATAAGATTTCCCAAATTTGTTTATAAATGTCTGATTTGTTTGAGTTTGGGCCAAACCTATTCAAATCTTGCTAAGTTCGACCAAGATGCAGTGAGCTTAATTATGTTTACATAAGCTAGTCAATAAGCTTCACCCGGGATTTGAAAAGGAGGTTTGATAGAGATGACTGTTCTGACATATTTTGACAAATTTTCCCTTCTTGTATGTATCAAAGAGAGAATTTGAACTACCCTCCTCTTACCACAATGTGGCTAGATAAGAAAGAAAAATTAGAACCAATGGTATCCACTAAGAGTTGTCAGTGAGGGGCATTCATTCTGACAAAAGATGCTCAAAACTTGCATCTGGCTTCAACCATTTTTTTGTGTTGTTGCATCCATAAGAACAAACACAATTTTTTTCATCAAAGAGGATTGAACACTAATGTAGGAAATTTTAGCACCTCACTTTTACCAACTAGGCAAGCCACTATTTCAGAATTTATTTTAATTGTGAAGTTTTATGCCAATTTTCTATTGGGTAAATCCAAATCAATATTTTTTTAAAACTGTTCCCAATGTTTCCTAGGTCCATGTCTTGTGACTATTATCTCCACTAGGATATAAAATTTTGAAAACTAATCTCTTTGAATCGAAAACTTGTACCATGATATAAATAGGGAACTCAGGTCTTCCAATTCAGAGGTTACCCTAATTGAAGTTTCCTCTCCACATTTTGGCCCAAATATGAAGTTGTACATGTTAACAAGGATTGGTTGTATAGCTTACAATAGTTAAGCAGCCTTTTAAAGGGTGGTTCCAATTTGAATTCATAGGGAAGATATTTTAATTCATTCAACACTGAAAGCTAACAATTTAGGCATGTCAATCAAGCAATGCTAAATCAATTTTTAAAATTTTACATATGTTCAAGAAAGTAGTAGATTTTGTAAATACTAAATACTAAATATCAAGTATTGTGGGTTAATGACCAAAACAAATATACAGGAAAGAAAAAAAAGGAAATAAGAACAATGATGATCCTGTTTAACAAAGTCGGCGTTCACACGGGGTAAGTGGTAACTCTGAATAAAAGGGAAGAAAACAAGCGACATAGCATTGGAAATATGGTAGAAGAAGATATGGCCTAGTAAAAACCCCCTGCATATCCTCTTATCCACCATTCTCATACACTTCATAGGTTTATTGTAGCGTAAGGAGCCAAAGGGCACCTAGGGTATTGATTACTTGTTGGTTAACGGTTCAATTCCCAAATGAAATACACACCCCCCACCACTGAATTTTGGATTGTTTCGTTGACATATTATCATGCAAACACCCTATTGAAGGCTACAAGTCTAATCACTACTCTTGTAGGTGATATTAGTTTCTTTTTTCCCAATATCAGGATGGAGCACAAGTTGCCTTACACCAATGGCTACCATCTGACTAAAAATAATTGTTCATATTCAAGACTTTTTAACCTAGATACTATATGGAATTATCAAGTACCACAAGATGATGATGATGATACAGATAATTACACCAGTAATATTCAAGTCGACGTTAATGGAATTAAAGGTTGTGACACAGTGCTTGCACAAATCAATGGTGGTTGGGAAAAGAGGCCATGAGATTACCATCAGAGATGGCTTTAAAAGGAAAATTGTACCATGTTGAACCAGAGGCTAGTTATAAATCATCTGCATGGAAATATGCAGATATAAATGATGAAGATGATGAAGACTTTGAGAAGCATATATGAGAGGAATATTATTGAAACATGCACTAAATTTCAAGAAATCCAATAAGTTGAAAGTAGCAGCAACTGATGTTGCCCGCATAGGTTCCTCCACTACAAAGAATACTTCAAAAGGGAATAGTTGCAAATTAATTCATGGTTCTCAAATGGTTCTAAAGGATGAGATGAATCCACATGGATTATACATTCCTACTTTGTTAGGTTCTCACATAGATGATGCGGTCCAAAATCTGGGGAATTACAATCATCTCGACATTGCTCTAGAACATGATCCTCATGCATAAACATATGGTTTATTGGAGATAGAAGATGAAGTTTGTTTTAAAATTCCACCAGTTTATGACAAATTAGCACCATCTCTTAACATGCCAACCTTTACAGATGTTCAAATAGAGGAAATTTTTTTGAAGGGTAGGCTAGATTTCATATCTTTGTCTTCCATGATGGCTACTAATAAAAGGATTAGACATCAGAACTAGGAGAATCTTCCACAAAGTATAAGACTCTTCAGGGTAGGTTGAAAGCGCTATCATAATCATGTGACTCAACCCAAAAATTATGTCTACAAGTATTTGATTCTGATTTGGAACAATGGCCAACATAGCAAGAACCATTAGATGTTCAAAGGATGATTATGTCTGAAACGAAAAAAAATGCAAGTTTGTTATGTGAAGGTATTGGAGAAAGGGGGTAGCTATGAGATTTTAAATGCAACCTACCCAAGAAGCATCCCATACAAAAAGATCTATTTATGGTTGAAAGGAAGGATGCTGAGAAAATTACAAATGACTTGGCGAACATTGTCAAAAGAAGCTTTCCAAAACACCATAAAAATTTCTCATTATATTAGAAAAAACAATCAAACGATGCTAAAAAATTGGAAGAATATTTTTGAAAGGAGGTTAAGGCTATATCTACATAGTCCTCAAAGTTGATGAACGTTGCATCAATGTTCACCAGAAAATTAACTTGAGATATACTGTTATTCTGGAAATAAGTAGGCAAATAATAGGCTAAAATCTGGAAAAAGGAAGAGAGGGATGCAACGGTAGCTTTAAAGCATGAGGAATATCTTAGAGAAGCTAAAAGGTAACAAAAGAGGCTAAACTTTTTACTTTCACAAAAAAAGATTTAAAGTCATTTCATGCGGAATAAAACAGCTTCTCAATCTACTGAACCTTCAATTCTAGTTGTTGGAGCCTCTACTGCCAAATCGGATGTGGATCAAAACATAGATGATGTGAAACCAATGGAGGAAAATGATCCAAAAGAATCTACATTTAAAGAAGAATCCATTATAGTTTCATAGAATGCAGTCTCTAAACAGAGAAAGTGCATTTCATGACGAATGTTTAAAATTTCATGGAGCTGATACCCTGACACTTTAAGGTGTGGCTGAAGGTTCTAGCAACATGGATTTGCTCAACCCTTCCTCAATCTCTCTTACCTCATCAATGAAAACACCAAAAATTCTCACTGGTATTCTGAAAGAGTACCAACTCAGGGGTCTTCAATGGTTTGTAAATTGTTATGAATAGGGACTGAATGCCATCCTAGCTGATGAAATGTGTTTAGGTAAGACCCTTCAAGAAATGGCATTCTTAACTCATTTAGTTGAGGAAAAGAACATATGGGAACCATTTCTTGTGGTTACACATGACTGATGAAATTTTAAGGTTCTATCCTAATTTGATATCTCTAACTTACTGGGGTAATGAATGGATTGTACTAAGAAAACATATAAATCCTGAAATACTTTACTGAAGGGAAGCAATTTTTGATATACTTGTCGCAAGTTACCAACTCCTTGTTAGTTGTAATTTATGAGAAGTACTTAAGGTGAGTTAAATGGTAGTATATGGTTTTATATGAAGCTCAACTGATTAAGAGTTCAAATAGTAAACAGTGGAAAATGCTCTTGTATTTCAACATCGCCTTTTGTCTACTGGAATGCTCAATCAAAATAACATGGCAGAACTTTGGGCACTACTTCATTTTATCATGCCAACATTGTTTGATAGCCAGGAGAAATTCAATGAATGGTTCTCCAAAAGCATAGAAAAACATGCAAAGCATGGATGCACTTTGAATGAATGCCAACTTAATCAACTACATGTTGTCCTAAAGCATTTTATTTTGCGTCGAGTAAAGAAAGATTTGATCACCAAAATGAGAAATAAAAAGGAATTAGCTATGAACTCTACATTGAGCTCTCACCACCAAGCCTTTTATCAGGCTATCAAGAATGAGATTTGTGTAGTTGAATTACTTGAGAACATTTTTATCCAGATGTGGAAGGTATGTAATCATCAAGGGTTATTTGAAAGGAATGAAAGGCGCATGACACTGTTCTTGCACAAATAAATGGTGGTTGGGCTAAGAGGCCATCGGATTTACCATCAGATATGGGTTTAAAAAGAAAATTTTACCATGTTGATCCAGAAACTGGTTATAACTCATCTACATGGAAAGATGTGGATAGAAATGATGAAGATGATGATGAATTTGAGAAGCACATATCAGAGGAATATTATTGAAACATGCTTGGTTAACATGCATTAAATTTAAAGAAATCTAATAAGTTGAAGGTAGCCGCAGTTGCTGCTGTCCACATAGGGTCCTCCACTGCCAAGCATACTTAAAATGGGAAGAGTTTAAAATTAATACATTGTTCTCAAATGGTTCTAAAATATGAGAGGAATTCACATGGATTAGACGTTCCTACTTTGTCAGGTCCTCACATAGATGATGCAGTCCAAACTCTGGGTAATTACAACCATCTTGACGTTGCTCTTGAGTATGGTCCTCATGTATCAACATATGGTTTATTGGAGATAGAATAGGGGGTTGTTTTTTAAATTCCACCATTTTATGGAAAATTAGCACCATCTCTTAACTCGCCAAAATTTACAGATGTTCAAATAAAGGAGGATGTTTTGAAGGGTAGGCTAGATTTGAGTTCTTTGCCTTCCATGATGGATGGTAATAAAAGGATTAGACATCAGAACTATGCTGGAATGGGAGAACCTTCCACAAAGTATGAGACCCTTTAAGGTGGGTTAGAAGCACTATCATCATCATGTGATTCAAGCCAAAATTTATGTTTGCAGGTATTTGATTATCATTTGGAAGCATTGCCAACATAGAAAGAATCATTAGACATTCAAAGGATGATTATGTCTGAAACATGCAAATTACAAATTTGTTATGTGACGGTATTAGAGAAATGGGGTAGCTATGAGATTATTAAATGCAAGCTACCCAAGAACCATCCTGTACAAAAATATCTATTTATGGTTGAAAGGGAGGATGCTGAGAAAATTGCAAAGAACTGGGCCAACATTGTCAAAATAAACTTTCCAAAACACCATAAAAATTTCTCATTATATCACAAAAAACAATCAAATGATGCTAAAAAATTTGCATAATATTTCCAAAAGGAGGTTAATGCTAGATCTTCATGTTCCTCGAAGTTGATGAAGGTTGCGTCAATGTGCACCAGAAAATTAGCTTGAGATATACTGCTATTTTGGAAAAAATCAGACAAAGAACAGGCTGAAATGTGGAAAAAGGAAGAGAGGTATGCAACAGAAGCTTTGAAGTGTGAGGACGATCCTAGAGAAGCTAAAAGGTAACAACAGAGTCTAAAATTTTTACTTTCACAGACAAAGATTTAGAGTCATTTCATGTAGAATAAAACAACTTCTCAACCTACTGAACCTTCAATGCTAGTTGTTGGAGCCTCTACTTCCGAAGCGGATGTGGATCAAAACTTAGATGATGTGAAACCAATGGAGGAAGAATATCCAAAAGAAACATCATTTAAAGAAGAATCCATTAGAGTTGCAAAGAATGCAGTCTATGAACAAAGAAAGTGCATTTTATAATGAGTGTTTAAAATTTCGTGGAGATGACATCCTGACACTAGAAGGCGTGGTTGAAGGTTCCAGAAATGTGGATTTGCTCAATCCTTCCTCAATGCCTCTTACCTGATAAATTCAAACACCAAAAATGTTCACTGGTATTCTGAAACAGTACCAACTCAAGGGTCTTCAATGGTTTCTAAATTGTTATGAGCATGGAATAAATGGCATCCTAGCTGATGAAATGGGTTTAGGAAAGACCATTCAAGCAATGTCATTATTAACTCACTTAGTTGAGGAAAAGAACATATGGGGACAATTTCTTGGGGTTTCACCTGAATGATGAAATTGGAAGGCTCTGTCCTGATTTGATATCTCTCATTTACTGGGGTAATGAATGGATTGTTTTTGTTGTGCACAAGAACTGGGCACCTCGGAATCAATCTCAGAGCTGTTGATACTGCTATATTTTATGAAACTGATTGGAATCCAACTTTGGAATTATAGGCCATGGACAGGGCACATCAGCTTGGACAAATGAAGGAGGTCACATTGTACAAACTGATTTGCAAGAAGACTATTGAAGAGTAAATTTTGCACAAAGTTAGTCAAAAAAATATTGTTCAACAACTTGTTGTGACGGGGGTAATGCACAAGATGATTTACTGCATGTTGAAGACATTGTTTCCTTGTTGTTGAATGATGCTCAGCTGGAGTAGAAGATAAAGGAGTAAGGACCTATGCACGGTAAGGATAGGTAGAGAAAGAGAAACGACATGTCCAATACAACAAAAGCTATTTGGATCAATGTTGAAGGTGATTCTTATTTACAGGATTCTGTAGTAGCACAAGAGAATTTTATTGAACTATATACTAGAAAGGCAGGAACTAGAAAGATAAAATTTATTTTGAAGAGGAAGCCATCTTCAAAACCTAAAAATGCATAGAAAACTATGAAGGATTCAGAGGTACCTCTAGAACAAATTGATCCTAAATATTTGAGAACGGATGGTGATTCTAAATAGAAAGGAAGACCTGGGAAGAGATTGAATAAGAATGCAAATGATGTCTCACAACCAGGTAGAACTGTTGAGAAAGTTGGAGACGTTGCAGAATCCCCTTCTTTTGTTAATACAGGTAATATTGATGCCAATGTAGACATTGAAGAAGAAAATTATTCTCGCAGGTGGTCTTCTCCAAGATAGAAGCCCATTTGGTGGGTTTATCTTCAACCAGCATTGTAATGCTATTGGTACTAGATGATCACATTGGCCTTGGTCTTATCCAATAAGAAGCATCTAATGGAAATAATTTGTACAGGTATGGTTAGTAGTAGAAAGTGGTGGACTTCTATGGTTCATATTCATTCTACCTTTTGGTCCTTTGAAACTACTATGTAGTGATACACAGATGCCCTATTCTCAAGATGCTTAATCTAACGTAACTCCCATGTTCTCAAACTTAAGTATGCACAAAAAGCTTGAAGCAGGATAATTTTTGGTATATGAGAGGTTTGAGAGCTATCTAAGGCCCTAGTTCAATGTATTATATGTTCTAAGATGAATGAAATCTTCCTACCTTGCATAAAATATCAAGTACTGCATTCTATCAAGTTTCATGCATGTTGCATCAAGCAATGTAAATTAGAGGAACCGCACTAAAAAAATCTAATTTATCATAAGAGTGATGAGATAGGTAACATGGAATATTTGGTGACTTCTTCACAAATTCACATGGGCATTTTTAAGAACAAATAATTAATCGAATATGATTCTCTTCTCTTCCATGCATGTTAATATAAAGTTACCAAATCCCCTTCATAGACAAACCAACATCTCTGGAAGTGAAACTTTGGATGGTTCAAAGTAACTTCAAATTGTCACCTTGCACATTGCAATTTTCTACTTCTCTTTCTTTCTATAGTTCATTTTCTACATGGTTGGCTTATTTCCCGTGTGCCATAATCTAAGCTTAATTCAAGCATAAAATCTATGGTTTGCTATAGTGCAAGATTCATCTACAATATTCCCTATGTAAAATTTTGTGTATGTGCGCCATTTTATGTTAATCCATGTATCTGATATGATTCTAGCTCTGTAGACTATAATAAAAAGGAAAATATTGGGCATGGAGAAACTTAGTTTTATAACACCTTGCAAAACAAATTCAGGCTACAACTTGAAAGTGCTTGAAAGTTGAATACAAAAGCCGTAATTTTAGAAACCATAGGCACATTAAAGTTCAAACCATTTGGTATCTCATATGTTCAAGTTCCTTGGAAAACATTCCTAATTAGATCATTCAAGTTATTGAAGAAAAGTCACCAGTACACTTGGTTGATGTTCTGAACTTGAAGCAAGTACAAGGCAAAAGGAGAAGAGATAGATAAAGCCTAGATAGCTAGAGAGATAAGGACTCAAAGATAAGATGTATATACATGGTAAATGGTAGAAGAGAGTGTCAAGGAGGCCCATCCTTACCTGAAAGGAGGCTAAACAGATTAGATGGTTTGTAGGATCTCCAACTTACAATGAATGAAAGTACAAAAGTGCTCAATCAGATGATGGCTTTCATGTACCTGCAACAACACTTTGTAAATATCCCAAGTATTAACCCAACCTGGTAGTGCCAAAATTCCTTCTATGTTAGCTGCAAGAACTAGTTCTAGCCCTATTACTTTAGCATCAGTGCTAGAAAACTCCTCTTTCATCCAACAAAGCCTACTTAAAGTAGAGATGATGTTGGAAATCTGCATTTTGATGGAACTATGAATATCAAAAGGCTTGATAATTGAATTTGGAATTTATAAATATATACTGAATGTCCATGGTTTTTTCAACTCATATAAAATCTCATTTTCTAGGTTGGAGATGACTAAATATATACTGAATGTCCATGGTTTTTTCAACTTATATAAAATCTCATTTGCTAGGCTGGAGATGACAAGCTGCACCTTGTTATGATGGAAATATTTTTTCTAGCTGAAAAGGCATCGAGGAAGACTTTTCATCCTCAATTATGAAGAATATAGATGAATATTATGGAAGAATGTTCACCTAACAAGGCATGAATGTGAGTTAAGAATCCAATGGCAATGTCTTAGGAAAAATCCATGCAGAAAATTGATGATTATATAGCTGAATTCCATAAGTACAGAATTCTATTGCATATTTAGTAAGTCATATAAGATGTCTCAACCACTTATGAATATGTTTCAAACCTAGCCCTCACCAAGAGGGTGAGGAAGTGAGGAAGGAAAGGATCTAGTAAGGGTAAAAAAGAGAAATAAGACTTGGGGTACTCTAATCAGCAAAAGTAGGACTTTAGCCATATCAAGTGCTTCAACTACAACAAACATATTATGCTTCAAACTTCCACCAAGTTTCTGGGATGGGGGAATGTGGGAGCTGGGAGACATACATGGGGGACATGTGGAAGCACCTCCAAAGTTTGTAGAAATTCAGTGAGGACAGATAGGGATACATAGCATACAATTCTCTCTATAATATATATATATATATATATATATATATATATATATATATATATATATATATATATATATATATATATATATATATATATATATATATATATATATATATATATATATATAGTAAAATCCCAACAATAAAAATTCATTTAATGCAAATTCATCATTACACAATGTAAATGCTAAAAGGTAAACAATAAATAATAGTAAATTCAAATTTGTAAATGATATAAACATGATTCAAACTTAGATTTAGTAATAAAAAAATATTGATTCATAAATAATAAATGAAATAGAAACTGATATGTCAATAGTATATTCGTCATTCTAGAAAATATAGTAGATACAGAAGTGTGAAATAGTAAATTGAAATTACTCAAACTCAAAAATAGTAAAGTGAAAAGTCAAAGACTCAGTCTGAGGTCATTGGTATCTAGAGTCAACACTTGAAAGTTAAAACTGAAAATTAACAGTACACAATTAATTTTGAGAACAAAATGAGTATCATGGGAGGGGTTTATATATATATATATATATATATATATATATATATATATATATATATTTTTTGATTTTTTTTTTCATTTTTTAAGTCTTTATAGGAAAAAATTTGAGGGGGATGCTTGGAATTCCCCCTTTTGGGGAAACACGTTTCTCACACTGGGGAAAAATTTCTCCTTGTATTTCCCCTCATTTCCCCAAGCACCCCTGAACCTCCCTCCCAAGAGCATGGGAAACTTGTGGGGCACTCCCCCATGAAACACTAAGATGCTTCTGAATGTCCCGACAAGAAAGAGAAGGGTAAGAAAAAATAACTGAATCAAATTCCAAAAAGCGTTGAAGATTTAGGAGTGGATGAGTCAACTGCTAGGTTTAATACAACCTTTATCATGGTGTCATCCCTTTCCATCAACATAATGTCAGGTGTTGGGTGTTATGTTAACAGTGAAGCCTCCAGACACATCCCCAAAAAAATTATCTCTCTTAACTAGAAAGAACAAGATAACAACATGAAAGTGGAGTTTGGTGACAATGGAAAGTACCCAATAGTTGGATTTGGATCCAGTCCATTACATGTGCCAAACGGAGAAGTACTGGATCCACATGAGGGGTATGTATGACTAAAAAAATTCATTTTGGTTTCTTGTCTAGCAGATTTGAAGTAGAAGGTTGTTTTTTACCATCAAAAATTAATCATTGAAAATCTAAACCTTGATTCAAATCAAGTACTGACTAAAGTAGTAAAAGAGGGTGATATTTACAAACTCCTAGCAAATCCCAAAAGCAGAGAGATTTGCTGACCAGCAATGGCAATCTATGTGAGCTCTAGCACAATAGATTTTGTCTCCTAAACTATGGTTCCCTACCTCTTTTGAATAAGATGATTGTTGGAACAGGGTCTCCTACAAGCTGTGAAATTGGTCTGATTTATATATTATTTATTATATTTAGTTTAGCGCAGGGGTTTTGGGGTGAGTCAAAGCCCCGAAAATATTGTAATGGGTCAAAGGGTAGACCTAGAGTCTGTAAACCACAGTTTACAGACCATAGGAAAGGTTAGACTAGATTTCTATAAATAAAGGAACATTTTG
Organism: Pinus albicaulis; assembly: GCA_034641835.2. NCBI lineage: Eukaryota > Viridiplantae > Streptophyta > Pinopsida > Pinales > Pinaceae > Pinus > Pinus albicaulis. Next base: position 1,558,300,182 of record CM076580.1, on the reverse strand, counting down.
AATTGTAAGGCAGGAAGATGATAAGCTCTTGATGCGAATTATGGATTAGTAGATCTGTTTGGGTTTTTGGGGAAAGGACTCCTGTTGGCTGTGTGTGTGAAGATCCCAAGTCCTGTTGTGTGCGGACCTTGCTACTGTGTACGCAGGTCGGGTTGGGTATTGTAAGAAGGAATCGACGGATTGATGAATAAGAAAGGTTGGTTGAGTAATTGAATCTATGTGTACTGTTTATGCGAATCTATGGTAATTATTACATTATGCGTACTCTGTGTTAAGCTGGGAAAATATTGTTTTTACTGCATCTAGATCTGTTATGTTATGTTGTATGCAATACTGCGCTATTTTCTTAGAAGTATATAATTTATTGAGAATCGTAGTATAGTTGACCTTGCGCACGCGGATGCGAAGGAGATCTGTAGATCTAGTTCTCAGATAGGCGATCCGATCGTTACACAGCTGGATGTAGCTCTTCTTGGCTTACCTAACCCTCTCTCAGGGTGCAGAAACCTGGTTCCATCACCCACCAATACTACTTCGGGTGAGACTTTAACCTGCGCAATTAGGTCACTACCGAAAGGGCGAATAGTATAGGGGTTTGTTGGAAAACCTTCACCTCTAAACCTAGGTCAGTACCCTTCGAGCCAACAAATGGTTTCGTTGCTGGGACCGGGCACAATTTGAGAGAGGGATCGGGTAATGACAAGGGATTACTGGAAGCCTGAAAGGAAGGAAATTGAAGTGTGGTTCGAAAAGCAGATTCAGGAATTTGTGATAAAAGAGAATCGTAGCATGAGGTTAACGGTGGAAAAGTGGAAAAATAGGTACATTCTTACAGAAAGCTACGAAATTTTCTTTGTAACATTTGCAACTGAGCTTCAGGAGTGGCTGGCTAAGCTCATAGAGTTACAGAAGTGTTGGAAGGATGAATGAGTCGCTCAGTGGACTCCAGAGCTGATCCAAAAGCTGGAAAGGACTGATAATACCATCACTTGCACAGTGGATGATTGGGTGGACAATGTACTAGGAGGGTTTGTGACAAAATTTTCCATTGATCAGTTCATCTCCTACTCCGAAGTAGAGCAAAGTTTATTTAAAGGGTTTCAGGGAAATTTTTTGAAGACATTACCTTTGCTGATTAAGATATTACTGTGCGAGAAGAGTATTCTGTGCAGTCATACCGAGTGAATGACCTCAGATCCAGACGAGAACACAACACGCAGTGGTAGATACTATCAAACCAACCTTGAAAGAGGAAGATTTGTCTACAACCCTCTACGAGAGGTGGCTCCGCAAAGCCCCCCGGTCGCACCGCCATCCAGCCCACACAAAGGTAAGAGTTCGCCCATACCACCACCTCCGCCAGACAGTGATATGGCTGCGGACCTGAAACTACCTACCTTCAATGGGGTAGGAGATGAGGATATGGACCGATTTTGGTTTGTTTCATATTTCGTATGGACTGCACAAAATGTGATAAACGATATGGTGAAAAGGGCACAACTGTCCCTGGCATTTGAAGAAAGAGTGTTGGACTGGTATATGCGATACATATCTCAGAACGGGAATGCATCTATTCAAGATATTAAGGACGCTCTGAAGAAAAAATTCTAGAAGCCAAAGTCTTACTCTCAGTTAGTAGCAGAAGTGAAGGACTTCAAGCAAGGTGCATCTGAATCTGTATGGGAGGCTGATCAACGACTGAAAAGAGCAATCAGGGAGGGAGGATTTGAGTATGATGATAGAAAAAATATGGAATGGTTCATCGCTATGTTTTTGCCCCACCTACACACGCCAATGAGTCACCAAACCTTCGAGTCATAGGAGAAATTTGTGGAAGTTGCCATGAATCTAGAAGTTGGGCCTAGAGAAGATACTTCGTTAGGAGTACAGCAAATTCAAGAATAGCAAGGAGCTATGCACATGGAAATTCAGACCCTGCAAAAGGAATGAGGAAAAGGAGCCAACACAGATCTATGGTGCATACAATGTCAGGTATCTGGCCATACGAAGGATAAGTGCCCTCTATTGGCAGATTACATGCAGGCAAGAGGACCTAGTTCGATTCGCCCAGGAGAAAATGAAGAACCCAACTTAGTGCATCCAGGCTCAAGCGGGTATGAGTTATGGTGCGATGACTGCCACATCGCGAGGCTGCACGATATGAACTATTTCCCCCGACTAGGACCATATGTCCCAGAACTGAAGCAATAGTGATGCAGGTTCTATCGATCGGTAGGACACGATGAGTAGAACTATCAAACTTACGACCTGATGATCGATCAAGGGAACTTATATAGGGTACAGTCAGACCCTGTGTCACCTAGATCTCCCGCAAGATTTGGTGGCTCTCCAGCAAGGGGTAGGGGAGGTCGAGGAGGAAGCGCAGGTCGAGGACACAGGCAGCTAATCTGTTATAACTACAGGGAAGTAGGACACTTTGCAAAAGACTCCCCAAATCCGACAAAGCAATCTTGCAAATATTGTAGAGAGCTAGACCATGTGATCGAAGATTGCCCAATTTTAATATTCGGAATGCAGGAAAAGTAGCCCACCCCTATGCAGAATGTGCAAAGAGTTAAAGTGGAGCTAAGGAACATAGACCCAAGTGTGAACGTCATAAAACATAGCAGGATGGTCACCTGGGGACCAAAAGTAGAGGCTGTCAGGGATCCTCTGACCTGTGAATAAGGATCGAATATGAAAAAGGGACAAGAGACAATGGTCATAGCTAACCAGGACTTCGCTCATAAAGAAGCAGCTACTGTGAAGGCACCAACACACCCCAAGATAGATGAGGGGGTTGAGCCCTTTCTGTAGGCATGTATGAAGTTGCTACGTAACCCAAAGGCTGTAGAGAACCTTCAGGAATTAATTAATAGATACACAGCATGGCCCGATTTGACCAAGGATGTGCATAAACTATATAGGTATAAAAAATGCACCAAAAGATAAATGCGCCTGACTACGCAGATTGGTGACTACGAGATGGATCAGGTTATTTTAGACCTTGTGTCAGATGCAAACGTGTTACCTAAAAAAACATGGCAACGAATCGGAGAACCTAATTTGGAATGGTCCACCATCCAGCTGCACATGGTGAATCAATAGAATATCATCCATCTAGGAAGGCTCCCAAAGGTCATGGTAGATATTGCAAGAGTAAAGGCCCACGCTGACTTTGAGGTAATAGAAATCGTAGAAGATGCAGACCCCTACCCTGCGCTCCTAGGACTGGACTGGGCTATAGATATGGGGGGTGTTGTCAATCTCAAAAAGCCGAGCATGGTGCTTAAAAATAACAACACATGAGTAATAGTACCGTTGGATCCTGAGGAAGGCACACGATATACAGAGCCAACACGAGATGAGGAGGAAGTGGATCACATTTACATGTTCACGATGCAGGATGTAGATTGGATTAACCCCATGGCGAAAGGAGTACTCTTCTGGGAAAATGACAATGATGTTGGGTATGTGTTATATTCTTTCCATGACTAGCCCCACGCGTTATACATTGCACCGGGCACGGCAAGCCCCCCTGTCGGGGTCCGGGGCAGTGCCCCAGCAAAAAATTCTTTCGTGTGCGGACCCACTCATAGGCGGACCCACCCATGTTTTGTGCATGAGTTTGCACATGGTTTTGGGGTACAATGGTTTTCAGCCCCTGGTAATTTGTAGATCCAGTCAAGTGAACTATGGTTATGTTCTAATCCAGCGTTAATGGATTGGAGTTTCTGTATGCTTCAGCATGTATATATATGTGTTGTAACACTAAAAGGAATATAATGAAATATCAAGCTGGCTATCCCAATTTGGGATCCAGGGGAAAATCTCTGTGTTTATCTGTTTTATGTTTTATTCTCTCACTATTGTTTATTTTATGTTATAAGATTCGTTTGTAGATAATTTCTGTTTAGGGTTAAAACCTACAAGTGAATGCTTTTCTGACTCTGATGGGGAACTAGAGAATTGGCAAGGCTGGTTGCATGAGGTGTCGGCGCTGTGATGTCTTCGGGTCACCAGGAATTTCCGCTACATCTCCTCTAAGGTAAGAGACCTGCCCTACTTTGGGGATTCAGGTAACATTAAGGAATTCTTATGCACATTCGAAGCAGAAGTGCCCAAGGGACACAGGCTATGGGCCCTTAAGCTAGCCCTACGTGGAACACCTGCATGCTGGTGGGATAAGCATGAGGAGGCATTTGACGATTAGGAAGAGTGTAGGGATAATATGATCCTATGATTTGAGGCTCCAGTTGGGAGACGAATCAAAAATTTCCTTGGGTCAGAAGATCCACGCAAATATTTTGTCGCATGGGAAATGTAATGGTGCGACAGAACCCCAAACGAACGAATCCACCTATTTATCCATGCTCTAGGAGTGCATCCAGCTACATGGTATTTAGATATGGAGCTACATCAGCGCACTTGCCATTGGGAGAATTTTTGAGATGAGTTTCTGTGAACATTTAGGGTGGTAGATGGCACATGAGCGCTCAACATAGCTCTGTAGAACACTGATGCCCTGACTCAGGGTATCCCTATTAGTATGAATATTTTTTCGAAGTGTACGAAAAAAAGACCACTTTAGCTACACATAACTTATAGCCCTAACATCAAATATGGCTACCAATATCTTCAGATCTGCAGTTAGTTGATCAAGACAAATGCTACACAAATCCAGATCTATGGATAAAAAGACATTAAGCAGTGAAAATAAGGTTTTTCTCCATACACCCAATAGACAAGACAAGAACAATATTTTTGAAAGAATTTTATATTAAGGGCACCTGAGAGGAAGACAAGAAAGGTATTTCCAATTCTCCTCAATGGGATGGGTTCTTTAAAGTCCTCAGTGCTTCAGATCTAGCATTTCTCTCTCTTGTTGGTGTAGAAAACCCAAACAAACATAGAACTCAAGGGAAGCTCACAAAGTGAAATAATAGAAAATTTGACAATGATAATGGCTCAAAGTCAGACCAAAAGCATAGATCTAGAGTGATCTAATAGGCAACAAAAGGTCAAGAATGGTAGGAAAAACCCTCCTATTTATAACAAAATATTGAGTCATTCTAGATCTTGGTGCATGATTAAAATAATATTAACCAAATCTAGATCCACCTTTTATGGAACATTTTATTATATTTGTCGGAGGGAAAAGGCATGTGACTTGGGTCAAATCCCTTTATTTGTAAACAATAAATAAATAAATGATTTATTTATTATTTTAAGGAAGTGGTCAAATGATAATTAAATAAATAATGATTTATTTAATTATTTATAAATGATTTAGTCATATTTAACAAGGAATATTATTTAAATAAGATTTAAATAATTATTTCTAGAAAATAATAAGATAAATAAGGATTTATCTAATTAATTTCCTTGTTTTGGGTTAAATATGACTAGGAATAATAATTAAATTATTGTTTAATTAATTATTCCATGAGGAAAACCAAATAAATATAGATTTGTTTAATATTTCCCCTTGGGGTTTCCTGTTTAGACCATAAACAACCTAATAAATGTGTTTTATTAAGTTATTTTACATAGTGAAAGCAATTTTACTTAGGGAAAAATTGGTCTTACATGGTGTACTTGGGTCCATCTAATGATAATAGGTTAGATGACCAAAAAATGGTGTAACAGATTGCCCCCCAGCGTGCGAGTGTCAGGAGAAAATCGTATGACCGAAGTACTTTGTAAGAACACAATCACTAGACAACAAAAGGGATGTCAGAGAGAGAAATGTGAGGTAGATAGTGTGCTGAAGGACTAGACCCTGAGGAGACGAGACTCGCAGGTGCAACAAGTCTCTTTTTATGAGAGGGTACCTGTGTTGAAGGCGGCGGGGGAGGCATACCTATGCCCGCCGAGACAAAGTACAAAAGAATAGTGCGTCCAGTAAACAAGGGACCGAACCATAGAGTACAGCTGGCATAATCAAGAGCCAGATAAGAATACAATGAAGAGTCTCACATACATGCTGTGCCTGGGATAACAGCCAGGACTAGTACAATAATATCTGAGTACATGAGATAAATACAACCCAAATGCCCCCTATAAATGGGGAAGGGCTCACAAAATCTGACTGATACATGCAAATCAAAGAGGCGCTGCAAGTGGCTAAGGCCAACATCATCAAATATCTGGAGCTGCATCGAAGGCTGCAAGGAGGAGGTCATCCGAGCATGTGGGGGGCTACCTGCAGGGCCACCCCCTTATGAGGGTTGAGACATCTCACACACACCTGGGAATCATCAAGAGCTGCTGCTGTATCACTGAACCATCAAGCATACGGATCTCAATCATGCTGAAAGGAGCTGGAGTGGAGAAACAATCAAGTCAAAGGGTAATGAGAGATCCCTTTGCCTGATCCGAGGCACCGAACAAGAGTGGAAGTTGGAACCAAGGTACACCGCCCTCTATACTTGTCTTCTAGAATGAATGAAATGATGTCGACAGAAGGAGGTCCACCATAGGTGAGGCAACAAGGGATCCTCAACTAAGGCACGAGAGAAAATATTAGAGCGACTGACAGACTGACACCAATGATGATGATGAAATGGGGGGTACTGAGTAAAAAATGGACGAATTCCTTTGTTAAAGCATAAAGGGCATGGATGACATGGCAGCGACTGACACAATATCATGAGGGAGAGGGGACAGTGGGACTGAAGGCCATAATGTGTGACACGAGAGAGGGACCAAGCAATGAAGGATGGAGGACTATAGCAGGATACAAAGGGACTCGGGATAGACTCCATGAATGCGATGATGACTCAACTTGGATGCTCTAAACAAGGGTGACTCGATGGTGCTGCCACACAGTAAAGGTCCAATGGGGACCATTAAAACATGAGTACAAGATGGTAACTCACGACGAACATCAACACGAGCAAGGACAAGTATGGAGGCTAAGTGGTGCCCCTATTATGAGTGTTGCAAGTGAAGAAATTCGATTTTGAGGAGGGGTGAAGTATCAATTCATGAAAAAATAGCAGGTACCTAGAGCTCAGGAACAGGAGAGGTCACACTTTTTGGGCTTTGTTCTACGACCTGGGTAGTAGGTACTGGGCATAAAACTGTGACCTGTCCCAGGAAATGACCCGAAAAGTGCGACCTATCATAGAAAGGGGGTTTTAGTGCTATTTTTGGCTAAGATCTGGGATTTTTATGGTTGAGGGGCATAGGTGCCCCCAAGCATGTTGTGGTCATGCCAAAATGTATTTAGAAAAAGGGGAATCTAAACACATTTTAATGGTGTGGTGTGCCATTTGTTTTCATTATGTTTATGCAGTTTGAGAAAGGAAATGGAGGATTACCAATCTCGTTTAATACTACATATATGAACCAAATGGAATTTAAGTTTCTGGGTTGGCATACTTGGTGTCACTATCCCAAAGAGTGGATTTAGAGATAATGAACTAATGCTCTCCTAGAAAACCCATAGGTTGGTCAACAACAATGCATAAGATATTGGGCTGCTGATGTAAGAGGAAGGAACGATAAGGGGTATCATCTCTAGAGTGATCTGAAGTGATATGGGACTCTAGATGTTCTTCTAAATGTGGAAGAATAATGGTACTAAATTTGACACGACCAGATCCACTAGGAGAGTTGTGGAGAATTGGTTCTCTTGGTCTCTCAAATATGGGTGCCCCCTTACAAAAACATTGGGTATCAATGTAATGGCCACAAGTTGTATGTGATTTGAATGCATGGATTCGATGTAAGGGGGAATATATAAAGTTAGGGGTGGGGATTTCTTCCATAATGTCGTCATCGTGATAGAAGCTAGGGTGACTGGTGGAAGAAATACCACCTGACGTGGTGAAGCTACCTAACTCATCATCATGAGAAGAGAGGTTCACATGCGCATCGTCACAAGGGGTGACAGAAGAGTAAGCAGATAAAGGATCTACCGATGTTAAGCCCAGGGTGATCGCTGAAGGAAGGTCAAGTGAAAAAATAGGGGAGGATTCAGAGGGAATGTTCCCCAAGGGTTTCATGGATGATGATAGGTAGAAAATTATGGACAAAGGCTCCATCATCTTGACATCAGGAAGGGGAATCTCAATGGGAGCAGTCATGTCTATTAGTTCTGCCGAAGCAAAACACGCAAATAGGGGAGAGGTGGAATATTTGCGCTTGGCCTCGAATTAGTGGACCACGGCTAGAGAGGTGCGGAATTCCTCGAGGCGGGGACAAAGGTGGGTGTAATGGCCATGGAGATCACACAAATCACAGGGGTGGTTGGTGTGAATATTCTTGGGGTTCTTGGCTGCGGTCGCGGAAGGAATAGAGGCTTCCGGGACCGTGGACTCAGGGAACGCGATAGTAACCATGGGCTTGAGATGAGGTAATCAAGGACAGGTATGGGTGGTGTGACCGAAAAAATCACACAAAGCACACTGGATAGTATGCTTTGGAGGCTGAGGAGGTGCGGGGTTTTTCGGGGCAGCCTTATCTTTTGATGCCCCCTTGCGAGCTTTTCCCTTCTTACCCGAAGCGGTCGCAACAGGAGGTGGTTCCTGTTGAGGTGAATGAGGCATTGTTGTAGTGGGAGAAGTCATGGAGACTGGTTGAACCGGGGTCGAAGAAAGATAAGGTTTGGGTTGTCCAGGCAGGGTTGCGACTAGAGGATCAAGGTACCATACTGGAATCCCAAGGGTCAGGTTAGGAAGAGAGAGGGTGGCCATGATAGGTACCATGTACACTCCTGGTGGGGGAGCTAGGAACGGTATCTGACCAGAGGGGTAATGGCTAGGTTGGATGGCTCCTAAATGGCTAAGGCTTGGAGGAACCATTCCAGGAGGGTAAAGAGGCTCATGAATACTAGCTACAGGTGAAGGGCTAGGAGTAAGTTGTGGAGAGCGCGATTGTTGACTAGTTAAAGCAAGTTACTTGAGAGAAGCCCAACACGATTGCATCATGCAAAAATTCAATGAGCTAGGGTCAGAGACAAGAGGAATAAGACCAGGGAAGGTTCCAAGAAAAGAGAAGTCTTTGTAGACACCGGGAGAGACACTAGTCAAAGAATTGACAGTTTGCTTATTGGCTACAAAAGAGATGGTCGACTCAGGGGAGGGCTGAGATTTTGGCTCATGATATGTCAACTGGTAAATGGTGACCATATTTCCATTCTGAGGGAAAAACATCTTGCGGTTGACCATGGATGGGACAACAGACATGGCGTAGGTGTAGGTACGCCCCAAAAGAATGTTATAATCAAGAGGGGCGTCGATGACTTCAACATCAACACAAATAGTCTTGCCCGCAAGAGTGATAGGAAGATTATGGAATAGGTCAATGGGCTGGGAGGCATGGCCATCCCATGCTCAAAGGGTGATCGTGGAAGGGCCCAACTCAGGAGATCCAAGTTGTTTCCAAACTGAAGCAGTCATCACACAGGTGGATGCCCCCTCATCAATGATACACCTAGAAATGTTAGCATTCCAGATTTTGACTGGGATTTGGAAAGCTATAGAAGCAAGAAGGGGAGGATGTTCTGATTGATGGGCATCAAAAACAATCAATTGGTCATCAGCAGGATCTACAGTGCCCATGGGGGATAGTAGAGCCTTATTTTGAGAAGGACACGACTGGAGGAGTTCCAGTGTTGAAATGACAGCAGGAGACTGTGCCAAATCATCTACTATGCTATACGAATGAGCAGCTCGACCAGAAGCAGCATTTTGTCGTAATGATCCCTTAGGAATATTGGCATGAACCTCAACTTTGGGCTGAGGGATATGACAGGGACCTTTGGATGTTGAAAGAGGCTTGGTAGAACCTGAAGAAGGTGACTCCGAGACAGACAGAGTGGGAGGCTTGGGGTACTGACGGGACTGAGTTTGAAGGTTAAGGTCGACGGTTATAGGTTGATCAGAGTTCATCATGAGGATCTAGTAATTGGAGGAACCATAAGGGGAAGGTTGAGTGGCCACCTATCCGTCAGGCGGTTGGGTAGCCACAAATCCCTATTGTGCATCCACCTGCTCCTAAGGGGGCAGTGACTACTGTTGCAGGGGTTGAGAAGGCAAGGGAGGCATAGGTGCTGATGTTGGAGGAGCTGGAACACCAAGCTGCAGATACAAATAATAAGGGGGTTGGGTAACAGTGTGGTAAACAGGAGGTTGGGCCAAAAGAGGAGGCATGTCGTATCCTGGATACATGCTACCGAGAGGGGAAAAAGAGGGAAAGGTGCTGCCCCCCCAGGAAAACCATAACCCATGGGAGGTTGGGCATATGAATGAGAGAGAGCTCCAACGATACCGTCAGCGACATGAGGTGCCCCCAGTGTGTTGGCACCACTGGGTCTGGGGAGATCAGGTAGAACGGTATAAACATAAACTGTCTGAGCATAGATCAGGTCATATTTTAATGCCAGTTGGAGGGCAGCTTCTTCGATTTGAGGAAAATGTGATGCAACATATTTCCCAATAGCAGGCAAGAGAGATCTAAGGAACCAGTCCATGTAGACATGGTCTTCAAAGGTATGGGGTTGACATAGGCTCTTTCTTCTCCGCCATTTCTGGACATGATCGGATAGGCAGGTCACATATGATTGACAGAAAGAAGTCAAAAGTTCAATACTAGTGTCATAACGAAGGGGAAGTTGGAAGTAAGATAAAAAAATCCCAGGCAAGAGTCACAAAGGTGGTATGAGAGGAAGGGTTCTGATCAATATACCACTTAGAAGCTTCTCCTGTAAGCGTTCGTTGGAACAACCGAAGACGGAAAGAGTCATCGGTAATGGAGGTAGATGAACACCACATGTGGAAAGATCGAACATGATTTGAAGGATCTTCTCCAGCAAGGCCTTAAAACTTTTGGATGTCGGAAGGGAGCTTTGTCGACATAGCAGGCCAACTAGCATCATGGTGTATAGGGTCGTTTATCAACCGGTCTAAATCAGGGAGGCTGAGGCCTACCATGAAGGGGAGCAAGGGCGCAGCTAAGGTAGTTCCTGTGGTGGTTCTGCTAGTAGCATTCCCGGTGTTAGGTCTGGGATTACCGCTAGTGTTAGGCCCTGGACCAGACATAGTGAAGGTGACAGGGGGAGAACCAGAAGTAAGAGGAGAACCCAAAGAATCGAAAGAGGAGTCGGAGTGCGAAATCGAAGGATGACTAACTCGATGATGGTGGGAAGGAGTAGGTCGACCAACCAGAAATTGAGGGTGAAGGCCAAGAAGTCTCCGGGATATATGCCTTGGGGGTGCAATGATGATGGCACAAAGGGAAGAAGAATGATCAACAAGGGCAGGGAGGTGCAGAATCAAGTGATTACAATATCGAAACAAGAGCAGAGAGGTGCAGTGTCAATTGATGTTAAAGTCTTTTCCTGACAGTGTTAACCAGGCTCTTCTTCGCTTAGGGTCAGTGTGTGGCATGTGTTAATTTTAATTTTTAAACCCAGAAGTTTTGGGAGTAAAAGAAAAAAGTGTGCTGCGTAACTGAAAATAAATCTACAGATAAAATAATATAATGCTGAAATAACAGAAAATTAACAGCTAACAATGCATCGATCTAACCCAAGGAGGCGGGTCTCTCAAAACTAGTCTAAAAGAGGGAAAACAATCTATTCAAAACACACTAAAAAGGGGCCAATATATATAAGGTTGGGAGGCATAGGGATCTAAAGGAGAAATCTGCTGGAAAGAGGTGCAGAAAAAAACAAAGAGGTAGAGGCAAGGTTGCTGAAAAAAAAAGGAGGAAATCAGCTAAAGGTAGAAGGGACGAGGAGGTTACCCTAGAGGCAAACCCAAACAAAACTATAAGAGGTGATTTGAAAGAGAGAAGAGTTGATCTAAAAGGCATCTGAATAGGAGAGATCAGATCTCGAAAAGAGATGGTTGAAACTCTGAAAAATTAGACATCTATAGCAGCTAAAAACTCTTCCACAAAAGGTGGAGGGTTCTAAAGCCCTAAGGGGAAAAATTCCAACTTAGTTAATTAAAAAAAATCATAAATAGGTCTAAACGGGTTGAGACAGAGGCTGGAAAACCCTTACAGAAGCTTTAGACAAACCCAGAAAAATTGCTTAAAATTTGCAAAAAAAAGTGCAGGTCGTAGGTTCTGACCTGTTTTCTGTTCAGGTCATAGATTCTGGGCTGAAATGTCCGTCCTGCAGTCCAGGTCACAGGTTCTGGGCCAAAAAGTGTGACCTGCAACTCCGGGTGTCTCAGCGGCAGATTTCAGAAAAAGTTGTCATCTCAGTTGAGGCTAATGTCTGTTACCTGCGCAATAGGGCCAGAAACACATGGAAGTTATAAATTTTAATGTTTGAGGGTTTTATAGGTGAAAAATAACATAAAAATAGGAAAAACAAAAACGAAAGGGAAACCCTAGGGTTTGAAGCAGCTGGATATGCAGGAATATGAAAAATGACAGCAGTCATAATTGAAAACCCGTGTGGAGTCGCCAGTTGTTAGTATGAATCTTTTGTCGAAGTGTACGAAAAAAGACCACTTTAGCTACGCATAACTTATAGCCCTAACATCAAATATGGCTGCCAATATCTTCAGATCTGTAGTTAGTTGATCAACAAAAATGTTGCACAAATCTAGATCTATGCATAAAAAGACATTAAGCAGTGAAAATAAGGTTTTGCTCCATACACCCAATAGACAAGACAAGAACAATACTTTTTAAAGAATTTTATATTAAAGGCACCTGAGAGGAAAACAAGAAAGGTATTTCCATTTCTCCTCAATGGGATGGGTTCTTGAAAGTCCTCAGCACTTCAGTTCTAGCATTTCTCTCTCTTGTTGGTGTAGAAAGCCCAGACAAACATAGAACTCAAAGGGAGCTCACAAAGTGAAATAATAGAAAATTTGACAATGATAATGGCTCAAAGTCAAACCAAGAGCATAGATGCAGAGTGATATAATAAGCAACAAAAGATCAAGAATGGTAGGAAAAACCCTCCTATTTATAACAAAATATCGAGTCATGCTAGATCTTGGTGCATGATTAAAATAATATTAACCAAATCTAGATCCACCTTTTATGGAATATTTTATTATATTTGTTGGAGGGAAAAGGCATGTGACTTGGGTCAAATCCCTTTATTTGTAAATAATAAATAAATAAATTATTTATTTATTATTTTAAGGAAGTGGTTGAATGAAAATTAAATAAATAATGATTTATTTAATTATTTATAAATGATTTAGTCATATTTAAAAAGGAATATTATTTAAATAAGATTTAAATAATTATTCCTGAAAAATAAGAAGAAAAATAAGGATTTATCTAATTAATTTCCTTGTTTTGAGTTAAATATGACCAGGAATAATAATTAAATTATTGTTTAATTAATTATTCCATGAGGAAAATCAAACAAATATATATTTGTTTAATATCTCCCCTTGGGGTTTCCTATTTAGACCATAAACAACTTAACAAATGTGTTTTATTAAGTTATTTTACATAGTGAAAGCAATTTTACTTAGGGTAAAATTGGTGTTACATGATGTACTTGGGTGCATCTAATGATTATAGGTTAGATGACCAAAAAATGGTGTAACAAGCCCAAACCTGTACATCGCCTCCAAACCTTGGGGATCGCTGGTACCACACATGGTTGAATACTGCAGCCTCAGCCCAACGGATGGAAAGGATGATCCCCGAACTATCCCAACCGCAGCACTGGAAGAGATGCGCATGATTGCCAAGTCGGTTAGACTGTACCTGAATCACATTACAACACACCCGACATCGGCTACAATTCGGGATGCGCAAGCAGCAAAAATGCTTCATCCAAGATCGGTCGATCCATGGGAAGGCCATCGGATGCGAATGATGACAGTCAAAACACTGAGCTCTGGTAAGAAGGGAATATTACCATTATGGAAACTAGGTGGCTGGCAACTAATTCAGAAATTCATGGTGATTTTTTATCATTTTCTTGATGGTAAGTTCCAAGTTATATTCACTCTACCTTTGGATAGCCACGGGCACTATAAGGGAGAAAGAATAACTCTGATCAAGGCTCCATATCATATTTGTAATATGTTATTCTACTGCTTGATTTTCTGGCCCTTTAGAATTTTGTTCATACCTGATCAACCTACTTCCGTTGTCTGCGAGTATTCAAATTTAGGATCCCCTCCTTACGTTGCTATGGCAGCCCCTAACCCTGTGGACCCATCAGCGCCTACCAGTCCAGAGCCTGCAGACACTATGTTGAGAGGATCTGGGGACATCGAAATTGATGCGCTCATTTCCCTCTGGCTTCCTGAAGGGAAAATTGACTTCGCACCCTGTGCAGACTGGCGTCAAAGCTATATGACAGAAGTTAACGCCCTTCCAACCCTGGGATGATCGTAGGTTCTAGTTGGATGGGCTCGAAAGCAACCATGCAAGATGGTACGCAACTACCACAGATGACTATGAGCGCTGACACAGTTGTGTCACAGCTAGTCTCGCGACCGACAGAGCTGACTACCAAGGATACTACATCCCCCCGGGTACAAAGTGGCACAGGGATACATTGCACCCTACCAGTAGTCCCAGGCTAATTTCCAATGAAGGCCATGCTTATTCACTACCTAGCACTGCCCTAGTTGGCGTCCACCTTCAAATCACTATGGGACTACAACTGGACTTGGCGCAGCTGATCCACGAGACATTACATGGTTTACACACCATCGTGCTTCAAGAGATCCATCATCGAGAATGGACCGCGCAACAACCGCTCTATGTGGCCACGCCGCTCATTACATGACAGACCAAAGATGTCTCCCTTACAATGCAGCTCGAACCGCGTGTTCACTAGCTTGGCATAGAGGTCCTAGAGGGGCTGACCATAGAAGGCTTGGTTGCAACACTAAAAGCATCCCAAGCCGAAATACAAACCCTCAAGATCCAAATGGCCCGCCAGGTCACCACGTTATAGGACCTAGTACAGCCTGCCACACCTCTGAAGGTATGAGCACAACGTGCTGCACTGGTAACTAAAGCTACGGACATCATTAAGGGATAGCTTACTCTGGGTATGCAGTTACTTGAGGCGGCCATGCAACTATGGACAATGGTCCAGTTCAACCCAGTTCTTTAGAACGTCAAGAAGGACTTACGACAGAAGGAAGCTGCTTTTGATCAGCTCAAAGCTACCTTGCCCACCCTAGTCCCAGCGCAGCATCTGGCACTCTCGAAGAATAGAAACACATTCCGAGACACGATTATAGATCTCCGATGAGTGAAGAACACCATTACAAGGCACTTGAATCCATGGGGGGACGCCGCCTTCCATATATCACAGGGTTCTTATGACACAATCGCGCGGCTCAACCAAATATTAGACTAGGTTACCATGGCTACTAAAGAACCAACCTCCCAGAAGCTTGTAGACATTGCACAGAGTGTTGCTGCCCAGAGTCAAGAAGTGTTACCTCTGCTAATCATAGCCATCAATACCTTACATGTGTATATAGAGACTGCACCACCACAGTGACTTGGGACGAGTCACAAGATTGTGTTGGGGGACTGTTGGAACAGGGTCTCCTACAAGCTGCAAAACTGGTCCGATTTTTTATATTTTATATTATATTTAGTTTAGCGCAGGGCTTTTGGGGTGGGTTAAAGCCACGAAAAGATTGTAATGGGTCAAAGGGTAGACCTAGAGTCCGCAAACCATGGTTTGCGAACCATAGGAAAGGTTAGGATAGATTTTTATAAATAAAGGAATGTTTTGAATTGTAAGGCGGGAAGATGATAAGCTCTTGATGCGAATTGTGTATTAGTAGATCTATTTGGGTTTTTGGGGAAAGAAATCCTGCTTCCTGTGTGTGCGGAGATCCCAAGTCCTATTGTGTGCGGACCCTGCTGTTGTGTGCGCAGGTCAGGTTGGGTATTGTAAGAAGGAATCGGCATATTGATCAATAAGAAAGGTTGAGTGAGTAATTAAATCTATGTGTACTGTTTATGCAAATTTGTGGTAATTATTGCATTATGCATACTCTGTGTTAAGCTGTGAAAATAATATTTTTACTGCATCCGGATCTGTTCTGTTATGTTATATGCAATACTGCACTACTGTCTTAGAATTATATAATTTATTGAGCACCGTATTATAGTTGACCTTGTGCACATGGATGCGAAGGAGATCTATAGATCCAGTTCTAAGATAGGCGATCCAATCATTACAAATCCAGATGTAGCTTTTCTTGGTTTACCTACCCTCTCTCAGGATGTGGAAACCTGGTTCCAGCACCCACCCATACTACTTCGGGTGAGACTTTGACCTGCGCAAGGAGGTCACTGTCGAAAGGGCCAGTAGTATAGGGGTTTGTTGGAAAACCTTCACCTCCAAACTTGGGCAGGACCCCTCGAGCCAACAATGATGTTTGGATTCTATGACTTCAAGGTCAAGGAGATAGAGAGGCATGCAAGACATGTGCACTCAACAAGCATGCCAAGGCTACCTTCCTAAGAAACAAGCATATATTTCAAGGGATTCTTGATTTAGTTCATTCAAATATTTGTGATACATGTCATCAATTTTGTTGAGAGGTAATATTCTAGTTTTAGCCGCCAAAAAGTAATCATCAAACATTTGAACCTTGAATCTAATCAAGTGTTGGCCAAAATATTCAAGGAGGGTGGCCTTTACAAACTGCTAGAAAATCCGATGAAACACCAAGATTTGTTGACCAGTAGTGACAATCTATGTGAGTTGTAGCACAAAATATTTAGTCTCTTAGACTATGGATCCCTACTTATTTTGGAGAAAATGGTAGATGGATTGCATTGGCATGAGAGTCTGACATGATGGACATTAGACTCCTAGATTGTCTCTTGGGTGTAGAGGTCTGGCAAGGTGTAGGTGAATTTCTCCTTGAGAAAGCTACATAGTTGAGATCCTCAAGAGGTTTCACATGATAGATTTTAAGCCCATGACCACTCCTATGATTCAAATCTGAAGTTGCATGGTGACTTCAGTGTTGGTAATTTTTCCTTGCATAAAAATATAATTGGATCTTATATGTATCTATCTAACATTAGAGTTGGAACTTATATAAAATTTGCAATGAACACCTTGACCCAACTCCTGGTTGAGATGAGGAGAATAATGAATTCACTAGATTGCTACAAAACATGTGCTGCAATAACTAAAGTGAATGGTATATTTTTGTTCAAGATATGTGGAATATGCTAAGTTTATTTTACATGGATTTGTTAATTCTGACTTGCCAAGAGATGCAGGTGGCAGGAATAATTCTTTAATGTTGTTTCATTTAGGTTTCAAGAGTGATATCATAGTTCAATAAGGGGGAAGGCTTTAGTAGCATTAATTTATCTCAAACAAAGTATAATAGAGTACATGGTAGCTAACATTATTAATTGTTGAGCCATCTATCTTAGCAAGATGGTTGCAAAGCTGAAATTCAAGGTGTTGGAATTGGAGCCTACTATGATATATTGTGACAATAAAAAATATATCAAACTCTCTAAGAATAAAATTTCCATTACTGCTCGAAATACATTGACAACCAAAGTGGGATTTGAATTTCAGAGAATCCCATGTTCCAAGACCGCTCCAATAATATTGATATCAAATACCACTTTATCTGGGATATGGTACAGTGAGGTGCCATAAGGCTCTATCACATTGGGACTGATGAGCAGGTCATAGATATTCTCGCAAAGCCCCTGGGGAAGGTGAAATTCTTAACCTTCCATGAGAAGCTTGGAATCTTGGATAGACCCTCTTATGAAGGTCCTGCTTGAGTTGGACTTTGAGCTCTAGGAGCTCCGGGGGCTTGGAGATAGCTTCTTGGAGCTATAAAAAACTAGAGGAATAGGTTTTCCCTCTCTTAATTTATGCCCCACATACATTCTACCCGTGTAGTTCGAGACTAATGGGAAGTACCTCTCATCTAGACAATGAGTTGGGAAATGAGGATAGATACCATAGTATTACTGATGGATGCATATGCTCTATGTCTAGGAAGGGTTGCATCCAAAAACTTGATATGGGATCAAGTCTGGTTGAGGTTTTTACCTCTAAACTGACTTCGGGTCAGTGGAGAGTGGTAAGGACTTTGTGACTCACTCTTGATCAAATATTCTTCATTATTTATTTTATAGCAAAGAAGAGCCGACAAAGTATAAAAAGAGCAGGAAGACATAGGATGACAAGGTGATATATGATACTGTATGATGGTACTAGATGACAAGATTGCACAGGTTGACAGATGGATGGACAGGTGGAGTTCTCCTTAGTTGAGAGTGAGTTTTAAATTTGGAAACTAGGGCCAAACTCCACTTTGCACTGCTCATATGATGGAGATGATATTTTTTTTGGATTTGTCTTTCGGAGATGAGCATAAGTTGGATTTTGAATTTATTTTTCACATGTGTAAATTTTCAAGGTGGGACATAATTGTAATGTAGGCTCACAAGCCCCAGAATATGTGTCACACACCCTCATTGATGGATATAAATAGGAGAGAATCAAACTTCATTTTGGATACCATCTCCTCGCACATTCTCTCTCTTTCTGATTGGTTCGTACAACCTTAGGGGGCATTCTCTCTCCTCTGCATGTGTGAAAGGGTAGTTGGATATTTTAGATTGTTTAAGGGTTTTTGTAGCAGTGTTGACCTTGTGTCGACTCTCAAGTTTTGACTTCTATCTTTGGGTAGAAGTCCGATTTTTGGAGGCTGAGTTTAGTGGCACAGAAATCAAGGAAATCTGGGTCATTAGACCACAATGTTGACTGCAGATTTGACCGTAGACTTGACTAGGTTTGACTGAGAAGTTGCAGACTGTTTTGGGTAGACTTTGACTATTTCTTGATACCCACTTTGACTAGATTTGACCGAACTCCATTGGGAGACATTTTTCTAGTTTGACCAGCTTTGACTTTGCTGGCTAGGGTATCCTGTTGACTGCTAAAAATCGTACTTTATCTCTCTACTGAATTTGAAGAATAATAAGAAGGTTTGATCAAAGGGTTTTCCCCACATTGGGGTTTTTCCTTAGCATCCACCAAATTATTGTTTCCTCTTGTCTTAGCTTGTCTTCTGGTTATTTAGTTATGTTCTATCAGCATTTGTTCTTAGTGTTAATGGCTATTAAGAAAGATTGAAGTAAATTGATCTAAGCATAGAACATAACATCGTTAACCAAAATTAACAAATTGTCAAGATTGAGACCCTAGGACATAGGAGATAGGTTTAAATTGTTGTTCACCCACAATGTAGGTTTAATATTTATTTAAGCTATTCTTTCAAGTTCATCCCTTTCCTTAGTGTAGCAAAGTGAAAATGAATAAATTCCTTCATTATATATCTAGAATTTGTGAACCTGTTGTGGCATTTTTGAAAGGATCTTGTCAAAATAGATTTATTTGTTGAGGTTGGAAGCTTATAACAAAAGAAAGTTTGAGGGAAAATATGCGAGCCAACTAAAATTTACAACCAAGTTCAGTTTCAAAAACATTTACAAAATAATCCAGTGTATGATTGAAATCGTATTGTATTTGTCCAATTTTTTCTCTAGGTGGATGTTGAAGAATCACCTTTCTTAATTGCTCTGTTTATTTTGTGTGCATACCTAATCAAATGTCACAAAAAAATTTCAATCCATTTATTCTTTAATTAAATTATGAAGTACAGAAAACAATCCTTATAAAGAGTTTTCATTTAATTTGCAGAAGATTAACCCATTGTGAATTGAGTCAATTTCTGATTTGATGAAGGCCTAGATTTCCCACAATCGTAAATATTTGCTTTTGGTTTAAGGACCTAAGCATATGTTGTCTGTAGAAGAGATTTGACTGCACACTAATTGGACATGGGATGTTTCTAAACCTAACCTGATAATTTCTAATAAATTAATTGAACAAGTGCTATTACAATTGAAAATCAAACCCACTCATTATGATCTGAACCAGAAACTGGACAGCCAAAACTAAACATATGAAAATTTTGATTGATATAGGAAAATTATATTTTTGAAACATAAATATGAAAAATTGTAAAGAGAAAGGAACAATACTTTGGCATCAATCCATCTAGAAATATTCCTCTTGTTACTTTTGGGTGACCTCTATTTTATATGGCCTTAGGATATTTGATTTCCTCGTCGAATTCAACGCATTCTTGCTCTCTTTTCTGCTTATTTTATTCACTATTTTTAGGGTCAGAAAGGCACATGTTGTCTTAATTGATGTAGTCATTATCTCCCACACCTTCAGCTTCATTTTCCTCCATGGAATCCTAAACATACAACTTCATACAGCTTCTTTGAGTGCCTTGTTGTGCTTGTCCAGAAGTATTTTGAAGTTGCTAAGAGAGATGGATGGGCCATCGCATAGGGGTGTGGGGAATCTTGTGAAGATTCCTTCTGTGGAACAAAATCACAAGATTTGAGGCACTGTGGATCCTTTCTTAACTTCAACCAAAGGTATTGGATCAGACCTTCCACAACATTGTCTCCTCGTTCCCTGGACAAATGCTGCAATGCGAGGGAAATGAAAATTTTGATATTTGATAAAAAAAAATGATATTTTTGTATGAAATGCGTTGTTTTTCATGGAGGCTTGAATAATTGTCATGAAAGCAGGGCATATATGAAGCATAGAAGCCAACTTAGGGGTGAGTTGGAAGACATGGTAGATGGACTAAGTTTTTTCTTTTTATCATAGGAAAAAGTTAAATAAAATTTGAAAAATTATGAATTTGCAGAAGTAAGAATAAAGGTTGAATATGGTAGTGATCTATAGATCAGGTCATATTTTTTTTAGGTTATAATTTTTTTATTTATTTTTCTAGATAATTTGTGTATTTTTTTCAAAAAGATAGATTTTTTTATGTTATTTGTGTGTTAAGCAGTTATGTTGGATAGATTTTGTATTATAATTTTGAGTATTTTGAAATTACTTTAATTTCTTGTATATATAAGGTTTGTAAGAAACATAATAGATTCAATATTAGGAAGAAGTTGTCTAGCGATTGTATTTGCTATGAGTTTTTGGTGTTCAATTTACATTAGACTTATGTAATATCATGCATGTTACTAATTGATTACTATTTTATCTATGTGTTTGTATTTGTACTATATTTGAGTGATCTATGCTTGTTTCTTATTCATCTCAATGATGTTAGTTATAGTGGTTTAAATGGATGTTAATAATATCATAACGAATGTGATCCCCACTCAAATATTTAACATGTTGCACTTTATTAATGGGAATTATTATATGTGTCTCATGTGAGACATTCTTGTCCTTATAGGTGGAATATGTTAGGAAATTAGATAACAATAGGTCATATTTAGAAACATTTCATTAACCTTGAGTCTATCATAGAGCCAACACACAATAATGGGAAATAGTTGTCTAAAATCTTTGAAATATGGTAGACGAGTTAAATTAGGGTTTAATGACAGAGGGGATAGGGTTTAACCTACAAAATGTCTTAAAGTGACTTTAGTGCTTTTAACTGTTACCCTAAATTTTCCCTAAGATTATTTAGGAATGCTAATCATTCTTGGAAATGGGTTGGGAAAGGTAGAAAGTGACATTAAGAAGAGGTGCATGAGGAAAAAAAGTTATTTAATTGGCTCTTCGGAAAAATGGAAAAGAAATATTACTTTTAGGACTTTGTTTGCCTATGTTAATGTACAATTTCTATCTCAAGAGAGATGAATTTTTCAATAAGCCATGATAGTAATTGGAGTAGTTAAAGACTACTCAAGTAATGTTTAGGTGGATAAAGGAGGATATTGTGTACTTAGCCATAATGGGGTATTAAGCTCGCATTACTAAGCTTAAACTTTTATTTTGGGATGAAGGTGGTGTTGCAAACCAAAGACCTTACCATTAAAATAGTACTAGACTAAGTTTGATATTAGAACAATTGATGACATTGTTGGGTAGAGAATATTTCTTGAGTGAATCTTCAAGGAGTTAAAATCATGTGTTCTAATTGAGATAAATCTTTTCTTGGAGGGAAATGAGCATTTGAAGGTGTCCATGATAGGGAGTAAAATCAAACCTTTTGTGTGATTTCGCCCCACAATATACCGTTCATACAACAAAAATATTAATCTACCCTAGAGTTAAATTAATCGTTGCATTAGTAGATGGTGGTGGAAACTAGAGTCATCTTAACAATAATCGGAAAAGGAATACACCGATTTTCCTCGATGGTGCAAAGGGATGTTGTTAAAATGTATGGTTCTAGGATTTTGTGTGGATTTGATTAAACAAATTGTGCGACAAGAAACAATCCAGAACATACTTCCAGTTTCCATTGATATCAACTATCTTTTTCTAGAGAATATCCATAACCATTTGACCTCCATTTGACGCATAAGGGCATGAAAGCTATGGAGTGTTAAGGTGTGCTAACACGTTCCAGACAATGCCAGGGCATGTTATGCATGCCAATATGTAACAAGTGGTAAGGCATTCCAAGATGTGCTAGACACCACATGTTAGGGAATGTCAAGGAAATAAAGTGTCAGGGAAACACAATAGAGTATCAGTTAAAAATGAATGCAAATAAATGAATAAGAGGGTGTGTCAAGGAGTGTCAACGATTATCGGGCGTTCCAAGGAGGGGGTGACAAAGCATGTTAGGAAGTACCAAGGCATGTTAGTGAATTCCAGGGCATGTCAAGAAGTCTTAGGGTGCACTAACATGTGCCAGATAGTGCCAAGACATCCCATGTGCTAAGGCATGACACAATGTGTTAGGTGTTATGGTATGCTAATGTGTGTCAAGGATTTTTAGGCCAACAAAAGGGAAGACCAAGTTAAAATTCAAGGAAATAAAAACATTAGAGGGTTAATAAGTGATGACCTTTACCTTTTCGAGAGGGGCATGCTAGGCACAACAACACTAGTGACAATACATGCTACGGGACAAATGCTAGCATGTATAAGTGTTAAATCATTCTCTATTACTTATATATTGATTGAAAATAGTTGATCTCAAATAAATTTAATCTTAAACCATGCTTGCATGGCATCCAAACACATGCCAAGAATTGTTAGGTGCCACCAAGTGCCAAGGGCCAATGTTTGCCAAGGATTTATACTAGCATGGTACGGAGTAGTAGGGCATGCCAAGGAGTGTGAAGGTGTGCTAGATACTGTTAATGCATTCTAGGGAGTGTTATGGAAACACAAGGGGAGTTCTAGGTCAAAATTCATGGAGATGAATGAATAAAAGTGTGTGCTAGGGAGTGTCAGTGAGTTCCAAGTGTGTCAAGGATTGAGTGTGTTAAGAGAAGCTCAAAATAGGAATGATAAGAGGTTAGTATGTGGTTGCAACAGGGAGTTGGACATACCAGTTTCAAACAAAGGGATACTTTGGGCTAAGCAAAAAAATTTTTTTCCAATGACATGGTTGGGTTCCCAAGTCGTAAAAAAAGTAAGGTCATCTATGACGGCATGATAGTGAGGGAGTACGAAGGTTTTCTAGGGAATGTCAGGAAGTGCTAACATATGCTAGATATTTCAAAGGCATGTTAGGCATGCTAAGAAATTCCAACTACTAAGGCATGCTAAGATGTGTCAAGTGCCTGAGTGTGCCATCATGTGCTAGGGATTCTTATGGAAACAAAAAGGAGAACTAGGAAAAAATTCATGGAAATGAAAAAATAAGAGTGTGTGATAGGGTGTGTCAGTGAGTTTCAGGTGTGAAAAGGTATGTTAAGTAGTGCGAAGGCATGTTAGAGGCCAGGAAAACATGCCCAGATGTGTTAGGTTCTAGGCTATGCTAACGCATGACAGGGAGTGTTAGGGAGTGTTAAGGAAACAGAAGGGAACACTAGGTAGAAATGAATGGAAAGGAATGAATAAGAGTGTGTGATAGGGAGTGTGAGAGAGTTATAGGTGTTCTAAGAAGTGAATGACAAGGTATGCTAGGTAGTCCCAAGGAAGGCTAGAGTGTCAAGGCAACATGCAAGATGTGTTAGGTGCCAAGGTGTGTCAATGCATGCTAGGAAGTATTAGGGAGTGCCAAGGATACACAAGGGAGCACTAGGTCAAAATGCATGGAAATGAATGAATAAGGGTGTGTGACAAGGACTGTCAGTTAGTTTAAGTTGTGCTAAGTAGGGAGTGACATGGTATGTTAGGTAGTGCTAAGGAATGTTAGAGTGCTAGGGAAAAATGCCAAGATGTGTTAAGTGTCAAGGTCTGCCAATGCATGCCAAGGTGGGTTAGGGAGTGTTATGAAAACATAATGGAGTACTAGGTCAAAATTTGTGGAAACGAATGAATAAGAGTGTGTGAAAAGGGGTGTCAATGAGTTCTATGTGTGCTAAGGATGGAGTGACAAGGCACGCTAGGTAGTTCCAAGACATTTTAGAGTGCCAAGGCAGCATGCTAAGATCTTTCAGGTGCTAGGGTGTTCTGACACGTGCTAAAAAGTGTTAGGAAGTGCCAAGGAAACATAAGGGAGCATTAGGTAAAATTGATGCATGGAAATAAACAAACAAGATTTTGTGATAGGAAGTGTCAGTGAGTTCCAAGTGCATGAAGGAGGGAGTGACAAGGTATGTTGGGCATTGATAAGACATGCTCGAGGCCATCGCATAATGCCAATATGTGCTAGGTGTTGGGGTGTTCCAATAGGTGCTAGGGAGTGTTAAGGATTTCTAGGGAAACATAAGGGAGCACTAGGTCAAAATGCATGGAAATGAATGAGTAAAAGTGTGTGACAAGGACTATTGGTGAGTTCTAGTTGTGAGAAGGAGGGAGTGACAAGGTATGTTAGGTAGTGCCAAGGAATAATAGTGTCAGTGAAACATGCCAAGATGTTTCAGGTGTCAGGGTGTGTTGATTCATGCTAGGGAGTGTTAGGAAGTGCTAGGGAAACACAAGGGAGTGCTAGGTAAAAATGTAGGGAGATGAATGCATAAGAGTGTGTGATAGGGGGTGTTGGCGAGTTCGAGGTGTGCTAAGGAGGGAGTGGCAAGGTTATATGTTAGACAGTGCTAAGGCATTTTAGGGAGTGCTAGGGTATGCTAGGGTGTGCCAAAGCATGCCAAAGAATTTAGGGAACACTAACACGTGCCACATAGTCCCAAGGGATTTTAAGGCATGCGAGGTGTTATGACATGTCACAATGTAAACTATGTTTCTTAGTTGTTTTACGACCATGAATGGATGTGAGCCTTGTCTTGCTAACTGTTCAAGTGAGATCAGTTGATATTAGACATGAGTATCCTAAGATGAGTTATAGGTAGTTCTTAGGTGAACAGGGAATAATATAGTTGTATTAATTGTAACTTGGTCAAGTTGTTGTAGTCGAGGTAGGATTTGGTCGGGTTCCTAACTTGCAAAAGAGGTAATGTTGGTTGTGAGGGCATGATAGATAAGGAGTTATAGGGTCTGCGAAGGAATGAAAAGGTGTGATAACAAATGCCAGAAAATGTTAATGCATGTTGAGGACTTTTTGGAAGCGTTGAGGCATCACAAAGGAGAACTAGGTCAAAATGCATGGAAATGAATGAATAAGAGTGCGTGCTAGGTAGTGTCAGTGAATTCTAGGTGTCTCAAGGACAAAGTGTGTTAGGAGAATTTTAAAATATGACTTGTAGGAGGCAAGCCTATGATTGTGATAAGGGGCTAGACAAAGGCAGCTTGAGACAAAGGGAGACTTTGGGCTAGGCACAACACTATTTTTTCAATGACTTGGTTGGGTTCTATAAAGGCATGACAACTAGGGAGTGCCAAGCTGTGTGAGGGAATTCCAAGAAGTGCTAACATATGCTAGACAATTCCAAGGCATGTTAGGAATTCCAAGACATGCCAAGTGCTAAGCCATGCCAAGATGTGCTAGGTGTTAGTGTGTGGTGCCAACAGATGCTAGGGAGTGCTAGGGAGTGTCAGGGAAACACAAGGGAGCACTAGTTTCAATTGCATGGAAATGACTGAATAAGAGTGTGATAGGGTGTGTTAGCGATTAAACATGTTCTAAGGAGGGAGTGACAAGGTATGCTAGGAAGTGCCAAGGCATAATATAGAGCTAGGGAAGCATGCCAAGATGTACCAAGTGCTAAGGTGTGCCAATGGATGGTAAGGAGTGTTAGTGAGTGCTAGGAAAACTCAAGGGAGGAGTAGGTAAAAATGCATGGAAACGAATAAATAAGAGTGTGTCAAAAGGAGTGTCAGTGAGTTCTAGGTGTGTTAAGGAGGGAGTGGCATGGTATGCTAGGTAGTGCTAAGGCATGCTAGAGTGTCAGGGAAACATGCAGCCAATATGTGCCAGATGCTAGGGTGTGCCAATGCATGCCAGGAAGTGTTGGGTAGTGTCAGGGAAACACAAAGGATAACTAATTCAAATTAATGCATAGAAATGGATGAATACAATTTTGTAACAAGAAGTGTCAGTGGGTTATGGGGGTGTGAAGGAGGAAGTGACAAGGTATGCTAAGAAATGCTAAGGCATGGGAAAGGCCGGGGAAACATGCCAAGATGTTCTAGGTGCTAGGGTGTGCCAATGCAAGCCAAGGAGTGTTTGGGAGTGCCAGGGAAACACAAGGGAGCACTAGTAGTTTAAAATGAATGGAAATGAGTGAATAAGAGTGTGTGATAGGTAGTGTTGGTGAGTTCTAGGTGTGCTAAGGAGGGAGTGACAAGGTATGGTAGGTAGTTCCAAGAAATGTTTGAGTGTTGAGGTGACATGCCAAGATGTGCTAAGTGTCAGGGTGTCTCAATGCATAGACGGGAGTGTTAGGGAGTGCCATGGAAACACAAGGGAGAAATAGTTCAAAATGCATGGATATGAATGAATAAGAGTGTGTGATATGAAGTGTCAGTGATTTCTGGGTGTGATAAGGAGGGAGTGACATGGTTATATGCTAGGCATTACCAATGCATGCTAAAGTGTCAGGGGATGTCAAGGAGTGGCAGTGTGTACTAGGGAGTACCAAAGCATGTAAAGGAATGCAGGGGATGCTAACACATGCCACATAGTGCCGAGGAATTCTAAGACCTGTCAGGTGATATGGAATGTCAAGAAGTAAATTGTGTTGCTTAGTTGTTTTACATCCACGATTGGATGTGAGCCTTGTCTTGGTAACGTGTTAAGTGGGATGAGTTGAGATTAGACATGAGTAGCCTAAGATGAGTCATAGGTAGTTCTTAGGTGAACAAGTCATAGGTTGAATTTCCATAACACATGAGAATTTGGGTTTGGCCTTAGAATATTTGTTGCAAAAACAATCAAGTTCCACAACACATCTATTTTAATGCATAACTAAATATACACACATAAGGGAATCAACTAGTGCACATGATCATTTTTAAATTTTACAAACCATTCTTCATTATATTAAAAACTATAATACAACAGGCTAGATATCCCATACTAGGGATCATGGTCCTTTACAATCACATTGATACAAGGAATACAACTAGGTCTTGGTGTGAGTCCTTTCCTGAACAAGACAACACCTAACCTACTTGTTAATGGTGGCCACAAAGAACCCTTTCATTCCACGTGTCCTGAACAAATCTAGCATGCCCTTTTGCCTCCCATTCTGCAAATCCTCAATATGCCTCTATAAATGAGCTCAACTCCTTTAGGTTACTGAACTTAGCTCAACAAACTCTACCCTCTAGCCACCTTCATTGTCCTTCAAGGTCTGCAACACTTAGTGTCTCTGATAAGTTGTTCACAACTCTATTTGTGAATAAATCTTTTGTCTGCCCAATTTTTCCATAGTATTGATCCAAGATGAAAATTATAGCGCTATGGAGGTTTCCTTTCTTTTCACTGAATCAATCCTTTGTAATACAGTGAACTAGGGCTAGTTGGCTGGCCCACTTGACTACTATTGTTGTTGTGTACCAATTTTTTTGTTTTCCAATCTATGAACACATGTCAACTACTCATCTTATCATCCTTCTAACAATCTATAAATTACTGAACTAGGGTCACAAATCACTCACTAAAAATTCATTGACTAATTATTTATAGGCTGCTTCAGAGTTCTGTCCAAAAATTTGTGGACAGTCCACCAAAATCAACTCATCTTCATTTCAATCCATTCTTCATATGGCACATTTATTTTGCTCAATATTCTGCTCAGGTTCCACCCTCTGGATTTTCTATCTACACACATACTTCTGCAAACCATCTTCTAGATTTGTGGTTTATATTACAAAAAGGAACCTCACTCGAAGGGTCACAACCCCTCTTATTCTACGCAGATTTGTCATGATATTAAGGGCATACCTTATGGAATAAACATGATAGAAAACCACCCTAACTAGGGCATTTTACTTATGTTCTAACTCATTTTGAAAAAACCATATCCACCCATAGAAAAAACAACAATTGTTGCCTCCATAAGAGAGTTTGACTAACTCATATGGATCCATAGAATCTGGGCAATTGTTTGAGTAAATCTTGACATGAACTTCAGATCTCTACAACCCTCAAAATAGGGTTACCTCAATCAGTATTAAGCACGTGGGTACTTCTTTTATGGCCCTAAATTCCAATTCAGGCCCTCCTCCATTTGTGTTGGTATTTTTCAAAGACCTTGCGGCCTAGTAACCAAAACAAGACAAGGTCTCAACCCTCTTTTCTATTTCATAATTTGATGCGGCCTTCAAATAGAAACACCATTGAAATCATGAGAAACCTCTCTTGAGCTCGATATTCCAGAAGAGAATCAACAATATGCCATCATAATTCCTAGCTCGATCCCATGAAGGTATGTGGAATTATTGTGAACCCTCACATAATGATCTTGCTCTTGGTGGATGATCATGGCCTACCTTTAGCAGCCAAAGAGTGTTATGGAGTGTCATGGAATCACAAGGGAGAACTAGTTCAAAGTGCATGGAAATGAATGAATAAGAATGTATTTCAAGGAGTGTTAGCAAATTCTAGGTGTACCATGGATGAAGTACGTTAGGAGAATTTCATAATAGGACTTGTTGAATGCAAGCCTATGATTTTGATGAGGGGAAGGAAAAAGTAGTTTCAGACAAAGGGATACTTTGAGCTAGACACGACACTATTTTTTCAATGACTTGATTGGGTTCCCAAGTCGCAAAAAAATTAAGGCTATCGAAGAAGGCATGAAAACTAGGGAGTGCCAAGGTGTGCAGGGAATCGTAGGAAGTGATAACACATGCTAGAAAGTTTCAACGCATGTTAGGCATTCCAAGATGTGCTAGGTGCTAGGGTTTGGCGCAATGCATGCTAGGGAATTCCATGGAAATAGAAGAGAGGAATAGTTTCAATTGCATGGAAATGAATGAATAAGGGTGTGTGATAGGGAGTGTTAGCAAGTTCTAGGTGTGATAAGGAGGAAGTGACAAGATATGCTAGGAAATTTTGAGGCATGAAAGAGTGTTAGGAAAGCATTCCAATATGTGTCGAGTTCCAAGGTGTGCCAATGTGTGCCAAGGAGTGTTATGGAGTGCTAGAGAAACATGAGGGAGAACTATGTCATAATGCATGCAAATGAATGAAAAAGAGTGTGTGACAGGGAGTGTCAATGAATTCCAAGTGTGCTAAGGAGGAGTGACAAGGCATGCTTGGAAGTGCTAAGTAATTCTAGAGTGTTAGGGAAACATGCAGCCAAGATGTGCTAACACATGCAAAGAAGTGTTAACTGGGAGTGCTAGGGAAACACAAGGGATCACTACGTCAAAATACATGGAAATGAACAAATAAGAGTTTGTGATTGGAAGTGTTAGTGAGTTCCATGTGTACTAAGGAGGGAGTGACAAGGTATGCTAGGGAGTGTTAAGGCATCATAGAGGCTAGGGTGACATGCGAAGATGTCCTAGGTGCTAGGGTGCACCAACACGTGCCAAGGAGTGTTAAGGAATGGTATGGAAATAAAAGGGAGCACAAGGTAAAAATGCATGGAAATGAATGAATGAGAGTTTGTGACCGGGAGTGTCAATGAGATATAGGTGTGTTAATGAGAGACTGACAAGGTATGCTAGGTAGTGCCAAGGAATGATATAGTTCTAGGGTGGCATGCCAAGATGTGCCAGGTGTTAGGGTGTACCAATGTGTGTTAGGGAGTGTTAGGGACTGTCAAAATTCATAGAAATGAACAAATAAGAGTGTGTGATAGGGAATTTCAACGAGTTCTAGGCGAGTTAAAGAGGGAGTGACAAGGTTATATGTTAGGAAGTGCCAAGGTATGTTAAACTACCAAGGCATGTCAGGAAGTGATAGGTTGTGTTAGGGTGTGTAAAAGCATGCCAAGGAATGTAGGGGATGCCAACACATGCCACATAGTGCCAAGGCATTTAAAAAATGTCAGGTGCTATGGCATGTCAAGATGTAAACAGTTTTTCTTAGTTGCTTTGTGACCATAGTTTGATGTGATGAGCCTTGTCTTGGTAACTTGTTAAGTCGGATGAGTTGAGATTGGATATTAGTAGCCTAAGGTGAGTTACAAGTAGTTCTTAGGTGAACAAGGCATATGTTGAGTTCACTTGACACATGAGGGATGGTCTTAGAATATTTGATGCAAACACACTCAAGTGACACAACACATCTACTTTGCACAATGAAATCTACACACATTAGGGAAACAACTAGTGCACATGAAAGTTTTTAACTTTTTCAAACCATTCTTCGTTAAATTAAAAAATATAATAGAATAGGTTAGATCTCTCGCACCAGGGATCATGGCCCTTTACAATCACATTGATACAAGGAATACAACTAGGGCTTGGTGTTAGTCCTTTGATAACCAATCTGCCTTGAACAAGACAACACTTGACCCACTTTTTGATGGTGGTCACACATATCCCTTTTAGTCCACATGTCTTGAACACATCTAACAGGTCCTCGTGCCTCCCATTAAGCAACTCATAAATCTTCCTCTACCAATGAATTCAACTACTTTAGGTTACTGAACTCGGCTCAAAAAATGTTTCCCTTTATCTACCTCTTTTCTCCTTTAAGATCTGGAACACTTAGGGTTTTCGGTCAGTTTCTCACAACTCTGTTTATGAAAAACTCTTTGGTTTGCCCACCTTTTTCCATAATCCTACTCCAATATAAAAATTCTAGGGATATGGAGGTTTCCCTTCTTCTTAGTGGCACCATCCTCTACAATACAGTGAACAAGGGCTAGTTGGCTAGTCCACTTGACTGCTACTTTATTCCATCAAAGTCTGCACGTCCTTAGGCCCAATACACCTACCTTTATACTAGTCCTGTTTTCATTCACAAGTATATGACTTAGGGCTCTTATTTGAAAGTCACCTAACAATCCTCCAATTGTACTTGGACTGCCATCAATGTTCCCAACCACAGTCAATAATTTTACTAATCTAGTGCCCACAAAACATCCCTCGTCTAGGGATCTTCAAATCTGCCACCTAATAGTGATTTGATTCCTCTCAAAATAACTGCTCTTGTGTACCAATTTCTTTGTTGTCCAATCTATGAACAAATTTGAACTACTCCACTTATCATCCTTCTAAAAATTTGTAGATGACTGAAGTAGGCTCACAATTAATCCACTAACAATCCATTGACTATCTGTTTATAGGTTGCTTCATATCTATGTCCAAAACTCTATGGATAGTCCACTAAAATAAACTCCTCTTCATATCAATCCATTCCTTATATGGCACATTTCTTCTGCTCAATCTTCTACTCAGGTTCCACCCTCCTTTGGATTTTTTTTTATCTCCACACATACTTTTGAAACCCATCTTCCAAATATTTGGTATACATTGTAGAAATAAACCTCTCTCTAAGGGTTACGACCCCTCTTCTTCTATGCATATTTGTTGCAGCCTTAAGGCCATACCATATGGATTGAACATGATATAAAACCTCCCTAAATAGGGCATTATACTTCTATTCTAATTTATTTAGAACAAACTCTATCCACCCATATAAAAAACAAAAACTCTTGCTGCCATAAGAGACTCAGCCTAGCTCATATGGATCCATAGATTCCGGGCATTTTTTTGATTGAATCTTGACCTGAAAATTAGATCTCTAAGACCCTGAAACTAAGGTTACCTTGGTCAATATTACACCTATGACTACTTATGTTCTAGCCATAAATTCTAATGCAGACCCTCCTCCATTTTTGTTGATATTTATCACAAACCTTGCAACCCTACTAACCACCAAAATATATGGTCTCAACCCTCTCTACTATTTCAAAATTTGATGTGGCCTTCAGACAAAAACACCACTAAAATAACATGCCCAAATTCTCATCAGCCGCCTCTCTTGATCTCAATCTCCCATAAGAGAACCAACAATATGACATCCTACTTCCTATCTCAAACCCATTAAGGTATGTGAAATTCTTGTGAACCCTCAGGTGATGATATTTCTCTTGGTGGATGATCATGGCCTCCCTTTAGCAACCCTTTCTCAACCCTCTAACTCGACCTAATTTAGGACTACATCTCTCCAGCTAGCCTCCTTAATCAATTGAGATCCTTCACACTTGATGTTATTGCCTTCATACTAAGGACTCAAATAGATTTTCCTAGCTAGGCCTCTTAAGAACCCTCTAAAACTTATAGGCTTTATCCACTTAGACTGTATGAAATTAGAATTTTCCTTTTTAATGTTCTTTTAGTTTTTAAACCCCATCTTGGGTCCAAAACCGCTTCGCTTGGGTTACTTGCCCACAAATTATTTTGTGACCAAACTCACAAAAACCCATCTCACTAGCCTTGTAGAGTACTTCCCAAGCTACACAATTCAACAACATAGTCTAGTTGTATAAAGCATAACTTGGTCAAGCTATTGTATTCAAGCGAGGACTTGGTTGGGTTCCCAAGTTGCAAATTAAGTAACGGTAGTTGTGAGGGCATGATAGATAGTGAGGGTTAGGTCATTCCAAGGAATGAAAAGGAATGCTAACATATGTCGGACAAGGTAAATGCATGCTAAGGAGTATCAAGGAGGGTCTAGGTATCACAAGGGAGAAATAGGTCAAAATGCATGGAAATGGACAAATAAGAGTGTGTGTCAGTGAATTCAAGTGTGTCAAAGAAAAAGTGTGTTAGAAGAAGTTCATAATAGGATTTGCAAGATGCAAGCCTATGACTGTGATAAGGGGATTGACAAAGCAGCTTTAGACAAAGTGAGACTTTGTGTTGGGCACAACACTATTTTGACTTTATCTATTATTTTTATATGACATGTGGCACACTCTGGATGAATGCTCATGTTTTAAACTATTTTAGGCAATTTCATATTGTACATTGTTGTGTATAAGTTTTTGGGCACTTAGCTAACTTATATCTTGTGTGTCTTGTCATTCTTGAAAACTCTTAGTTAATGATCTGTTGTTTATATGAACTAGACAAACATGTGAAGTATTTAATATGTAAGTTATGTTTCTTATTTGTTTTATGTCCATGGATAGATATGATCCTTGTCTCAGTAATTTCTTAAGTGGTACAAGTTCAACTTGGACATGAGTGGCCTAAGATGAGGTATAGGTAGTTCTTAGGTGAACAAGGCACAATATACTTGTATTAGGTGTAATTGGTCAAGTTGTTGTGGTGGAAGTAGGCCAATATCACATGAACTGCAATAGCTAAGGACTTGGTTGGGTTCCCAAGTCATGAAAAATTTAAGGATAGTTGCGAGGGCATGAGTGGCAAGGCATGCTAGGGAATTCTAACATGTGCCAGATAGTTCAAAGGCATGTCAAATATTCTAAGATGTGTCAAGTGATAAGGCATGCCAAGATGTGCAAGGGTGTGACAATACATGTTAGGGACTATCAAGGCAACAAAAAGGAGAAAAAAGTTAAACTACAAGGAAATGAACACATCATAGGGTTAATAAGTCATCAATTTACCTTTTCGAGGAGGGGAATACTAGGCACACCAACATTAGGTGGCAATAGGAGCCAAGTGCCAAGTGTTAGTGCATTTTAAGTGCCAAATCATGCTTTGTTACTTCTCATCTACTTTCCAATAATTGATCTCAAATAAATTTAATATTAAACCATGCCAAAGCATACCAAGGCACATTAATGAATGCTAGACATGTTAGTACTTTCCAAGCACCAACACTTGCCAAGTTACAATGTGTGTTAGGGAGTGATACGAGTTTTATGAAGTGGAAGGGCATGTAGAAGAGTGCTAAGGTGTGACAGAGTGTGTTAATGCATGCGGAGGAGTGTTAGGGAGTATTAGGGAAACACAAGGGACCACTAGGTAAAAATGCATGGAAGTGAATGAATATGAGGATGTGCCCAGGAGTATCAACAAGTGATAGCTATCATGCCAAGGATGGAGTGACAAGGTATGTTAAGTACTAGTAAGGCATGCTAGGGAATATCAGGGCATGTCAAGAAGTGCCAGAGTGTGCTAGGGAGTTATAGTGTGTGTTAACATGTGTCAAATAGTGCCAAGACATGCAAGATGTTAAGGCATGCCAAGATGTGCAGGGTGCCATGGTATGTCAATATGTGTCAAGGAGTATCAAGGAAAAAAAAAAAATCTAACGAACCCAAAATGCAAGGAAATGAACACATAAGAGGGTTAATAAGTCGGGACTTTATCTTTTTCAAAAGGGGCATGCTAGGCACACTAATAATAGGTTCCAATACATGCTAAGTTCCAATGTGTGCCAAGTTCTCATGCATGTTACTGCATGCCAAAGTGTTCCAGGGAAAGATAGGGACTACAAGGCATGCCAACACATGCTATGAGAGTGTTATGCTATGTTAGGGCCTACCAACATGTGCTTGGGTGTCCTAGTCATGACAAGATGTTCTAGGTACAAATATGTTCTAAGATATGTGAGGTGCAAAGTAATGTTAGTGTGTTCCAAATAATCTGAATATGTGCTAAGAGTGTTGAGGAGTGCTAGATCTCTCTCATTAATATAATTTACAAAGCTCGATTATATATTAAATAATATAGTTTCTACACACACTAGTGGAACTTTATCTAAAGGGA
Source organism: Pinus albicaulis (assembly GCA_034641835.2). Lineage (NCBI taxonomy): Eukaryota > Viridiplantae > Streptophyta > Pinopsida > Pinales > Pinaceae > Pinus > Pinus albicaulis. Next base: position 1,558,265,267 of record CM076580.1, on the reverse strand, counting down.
TTTTGTTAGATAATAAACCTAATAGAGATTAATAATGTATTGACTCATAGGAAAACTATATTTTCATTACTTGAGGGAAATGATACAAACTAATTACTTCTTAAAAAATTGAGTGACTCTAACCAGTATATGTCTTTGGAAACGTAATGAAAATGACTCCACAAAAATGGTATTAAATCATTATATTTTGATAAAAAATATAGTAACATGCACATAGAATCATCGAAAACTCATTGGAATGATCAATGATGACGAAAATTTTTCGACGGTCACCAAAAGTAACCAAAAAGAGCATTGATGAGGGTTGATAAAAGATCGTCACTAAAAGTGTCACCATAGAGAGAATTAGTGACGGGCCTTTAACAACCCTCACCAAAAGTGTCACTGAAAATTTCTTTGGTGACAAACCTTAAAGGGACGTCACTATATGCACTTACAACAACGCTTTTTTAAGGACTGTCACCATATGTGACATTGGTGACGGGCCTTAAAGGTCTGTCACAAGCATGACCCTCACCAATGTCCTTTTTTCTTGTATTGTGCATGTCTTAATTAGTATTCTCTCTATTTTTCACGTGTTCATCAATGTCCCATGGTATTTCAGTGCATTGTACTCCATGATGAGCCCTTTCTTGACATAGCGTACCAAGAGAAAACTTTTAATTCAACATAAAGGAAAATTCAAAGGGACCTTCGAAAATTATGTGAAATTCCTTCTCTAATGTAGTGAAAATATGCTCAACCTCAATTGAAGAATCTGATATGAAGGATATATTCAATGAGAATTTCCTAGAAATTTATTTAATACTTGATTTTACTTGCAGATTTATATCTCTAGAGAATGTGCCTATACAGTATGGGGGACTTAGCAGGACCAAAGATGTATATTTTGGACCTCACGATCCTGCAGTAGAGTTCTCCATTAGAGCTGGGGAGAAAATCAATCTGGAGATCGAGGGAGTGGAGGTAATGTACATTGAAAATTGATTATGTTTATAGATTTTGTGTCAATTCTTGCATTCAAATTTAGCTCTTTCGCCTCAGTTTTGTTTCCAATATACTTCCAAATTTTATGAGTTTTAGTTTTGGATATAAATTTTATGGGTGTTGGATTTGAGATCGAGTTCATGCTCAAGATCTGTGCGATTAGGTTTTTTTATTTGTTTTTGAATTCTCACATTCAATTTATCTATGTTGTTCAGGTGGGAGCAACAATTCTATGGGACCTCATAGTTGGTGGGTGAGATGTTTCCTATCAGTCAATTTTTTTTGCTGAGTGCACAAGGAAGCTATTCAACTCTAATTTACAATAACAAAAAATTTTCCTCATCTGATGAGCCAATTTGCAATTCGTTCAAGGCATCAGAGGCAGGGAAGGTAGTTCTCATAATAGGCAACTCCTCTTCAAACAAGAAGAAGGCTGAAACCTATAGATACATGGTAAAAAAGAACATAGTCTAGGAGTTTGAGTCTCGCGGTATATGAGATGTACTTAGAAAGTTTTCTTACATTAAGAAATCAGAAATGTTAGTAGTTAAGAATGTGCTATTATGTTGGAGAAGCAAGTTTAGCTCTTTGAAAGCTGGAAATTTTATCTACATATGTAGTACTATATAAAAGTTAATATTGGTAATAATAAAGGTTGGTTGTGTTTTCAAAGCAGATCATCACTCTAAATTCCAAAAATTTTCATGTTTGTAAAGAAAGTATAAATAAAATTTATAAATATTGACCACCCCAAGGCTAGTTAAATTTTTTATTTATTGTTTACCCCATACACAAATATATATATAAATAATAGTTTTAGTTCGAAAATTGAATATTGTATTACATTCCTCATCAATAAAAATGTTGTTCAAGGAATGGTCTACATTCAAAGGGTTACCTATATGTAAATGAAATTAGTTTGTTTCCTTTGGCTACATCTTTTCTAAAATCTCAAACTTATCTTAAAATAGAACATATTGTTTGCTTCGTCTCTTTGGTTACTATATAGTAAGTATATCATGAATTCAGGACCAATGCAACCTAGAGAACCCAAATGAAGGGGGAGAAAAACTATATTTTAGGGTGAAGCACTTTGTATTATACATATGAATGTATTCTAATTTAAGATAATTCAACCAAGTGGATTTAAATGAATGGGATACGAAAGGTGACGGGTTTGGATAAAAGATAGCAATTTGGTCAATTATGTTTTAATGTATATATTTGTTTAATTAAATTTTTTATTTTATTATATTAAAGAGATGTGACCAATTTTATTTCATGGAAATGATAATATTTAGATAAATATAAAATTTTTAAGATTAGGGAGGAGTTGAAGTTGTTCACTAACTTCTACATTCACTTTATTGTATTTTAAACAACGATTAATGCTCCTCTCACGAACTAGGTACATATTCCATAGAGTTCGTTCAATATGCATTTTTTGGATAGTTTATTTTGAAGGTTTCAGAGGTAGGCATGGAGAGAACAAAGTAAATTTCAAGATAACTCACAAAAGTTCATAAACAAACCACCCATTCTTCCAAAAAAATTTGTATTTCCTCCAACTTTATCACCTACATCACCTTTATCTCACATGGAAGATGTATCCACACTCCCCGGCATTACTTTGCAGCTCTCGATGCAAATGCTAGTATTACTTGATTTTCCATGCTTATGCGGAACATGGTGAAGAGAAGGAACTATAAAAAAACAGATTTGCATGAAAGCTTTATAATTTTTTCAAATGTGAAAGTTGTGATGCGTTACTAATTTTCTTCATTATTTTATAGATCATTACACGTCAAACTGACTTTACTCCTTGACTGGAATTTCATTCAACATTGTGCACAAGTATGATTTAAATGTATTGATCAAAAGTATGATTTTATCTATATTTGATAATGCAAGTTGAATATATCATACAATACATAGGAGTGCTAGGGCTATGAAGTTCAATATGAAATAATCTATTGATTTCTACTGTTACTATTATATAAGGGGTGCTCTTCGAATGGCCATTTATTAGCTATGTGAAGAAGGCTTTGTGGAATTTGTATTTACTATAAGATTATGTATAGTTGAGTTGCAGACAACTAAGTAGAATTTGGTATGAAGTTTGGAGTATGTGTAATTCATAATGATCTTGTCTTCTATTCATTGATGACTTTTCAACGTGTGAGCTTTGACCTAAGCCATTGCATTATCAATGTGTCAAGGCTCAAAACCTGGCCTATATTCCAACTACTTCTAATGATTGTTCCTAGGAACATGAATCCTAATTTTTGTAGGTTTAAAATTTAACACAAGTTTCCTCTATTGTGTTCGAATTTGTGGAGGTTATCTCAAAATTTATTTAAGGTACCATGGATCTAAATTTCTTATCAACTTTCAACACTATACAAACTTTGGTGTAAATTGTTGATCAATTCTCACTTGGTTAGGGTTATAGATGTTAATGAAAATTTTGTGTGCATGCATGAGATTTGGGTGCAAATCCACAATGTTTTGTAGCATTACTGTGATAAATATGGGATAGTGCAAAGCATAGTTTTAAAGATTAGCCTAAGTTGACTCGTACCTAATCAATTCAGCCAAGTTGATTGTTGGTTGAATGGTTAATTGTTGGTTCAATGGACAAAATATCTTGCAGGCCCAAATACCAAAGGGAAAAATGGAGCCCACCATGGGGTTCTCTTTGTAATTCTCCACCACTGCTACCTTCCATGCTTCCTCAAACTCCTCTCCAACCTCAATATCAGTGCTAGTAGTAGCATGAGCAACAACACTACGCTTAGCATAACTAGAAGAACGCGTTTTCCAAACTGCACGAGAACTACTTCCCTCACGAGTCACCATGTGCCATGCTTGGTCTTGGTGGTTCGCTTCCTTCAACTCCTGGTTCAACTACCATATCTTCATTTGAACCAACACCCCGAACTCCACTAGAAAATGATTCACCATATTGTACTAGTGATTTTCCATGATTTTACAAGATAATATAATATCATGAGAGATTCGTCAAAAAAATTATATATACATATTATATTATTAAAAAATCTCCTTCCATTTTTCCTATGTATCATGGGGACTCGCCCATTTATTATACATATAAATTTATGGGGGTTCTTAAAATTTTCCCTGCTCATTATACCTACAAACTTGGAGTTTTCCTTTGCCACATATTTCAATTTCATGTTGTATTCCTCCAGAGTGATCATTTTATCATTTATCACAAATAAATTGGGAAATCCATTTTTGTTCAGCGCTCCAAACCTGTTTAAAATCCTGTTAATAGAAATTTCCAGGCCTGATATTTTTCTTCCAGCTGAAGGACAAGGTTCTTTTTGGTCAAAACCTTCTTGACTTCAAGTATTGTTTTTGTTCTATCTTCAACTCCTACTTCCTCCAACTCATATTTATTCTTATAATTCAGGAATCTAATTATATTAGTGGCTTCAATGGGCTTATCATCCATCTTTTATTTAATGTCTTCAATGGCTGATGTACCTCTCTGTATAAACTCCTTTTGTTCAAAAATGATTTGTATGGAAGGCCAAATTTCATTCATTTGAGCTAAGGATGTCTATCCATATGTTCTATTTTTTTTGGGCCAAGGTATGGCCCATGCCTGTCTCTTTTCCCAATTGTTGTATCCTTTCCATTAATATTTAGGATCTTTTTGCCTTAGCCATGTGTGAGGCCTCACTTATGTTCTTCTACACATGTAAGGCCTGTAGCTATCCTTGTAGCTTCTTGATTTATTCATTTTGCATTGACATATCTTCCATTTATTTTGTAAGTTTCCTTGCAACATCTATGGGCTTGGTTGGAGGTCTTTTTGATGTAGAAGTACATGTAGTTTGTATTGCAGTGAGGGGCACTACATCCAAAGGAACCATGGCCAAATGTGCATTTTTTTCCTTTTCCTTGATTAATTTATCCAACTCTGTCTCCATATTTTTGATTTGTACATTTTTCTCTATGATCAACTTGAGCATGTCTTTCTTATGTCTCTCTGACTCTCCTATTTCTTTTGTCTGTGTGTCCTTGGTTTTTGGCATCTTCATCTTCTTCCTAAGTGATACAATATCAACATTTTTGTTCTTAATCAACTCTTCAACTACTTTGACATTCTCTGGATTATACCCCATCTTTATGACCATATCTTCTAATGAATTTATTCTAGTGTCCCTTTCCAGAGATGAAATTCATTCAATATTCACATGAGGTTGAACATTATTAAGATACACCCACAATTTTGAAGAATTCATAGAAGTGTTAGTGAAAGTGGAAAAAAACATCTCCCCTATTTGCTTATGCATCTTCATCTGAATGATGGGATGAATTTATTTTGTATAAAATTCAAAGGAAGTCTTCTTGTAGTAAAACATTGTCTGCAGATGTGGAATCTAAGCTTGTAAGAATGCCATTTGCATTATTCCATTTTCTATATCAAAGGCTGATAGAAGCCTAATTTGAGCACTGGCAGTTTGTTTCCAGAATTGAGTGTAGATGTTGCCTTTAAGGATCTCATTCTTGAGTTTTATCTCTTTTTATTTGTCAAAAAATATTTTCTCTTTATCTCCATGAATTAACCCAGATGCTTGGGTTGGATCCTGATGATCTTGTGACACTGATGATGTTGTTGGGGACCTTGTGAATTTGCTAGCTGATTGTGTAGAAGAAAGTGGATCTTTGATGACTATGGTGGCTTGTTTTTCTGTTTCTTCTTCCTTTTAGTTATCTTTCTAGATTATATTTAATTCATTTTTCGATCTCCCTGCAATTGAAGGGAATCCTTCCTCTCTTTGTCTCTTATTTGAATTCCCTTGAGGAGTAAGAGTCTGTAGAGTAGATGTGGACATGAGATGCTCCTCTACTTCCTGTAAGGTGTTCTCTGCCCATTCCAACTAATTCATATACCTTTCAATCTATAGCCTCTATGTGTGCACATAAGGAGTGGTTTTCTGTTCCAACCTCGACTTGGAGATTAGGCCAAATGGGTCAAAAGACAATGTGAATCTCAAAGTGAAATTCATTTGTTTCAGGAGCTTATCTACTTCTTCACCAGCTTCCTTGCTGTTACAAATAAAGGGACCAATCAGTGTCTTTATTCTGAATTGAGACTTCTTTTTGGCTAAAACAAAATGCATTTCCACTGCATTAATCATCTTCCTTATGAATTCAATAGAAAATACTCTCATTAGGAGGCATCTAGGTAGTTTGTATGGTGGCAACTCACACCCATACACTCTTATTTCTGTGTAGTTCTGATCGAGGTACCAATCTCCTGTTTTGGCTTGCTTAGTTAGGTGCAAAATCTTCTTAATACCATCATTGATTCTTGGCACTGCATTGTTGGTCATCAGAATCATGACTGGATGAATGAACTGCTCTATGTAGTATTTGAAGATGTACTCATCTAAATCTTTTTCCACCAAATAAGTCCATAAAATCACAAATTGTGGGTTTCCTTCTTCATCTAACTTCTCCAGTGAGCATGGAAACCTATCTTCCTTATAATATATGAACATGTAGGCAAGAATGGAGGCATACTTGAAAATTCCTTCAGTTGGTAACTTTAGGAATTGTTCATGTATATTGTCAGCAATAAATTGACTAAAATTAAGCACAACAAGGGGCTTTTGATCAATAGAGAAAATTGACTAAAAAATAGGATTGGCTCATCTACCCATTCATTATAATAATATCCTAACAGACATGAAAGAACATAAATAATTTGTTTGGCTTGGTCAAGAAACATGGATGCAACATAAGGTGGATTCTTCTTGGGAAATTGGGCATTTTCAAGTAGAAAAATCTCAAAACTTTTGGCCCTCTTGGAGATATCTAATTTTTGGTACGGTCATTCAAAGATTCTACTGAAAAAGGGGTGTGTTATAGTTCACTTTGGGCACCTTTCCCAATGACTTCGTTAACTAGGCATCATCTTTAGGACAAATGATCAAGCGTCTACATTCCCTATCATTTCAGTTGCTACATGCCCTAAGACAAGAAACAAGACAAATCAATCAAGACTTTCATCAAGCAAAGGTTTCCATGGTTTGAAGCTTATTATATAGCATATGAGAGCTCACTAATGCAGGCCCTAAGGGGCCTAAGTTCATTGCATATGCAGGTAGCCCCATGTAAGGCTGCTCTACAAAGCACTTCCTGACATTCACAGGTGTGTTGGTCACATTGGGAGCGAAATTCTCATTGTTCCAAAATCTCCACTTGGCCAGTGCCTTCTAGAAGAGTTCACATGTGCCAAGCTTCAGATCCAAGTGTCCTTTTGACATCTACATGACTGGAAACATGTATTTCCTATTTTTGGAAAGTTATTGATTGCAAAACAACCTACAGTTCATCTATAAATTAAGCACAGATCTAAGTGCTTGAGAAGGAAGAATTCAAGTAGAGAAATGCTGGAGAATTTTCAATTGAGAGCTAGATTTGTGAAGCTGCTACTAGAGATATTTACACTATGATGAGGCTTGGGAATGTTGATGGAAGGTCACTGCAAATCAGTCACTAGGTTGTAACCTCTCCTTCTATTATCAATAAAGAGTACTGCTTATTTTTCCCTATATGCATCTGTATTGGATTTGATTTTCCATATTGCAAGATCTTAGTTGATGTATATGGTTTATGCTTTACTAATTTAGCTAACTAGCTTGAATAGATATCTAAATTATTTCATCTTCTATTGTTTCAGTGTTCTTTCTTGCAGGAAGCAGTCAACTCACAAATCGATTGAATTTGAAGTTGCAACAGAAGCGACAGAAGGAGCCATTTGGAAGTGACTAAACAAGTAAGCCTCTAATCCTCTCTGTATATTTGTTCTGAGTTAGGATAAATAGTCATATAGTCTTTCACCTGTTGTTCTAGACTAGCACCTATCTAGGGAAGCGTGATTTATCCGTAATTCATAATTATGGCCGAACAAACTGGCGACTCTGCTGGGGATAATTTCTCTTAGTTCTAGGTGTTTTAGCATTTGATTTTCTTTGTTTATCCACCCAGTAGTTGTTAGACACAAAGATTAAAATTTTTCAAAGTTTAATTTGCAAATACAGTGAGTTAAACAGTAGTATTTTTCTTCGTATCCTATGCCCAACACACCCTTAGACTGGACACAGTTCTTTGCAGAGCTCTGTCTCCCTTCATATCCTGTGTTGTAGAGAACTGTCTCCCCTTGGAGACTCTGTTGATTCCTGAAAGTCACCAAATTCCCTTGAATTTGACTTTGCAACTTGCTTCAGTTTTTTTTGTTGTTGTGTTCTAAAAAGTTTGATGTTCAATTGACCAGTGAATCTATATATTTCTTCCTCCTTTGACTGAAAATTTGTTCAATGTTGTTTTAAAAAAAAAAAATTTTGTCATTGACAAGTTGATTTCAAAGTATTTTTTATGGTCGCATTAAGAATAATTTTCTGTCGAAATAGGAAATTGTCATAAAATATTCATTTCCTTTATAGGAGAAATTGTTGTTGAAATCCTCATTTTTCCTTCAAAAGAGAAATTTTTGTTTTTATTCTTCATTTCTCGAAAGTAAAGGAATTTGAATTATTGATCTAGTGCACCTAGTTTCTTTTCTGCATTCATAACATTAAGGAAACTGAAAAGAAAAACTTGCATTTGCATGTAGAATTATGTGTGTTTTGAAAAAGGAACATTAGGAAAATTGTATTTAGTTTGTGATTCATTGATTTGTTTGCTCACAAATTATTTTCTCTCTTCCCTTAGTAGCTAGGTTCTTCATTGAAAAAGTTGAATGTGAAAGTTTGTTTATCATTCTTAGCTATCATTTTAGGAATTTCATATACATCATCACGGTGAACCTTTGAAAGGAAAATTGTTAAGCAAGACCAACATAAAATTAATCTCAATTTACTTAACAACACATTGGAACCATAAGAATAACATTTAGAAGGTCTAGGCTAGATACGTGTTTCGGCATCGTAAAACATAGCAGCTGTCGTTAACTTGTTTGCGATACATTCCGAGTGTGATACCTCACTCCATGTACGTAAGTATATCGTAGCTCATCCATGTAATTTCGGGTATATCGAGCAGTGTTACAGTATGATAAGTATAAAGGGGTGCTCTCACTGTGCGGTTTCGCATCAGACAGCACTAATACGGACTTGGGCCTCCATGTACCTTCGGGTATATTTGGGAGGACAACTTTTAGGTGTTATCCATCCATAGTGAACTGATTCGGCCACCTTGAAATTGTGATACACCAAACACAACATTCAGGGAGATTTCCTGCTCGTACTTCTTGGTTCACTAGGAGGTATTCTGCAGCTCACAATTTCTTAGTAAACCCTTTTTCCTAGCGTTACCCTCTTTTTTTTATTTGTTTTTTGGTTTAAATAAATCAGTAATCATGGATGAACAAACTCCTATCCCCTATCATTCATATATATTAGCTTTAAAAGCACCTTTACCACTAGAAGTTACTTTTGGTAGGCGAAGACGGTCACGATCTATCGAATCAAGTACAATTTGTACCTCTGGCGAAACATCATCTTTTAAATGAGAATTAGCTCAATTTTTTTCCACACATCTCGGTTCGTCTACTATTGTCGAAATGAAGTCTTCACAGCTACCCATGGTCATGATCCATTCAATCCCTGAGACCATACCTCCTGGACTCGACGTTGTTCAGTTACAAATTGATCCAGATCAAGTCTCTTCTTTGCCAAAACATCTGAATCCTCAAGTAGAACAATCGGAAGTTGTTCCTACCTTGGTCATCCCACAAATTTCTGTAGCCATTGAATCTCCTATATCACACAGTCAACCGTCTGAAATATATTTTGGGCTTGATGATGAAGTTCTTCCTCTTGGTTTAATTGCGATTGAAGAAATCCCACAAGACGATACACCTTTAACTCCAACCCATTTTGGGGGCAACATTTACCTGTATGAGTCTTTTCCTCAATCATTTCCATCTACTTTTGTTGATCCTATTGCCATTCAATCTCCCGTCGATTTTTGAGGGTATAAATTTGGTCACACAACCATGTCTGAACCAACATATTTGGTTGGATCTGTTGTTCCAATTATGTCAAATCCTACCCTCACTACCCCTTCAATGTTCAAAACCTCACCAAAGTCATATTTGCACAATGGCCCTTCGGCCCCAACAAGCTACAAGTCATTGTATGACACTTTCTCTTGTGCGTCTTCACGTTCATGGTATTTGACAATGTCATCATCTGTTGTTTTAACTTATATTCCTATCGTTAGTACTGAATGACTTGATTCATTACATACATCATCAGGGCAATATCAAGTCAGTCCTTTTGGGTCAATTCCTTTAAGTACCATATCAACTGGACTCCCAACATTTCGAGTAAATTATTTTCTGTCTTATTATCCTCCTTATGATGGGGGACAACCTTTGGTCACCTAATATGACAGTACTCAGCCACTTTTTGGTCAAACTAATGTTGACATGAATGTTTTTCAATGGTAACCCACTCTACCTATCCAACCACAAACGGGTGTACACTCGTATCAACCGATTCAACTTGTTACACCCACTTCATTACCACTTTTTAGTACATCTATACCCCTGTTGCAGAATCAAAATATTGTATATCAACCTTATCAGGCAGGTTATTCAACTCAATATCATCAAATGTTGGGTCCACAGTTAAAATCCTTTGGTTAATTTACAACAACATGTATCAGGGATCATTTATTCACAAGATGGTGTACCATTTTGTGGGATGTCACAAACACATCCTGGTTATACATATCAACCGAATCCAACTTATACTAATTTGGGTTATAATGTTGGTGGACAGACCCCTTGGCAGCCACAAGCACAAATGCCTCAAACTTCATTTCAACAAGTATCATATCTAGGTTTTGGTCAACAGAATTCTCAAGCGTTTGCTATGAAAAACAACCCCTATTTGGTTACCAACAACAAATTTCGTATGCTGGGGCTCAAAGACCTATTTCCAAAGCAACTCCATCTTACCCTGGCTATGCTCAACCTGACCTTAATCGACAGTTGCCTTTTGTTGCAACCTTGGAATTACCAGATTTAAACCAGTTAACCAATGATCCTATAAATTATGATCCTTAGTGGACGGCATAAATTACCCTCCGATATTCCTAAATTCAATGGAAATCCTGGAGAAGATCCATCAACTCATGTCATGACTTATCATTTATGGTGTTCATCAAATTCCCTGAATGATGATTCTATTCAACTACGTCTTTTCCAGTGTACACTCACAAGTCCGGCTGCTAAATGGTACATTGAGTTACCAAGAGCTTCTTTTGACAATTTCACTGCTTTAGCTACTGAATTTTTGACCCATTTCTAGTTACCAATCAGATACGGAACTAACGAAACTCTTGAACAACTTCAAACAGACTAATTCTACTCATATTTCTGATCATATTCATGAGTGGCATTGTCGTCGATGAATGGTTAAGAGATTTTTTCCTGATCAGCTCCTTGCTGAATGGTTCATTAAGTCCCTGTTACCATCTATAATTAAGGATGTGGCTAAAGGAAGCGTTATCACAGAAGAGCAAGTTATCACTTGTGCCCAATATTTAGACTTTATTTACACTCAGTTTGGCATGTTGTATGAAAAAATCCCTAATGCGCCGCGATCTAATTTCAATTTTCCTCCTCGAATAAAGGACTCTCATGCTGGAGACGGATTGATAGGCACTGCAAAAACACATCACGCTACTGCATATGATCCTAATCCTACATCCGAAATTAATGCCATGTCATTTGACAAAGGCAAAAGTGACAGGCAACCAGGAAGCAAGAAAAAGGGGAAATCAAAGAAAAAGCAAACTTCTAACACGCAGGAAAGATCATCTGATCAACCGTTTGGACCATGAAAACCTCGTTATCCATGCATAATCTATAACGAGGAACACTTTGTTAGGGATTTTCCTCATTTTTATGAAGTCTCAAAAATCATCAAGACTTCTCATGCATCAGCTTTGTTGGCAAACCCATTTCCAAATCTGGACACAAATTTGGTTGCTACGGATCCAACTCCTAGTTCCCAAGTGTTGATGTTATCCACCACAAAACCTTCACAAGATATTTTGGTGTCAACGCAAAATAAAGAATATGGTAGTCCAACCACAGATCAACCTACTACCTTGACAACAAATCCATATATTGAATCAATACCACCTACTGTTATTCCTGAATTGACAATTAAACCACCGAAGGGAGTAATTCATAATTCAACATATAATCCTCGAGCAAGAGCTACACAAAATGATAATATAGTTGAAGATTTGGCTCAATCCCCTTCAGCTATGTCTGCTCTTGAGGTATTACAAAATTTTCCCTCCTAGAAGCAGGCTTTATTATCGGCCATTGGTGGAATTTTTCCAACTGATTCTAATCTTGTCGTCTTTAATCATACGGGCTATGTGCCGCAATTACTAGCAGAATTGGAATTCTCCATACAAGTAAATGTTCTCAATCACCTTGTTCATCGCATTATTATTGATGAGGGAGCGTCTATGTGCATTATGTCTCTAAACAATTGGAAGTCACTTGGATCGCCGTGATTATCGCAATCATCAATGACGTTGAAGGCTTTTGAGGTTTTATCATAACCTGCATGTTGAATTAGGGGGAAAAATAGTAAGTATTGATGTCGATGTTGTTGACGGACCCCTTGACTATAATATTTTACTCAGAAGACCATGGGTATATGTAATGAATGCCATTGTTTCTACATACTTTAGAATGATTTCCTTTCCACATAAAGATACAATCACAGTCATTAATCAATTATCCTTTTCTGCCTCCACTTCGCAGGTAACTAGAAGAGTTACATTTTTTCACTTACCCCAACTAGAAATCCATAACATTGGTGTAGTACTCTTAAAGGATTCCACTCTTATGGGAACCTTTGCATTACCACCACCCACGACGTCGGCAGAAATTGAAAGCATAGAGACCTGCTACATGATCTCTTCCATTCTATCTGGCTTAAGGGAGAGTACGGGTGATTCTAATATTTCTACGTTGGATGATGTTTTACCACCCAGCCCTACTGAGCTGCCATATCAATCAATCTATTTGGCTTGGGAAGAAAATCCGAAATCAACGTTACCGAGTGTTTGGGTTGATCGTTCATTATATTTTGGTACTCCATCTGATCCATTTTCCTCAAAATTTTTGACAGATGAAAATATTTTGGAAGCTATGACGTCAGAAGGAGAACCATGGGAAGATTATCATCATCATTCCCATCTTCTTGATTATGAAGAAAACAATCTCAGTGAACTATATCACCCATCCATAAAAACTTTCTTTTCGAATTCTTTACCAATTAATGCAATTGACTCTGAGTGAAATTTATCAAATATCGAAGAAACGATTTCTATTGATATTTCGACCAAACCTGGTGTTGTAGAAAATATTCATGTCAGTGTATCTTGTTCTCCATCAGAAGTTGATTCATATCGCTCTCTTTTTCGTGAATTTCGTGACGTATTCGCTTGGTCTTACGAGGAAATTCCAGGCATAGATACGATTATAGTTGAACACACTATTAATATGTATCCTAATGTCAAACCAATATGTCAATGGCTTCAACCTATTCATCGAAAGAAAGTCGCTGCCATCAAAGAAAAAGTTGAAAATTTCTTGCGTACTGGTTTCATTTACCCTGTTCCGCTAATTGAGTGGGTTTCCAATACCGTTCCTCTTATGAAAAAACAAGGGACCATTAGAGTGTGCATCGATTATCGGGATGTTAATCAGGCTTGTCCAAAAGACAACTATCTTACTCCCTTTATCGATTAGATTATTGATGATTGTGCTGGATGCGAAATAGTTTTGTTCATGGATGGATTTTCCGGCTACAATAAAATCAATATATGCCCAGATGACCAACATAAGACAACATTTATCTATCCCTGGGGCACATTCGCATATAGAAAACTTCCATTTGGTTTAAATAACGCTGGGGAAACTTTTCAAAGAGCAATGGATAATGCTTTCAACGACATCAAGCACATTGTTCAGCCATATCCAGACGATTTACCAGTGCATTCACGAAATCGGACTTATCACCCAATGCATTTGAGAGCCATTTTCTTAGGCTGTCGACACTACAAGATACACCTCAATCCACGCAAATGTGTGTTTTGTGTTGATTCTGTTTGATTTCTTGGATTCGTAGTCTCAAAAGAAGGAATTCGAATAGAACCACTGAAGGTACAAGCCATTCTTGATTTTCCTGCACCATCAAACTTACTTTAGATACAGAAAATTCAAGGAAATGCTAACTTCCTAAGAAGGTTCATTCCAAACTACGTCAAAATTGCTAAATAATTTACTCAATTATTGAAAAAGAGAGTTCCCTTCAATTGGGACCAAGTTGCACAAGCTTCTTTTGATGCTGTCAAGGACGATCTTGTCTGAGCGTAATTAATGTATCCTCCTAATTATCAGAATGATTATTTCCTATATATCATCGCAGCTGAAACGACCATCGCTATGGTTTTGGTCCAAGTAGAATATGGAATTGAACATCCGATCTATTATTTTAGTCATAATCTCAATGATACGGAAGTTAAGTACTCGTACATGGAAAAGCTTGCCTTGGCAGTTGTACAAGCTGTCCAAAGATTTCGCCATTATATCCTACTTCGAAAAACAACAATAGTTGCATATTGCAATCCCATGACTTACATCTTATCACATCAATTGGTGGGGGGGAATATTCAAAATGGATTGCCATTTTGCAGGAATTTGATTTGGAATTCATAAAATCCAAATCAAAGAGGTCATTAGTTTGGCAGAGCTTCTTTGTGGCCTTCCCTCTGATAGTAATACTACTACGTCTGAACCATCTATTCCAGACGAGTCTCTGTTTCTGATCGGATCATCTGATCCTTGGTATTGGGATTTCATCATTCATCTCCAAACCCAAACTTTTTGACCTAATACCTCTCGCTCTAATCAACAACGTATTCGATACCAAGCCAAACATTATCTGATTGTCGGTGATACACTTTATTTTCGTGGTGTCGATACCATTTTAAGGAGGTGCCTCACTCATGAGGAGGCCTAAAAAGTGTTAAATGATTGTCATGTTAGGGATTGTGGTGGACACTTATCTGGATATGGTGCCGCGCAGAAGATACTCTGCACTAGTTACTTTTTGCCTACTACTTTTCGAGATTGCATCCTTGCAGTAAGAAGTTGTCATGCCTGTCATATTTTTTATCGTAAAATCTGCAAACCGCCAGTGCCAATGCATCGTGTTGTCTCTGCTGGACCATTTACGAAATGGGGTATTGACTTCATGACCTATAACCCTCCTTCGTCCAGGGGGCATGGTTATATTATTATCGCAGTTGACTATTTTATCAAATGGGCCGAAGCGATGCCTACATTCAACAACACAAGATAAACAACTGCATTGTTTTTCTTCAACCACTTTATTGCACGATTTGGGGTCCCATAGGCTATAGTTACGGATCATGGGAATAATTTTCGCAACCATATGATGTCTGAATTGACTACTAAGTTAGGATTGTCACATGATAATTCTACTCCTTATTATCTACAATCAAATGGACAAGTTGAGGCTATTAACAAAATGTTGTGTAACCAGCTCCAAAAGTAGAAGAAAAGAGATATCAACGCCTTAGAAATAAGCCACTTCGAGGGGGCAACCTCCAATACATTACATAAATGAACAATTCTTGGATGATACAATTTACAAAACCTCCTTTCTATATATAGGAGTCCATGTGGCCATAATGTAGTCCTAGTGGGCCACAATGTAATCCTAGCCGACCTAACAATAATAATTTAGGGGCACAATAATAACAAAATGGGGTTACAAGGGTACAATAATAACAATAAGGGGGTTACACTAATAACAATAAGGGACTATACTAGTAATATAGGGACCTAACATGCCCCTCTCCTTCAAAAAAGTGTTGTCCTCAATGCTTGAGTAGCTCTGGGTGCTTCTGTATAAACTTCTCATCCTCCCATGTAGAATCTTCGGTGGGTAAGTTCTTCCACTTGACGAGATACTCTGAAATTGATCGATTCCGTAGCTGTCGAGTTCTTGTTTCCGTGACCGCTTTAGGTTCCAATATGATTTTTCCTTCCTCATCAAGTTCTGGCAATATTGTTTGAACTGGAAGATTTTCACCTATAACCTTCTTTAAGCATGAAACATGGAAAACTTGATGCACTCGTGAAGAAGAAGGAAGCTCCAATTTGTATGCCATAGTACCAATCTTTTGCAACACCTTGTAAGGACCATAGTACTTTGGCGATAATTTATTATCCTTCTTAGCTTGTTTGAGGGACATTTTTTTGTATGGTTGTAGCCATAAAAATACCCAATCTCCTACATCAAAACTTCTCTCGCTGCGATGTTGATCTGCCTGTTGTTTCATTCGATTTTGTGCCAAATTCAGGTTATCCTTTAAGAGTTGGAGAACTTCTTGCTGATGCTCGATGTGATCTTCCACTGCTTGAACCTTTGAATTTTCCCTTAAATATGATGTGATGGATGGTGGATGATATCCATAAAGTTCCATAAATGGGGTCATTTTTGCTGCAGTATGGAAGGAAGTGTTATACCACCATTCTGCGAGAGGTAACCACTTGACCCATTGTGTTTGTTTATCAGATACAAAACAACGAAGATATCCTTCCAAAATTTATTTACTATCTCAGTTTGACCATCGGATTGAGGATGATAAGATGAGCTATGAGCTAATTGAGTACCCAAACAAGAAAATAACTCCGTCCAAAAAATTCCAGTAAAAATGGGATCTCTGTCACTCACAATAACCCTTGGGTTTCCATGTAGCTTTTGAATTGTGTCCATAAATGTAGTAGCAACTGTACTTGCTTTAAATGGATGAGGTAATGCACAAAAGTGTGCATACTTGGTAAGTCTATCAACTACCACCATGATGACACTCTTTCCTTCGGACTTAGGTAAACCTGTGATAAAATCCATTGAAATCTCCTCCCAACGTTGACTTGGAATGGATAAAGGTTGTAGAAGTCCTGGGGTCTTAATTGTTTCAACTTTATTCTGCTGGCAAACCAAACATTCCGCCACAAACTTTCGAATATCAGATTTAAGGCCATCCCAAAAAAATTCTTTCTTCACCCTGTGGTAAGTTTTTTAAAAATCCTGAGTGTCCTCCTAAAGGAGAAGTGTGCAATTCCAGAAGAATCTTTTGTTTTAGTTGGGAATTCTTACAAAGATATAAGCGATCTTTGTACCATAAGGAATCATTTTTCCAACTAAATGTATCAGATGTACTAGGATCCTGCTGCAACTTTTGAATGAGTGTCCATACATCTTTGTCCTTCTTCCATTCATCTCTTGCTTCAGTTATCCAATCTGGTTGGATAATAGAAATGGCACAAAGCAATGCTTCCACCTCTTCATTCTTTCTTGAGAGTGCATCTGCAACAACATTTAGCTTCTCTTTTTGTAGATTATTTCAAAGTCATAACCCAACATCTTTGTGACCCATTTTTGCTGCTCTTCTGAAGATAGTCTTTGTTCCAAAAAGTGTTTAAGACTATCATGATCAGCTTTTACCTTGAAGTGTCTTCCCATTAGGTAAGTTCTCCATTTCTTTAGTGCATGCAGTATTGCTAACATTTCCTTCTCATAAATAGGTTTCTGTAAATACTTTCCTTTGATTGGACGACTTTCAAAAGAAATGGGTCTTCCATCCTGCATTAAAACTGCACCAATTCCATTTCCTGAGGCATCACATTCCACAATAAAGGTTTTTGTGAAGTCTGGCGTAGCTAAGACCGGTGCTAGGCACATTGCCTCTTTAAGATGTTCAAAGGCCTTAATTGCTTCAGGAGTCCATGAAAATGCATCTTTCTTCAATAATGTTGTTAGAGGTGCCGCTATTCTCCCATAATTCTTAACAAACTTGCGATAATAGCCTGTTAACCCGAGAAATCCTCGCAACTGCTTTATTGTCTTGGGGAATTTCCATTCCTTAATGGCTTTAATTTTGTTAGGGTCTACTTTAACACCCTCGTGAGATATAATATGACCCAGATATTCCACCTCTTGTACTCCAAAGAAACATTTGCATGTTTTTGCATATAATTGTTTCTCCTGCAATAGTTTGAGCACCCTGTCAACATGTTCAACATGATCCTTCCAAGACCTGTTGTAGATTAGTATATCATCAAAAAATACTAGCACAAATTTTCTAAGGAAGGGTTTGAAAATGGAATTCATCAACCCTGGAAATGTAGAAGGTGCATTGGTAAGGCCAAAAGGCATGACCAAAAATTCATAATGACCCTCATGAGTTCGAAATGCTGTTTTTGGAATATCTTCAGTCTTCATTCTAATTTGATGATATCCTGAACGAAGATCCCACTTGGTAAAATAAATTGCTCCATGTAATTCATCCAATAATTCATCAATCACAGGAATGGGAAATTTATCTTTAATGGTGAGCTTATTGAGCTCCCTATAATCCGGACACATTCGCCATGATCCATCCTTCTTGTGTACCAATACTACAGGAGTGGAGAAAGAACTTTGACTAGGTTGAATTATACCCGCCTCTAACATTTCTGCAATCATACGTTCAATTTCGCTCTTTTGGAAGTAAGGATATCTATAAGGCCTGATGTTTGGAGGAACACTTCCTGGAATCAAATGAATAGCATGATCATGATTATGAATAGGTGGGAGTCCTTTGGGAGTTTCAAACACCTTGGAATGATTGTCCAAGACTTGTTGGAGATCTGCAGAAATAGATGATTTTGATGTCGGAACTTCTAGTGAGCATAATTGTGCAATTACGCTTCGTTGTTCTTTCTTTAGAAGCTTTGTCATGACATTAGAGCTTATTATCCTTCCCGGCTTCCCTTCAATACCCCGTAATTCGACTTCCTTTCCTTCTGAAAAAAATTTCAAAAAAAGTTCTTGAAAATTAAAAGCTACCGTCCCCAAAGATTGTAACCATTGTACTCCTAGTACAACATCAGCACCTCCCATAGGAATGGAAAGCATTGGACAAGTCAATACATATTCCCCCATGGTTAGCTTGATATTATGGCATTTTCCAGAGCAATTTATAGTTCCTCCATTTGCAACCATCACTTGACATTCTTGTGCTAGGTATAGGAAACAATTTAATTCCTTGGCTACCTTACAATGAATAAAATTATGGGTGCTACCTGAATCAATCAACACTATTACCTTTTTCTTCTTGATTTGTCCTTGTATATTGAGTTTGAGGAGTGGTAATTCCTGCCAGTGCATTACACGATATGGTCGTATTCATTTCTTCCTCTTCTAGGGTTGGTTCCTGGTGTATATCCTCTTCTTGTTCATTTTCTTCTTCCTCTTCACAATCTATGTAAAATAATTTCTTCTCAGCACACTTATGACCTTTAGTGTATTTTCTATCACAACTATAACAAAGCCCTTTTGCTCTTTTTTCTTCCAATTGTTGTCGTGTCAACCTTGTAGGTTGTGGAAATCTAGGTGTAGCAACACTTCCTTCTTTATAGAATTGAGTGGTAGGCTTCCTTGTCGCCATTATTTTACATTCAACTTTTCTTGCCAACCTGAATGCCTTCTCCAATGAATCCAGTTCCAAAACGCGAACTTCATGTTGGATGTTATCCTTTAAAGTGCCTATGAAGAGATCAATCCTGTGTTCCTCTGGAATATCAGTTACCCTTATATTCAATTTTTGGAAGTCCTCAATGTGCTGCCCCACTAAACCCTTTGTTTGAGATTTATCAATTGGCTAAAGAAGGTGTTGCTCTTTGTATCCTCATAATGTACTATCATTTCCTCCGTAAAAATTGACCAAGTGACAATTTTTTTACGGGAGCAAAGCCATCGATACCATACAAATGTATTTTGTTCTAAATGTAAAGTTGCAATGCGTACCTTTTGTGTGTTTTGCACGTTATGGAGATCAAAATATCGCTCCATCTGTAGTATCCATGTTACAGGATCCTTTCCATCAAACTTCCTCATATCCATTTTTGGAATATGGTGGTTCTTCCCGCCAACATTAGAGTTTATTAAATCACGATTAACATTTATTTTGTTCTCATCATGAGGTTCTTCTACTATCTTTTCACCATTAGGAAACATTTCTTGTATCAACTTTGTCAAACCTTCGATGTCTGCTTTGAGATCATTCTTCATGTTTTCCATGTTGTCTTTCATGTCATCCATCTTAGCTTCCATGCCAACTTCCATGCCATCCATCTTAGTTTCCATGCAATCCATCTTAGCTTCCACGCCATCCATCTTAGCTTCCATGCCTTTCTTCAAACTGTCCATCTTCACTTCCACTCCTTTCTTCAAAACTTCCACAATTTTTGTTGCTCTTTGCGAGAGTGAAATTTGTAGCACTTGCTCTTGTAATTTTGATAGATCATGTTGCAATTCTTCATCTTCATGAGTCATAGTAGAGCCTTCTGAAGGCTTAATGGGTGTTGAATTATTTTTACGGGGCATCTTTTAGAACCCAATACTACTATATATTCCACAATATGCCCTTGGAATCAATTCAAATTGATTCTTCAAATAAGACTTATGAAATTTTGAAAGAAAAAAATATACACACCTTTTTCTTGATTTTGAGGAGCTCGATATTGAAATTGGATTATCTCTATGATTGCAGAACTTCAATATTTGAATTTCAATATCAACGTAGCCCTCTTAATTATCTTTTTAATGCCGCAGTTCTGACATGATTTGGATTCTCCAAGACAAATTTGTGCCCAATCTCCCACAATGACCTAATTCTGGACTAGTTCAGTAGAGCAAACTTGTACGACTTTCCACGTGTCACTATTTCGTCCTTTGTCTCTGAAATTGATAGCCAAGAAACTAAATTTTGTGTACTTGTGACTAATTTTTACGACACTTCAATCCGATGCCCAGAGAGAGAGTTATTGAAATTTTCCCACGATCACCTCTTTGAGATGAAATTCAGGAGCCTGAAAAAACACTATCTTCCACAGATCATATCTCCAAAAATATTGAGAACCAAGCTCTGAAATTTTTAGAAAATCTTCCTCAGGATTTTGGCTTCGCACCTTAAAAATTGCAGCTTCTGAAACTTCGTATAAAACAAGTTATAGCGAAAATTCGTCGATGACCTGTTTGGAGTAGCGAAACCCTAGAATCCAAAGCTCTGATACCAAATGTTGTGTAACCAGCTCCAAAAATAGAAGAAAAGAGATATCAACGCCTTAGAAATAAGCCACTTCGATGGGGCAACCTCCAATACATTACATAAATGAAAAATTCTTGGATGATACAATTTACAAAACCTCCTTTCTATATATAGGAGTCCATGTGGCCATAATGTAATCCTAGTGGGCCACAATGTAATCCTAGCCGACCTAGCAATAATAATTTAGGGGCACAATAATAACAAAATGGGGGTTACAAGGGTACAATAATAACAATAAGGGGCTTACACTAATAACAATAAGGGACTATACTAGCAATATAGGGACCTAACACAAAATTCTTAAACGAATGCTTCAATGAATGATAGGAGTCCGTAAAAGGAACTGACACTTGATCTTGTACTCTGCTTTGTGGGCATATTGAACCTCGATGAGAAACACAACTAGATTTACTCCTTTCCAATTGGTGTATGGCTTGGAAGCTATATTACCAATCCAATGTGAAATATTATTGTTAAAACTCACGATAGACTTGTTACCTGACACCTTAGAAGAAGAAGAGCGTCTCCTTAACCTCATCCATCTAGATGAAATGCGTCGTGAAGCCCAATTGGCCAACGAAGCACATAAGAGATGTATAAAGGCACAATACGACAAAAATGTACAACCTCGCATCTACTCAGAGGGCAACTTGGTCCTTCTTTATGATCAAGAAGCTGATGTAATAGGTATAGGGAAATTCGAGCCATTGTGGCATGGCCCCTATATTTCCAAAAGAGTTCTCCCTAAGGGTGCCTACAAGTTAGCTGATTACGATGGGATTCCATTGGCAGAGCCTAGAAATGGGTTGTATTTGAAACGCTACTATGCTTAATCATAAGCGTAGTAATTTCTTGTATTATATTTTTTATATGATGTTGATTTGCATTCACTATATTAATTTGTTTTTAGAGTTTTCTTGACGTTACTAATCCGCTTTACATTTTATGGCAGATGTGTGAATGTTTGGAAACATTTGTTGGATATGCTGATGGTGCTAGTCGTAGTATGAAAAATCTGTCCTCTGCAGTGTGGGCCATTTTTTCTCTGAACGACAAGTTAGTGAGTTTTCAAGGGATTTGTATCAGTAGATAAATGAACAATATTGTTGAGTATAGCACGTTGATCGAACTTCTCTCTGAAGCCATTTCATTTGGTATTAACCATATAATCATAAGGTTAGAATCACAACTTGTGGTATTACAACTTACTAGTATTTATACTGTTAGAAATCTGACACTTCTTAGATTGTTCCTAAGAGTTCGAATTTTGGAAAGACATTTTGATTTCATTCAATATCAACACATTTCCAGAAATTTGAACACTTTAACTGATTCATTAGCTCATCAAGTTTTAGACAGACATTTGCGATATAGGTAAAGAAAATATTCACATCATTGAATAGGATTGTGCATTAAACATAGGAAAAACTCTGAAATCATATATATAAATAGTTATAGGTTTTTAAAAAATTTGTGCCCAAGACATATTGGTCATCTGACCTCAAAATGTATGCAAAAAGTCACAAGTAAACTAGTGGTGCTCATGGTAACATGCTATAGATCTAGCAATCCTATGATGCAACCGCATCCAATGGTTAGGAACCCCAATAGTGTATCGCTGCAATCGCATGGGAAGCTCTTCAATCCAGAAATCTGGAATCCTAAAGGTCAACCCCTCTATGTGCTGCTAAAGCTCAGCCAGAGTCTCAGCCATATCAAGGTCTTGAAGGACTGCTCTCCCAACATCCCTCTCTGCTCACGCATATGCTTTGTGCTTTGGTTCCTCTATTGGTTGAACACGATCAATATCTACATTACATAAAAAATTTAGTTTAGTCTTGGAAAGAAATCAAAACACAAAAACATTGTATAAACCTTAGAAAAATCAAAAAACATGGTCGAATCATTCTTACCTATTTCACCCCACTGAGTGCCTTTTGGTAATAATAGATCTAGTTCTCCTCAAAAGTCGATGCCTGTATATGCATACTCATCGATGGTGATGATCTGTTGCTGGAACCAGGCGAAGAATGTAGTAGAGAACACAACGGTCGATTTTCCTGTGTGCTGACCCATAAGTTCTACCCATCTCTGTATCCAAGGATCTCTAGGACTAGATATATCCAATGTTACATGTTGTGGTTGCATTAGTGGAATCTGTTCCAAAGCGAAGGAGATAAGGATTGAACCATAACTAAAAATTTTCTTCCTTCCTCCCTTTGATTTATTCAATTGTTCCTTTATCTGAGATAGAACTACTTCAGACAAGTTGAAGACTATTGGCTCTAAGCACTCTAGCACATACTACATATACGATATGTTTTATACATGGAGTGTAATGATGCCATAAAGTTTAGCGATCGTGAGAAGGATGGTTCTCAAAGGCAAATCCATGACATCCCGGATGTTTATTTTTCCATCTTTTCTAGGTTCTGCCCCTGGATAGAAATACTGCATAACATAATCCCTCACTATCTCTCCTCCAACGGTAGACCTTGTGAGAGAAATGGGCAAACCTCTCCTGGAAAAAACTGTGAGAAATACACGTCCTCAACTATTATGGGAACCACTTTGTTCTTAATGTGAAATGCCTCTATCATCGGATCACATGCTCAAACTAAGAACTCCAAGAGTTCTATTTTTTGCCTCATTCCCGAAAATTTAAAGTACTTAAGCAGTCAAAAATCTCTTAAGGCTATTACAGTACCCGAATCATTCAAGGCAATCATATCTTCTTCTTCATGTTCTCTTTCCCTCCATGTAATCATCATTATAATCCGATGGAAACCTGAAATACAACCATAACATCCATTAGATTCCAATCATTGCAAAAAACTAGGCAAATTTTGGGCACAACATGAAAATCAAAAACTTGAATTGTGCCCAATGCACTCCCTGGGCTAAGATAGTGCATTGTACATGTAGGTACCCTTCACTATACCTGCTATGCAACGTAGGTTTTGACATTCAGGGGTGCGTTGCCCTCATTTTGGGAAGAATTTACCCTAGGAGCCTCAAAACCCTAAAAATATATAAATAATGGGAATAAAATGCATACTAAAGGGAATATGACGTTCATAGCACTAACCTGGATCAAACGGTGACGAAATCCATCCACAGAAATTACCGCAATCAACGACTGAAGTTCTGGGGAAAAATCAAGTTCGGAGCTCCAAAATGCAAATGGTAACTATGGAATGGTAAAAATCAATAGTGAAACTACTTTTTATTGTCATTTAGTTGTTTGCAAGTTAAACTTATTGCTATGGCTATAGTTTTATTATGTTTTTATCATGAAATAGGTATTTTTAATCCATTTGATGTTGTTCTGAATAGGAAATACAACTGATGAATAAATTAGTCGTGCAAATTTATTCAATGAATGGCTCGACCACAAAGCATACTTTTTCTCCTTATTTTTCGAGCTTTGTTAAAAACGAAAAAAGATTTGAAGTGCACTTTTATGTCTTTTTCGAGCTTCGATAACAATGAAAAAGGAACCTCTGGAGCCTTCTTTCATCTCTTTTCAGACTCCAATAATATGAGAAGATTTCCAAGCACTTGTCTTTTCGAGCTCGTTAAAGTAAATGAATTGATATCTACTCACTACAAGTTTAACCCTTTTCCAGACTGAGATAGATTATTTACGAAAAAGGAATACCTTGATTAAACATGACCAAAGAGGTTCTCTTAGATATTATTTTACCCTTTTTCAGATCTGAGTGAAAAATTTACGAAAAAGTTCTTATGGATTTCTCTTTCGTCCTCTTTTTTAGACTCTCTAAATATGAAAAAGGATCAGGCTATCACTATCGTTAAGCTTGTTAAAACATAAAATAGAGACAGGCTTGTCGATCATGGCAAGAATCGAGCTTCATTCATCGCTAGACTCGTTAAATTATTAAATAGCGATACATTATTCACCCGAAGGGTTAAATTATAGATCAAGCAAATGTTATCCTCCACAAACTTGTTAAAAAAGAAAGAGGTACTGGTCGACAAATGACAGGGGAAAATTTGGGAAAAGTAAGAAACGTTTCTTTTTGGTAGCAAGTCACTTGTGAACATGACACTTTTTTCACTCCATGTCCGTGACTGTTTGGGCTGGGTAATCATCTTGACGGTTCATTCACACCTATGGTTCATCATACCTTCACTTCAGTTTTCGGTCAATGCTTCCAACTCATCACAGTGTCACCGATATGTTCAAGAGAAGTCATCTAGTGATTAAAAACTCATCCTTCTACAATACTCGTAAAATTTCATTTTCGTGACCATCATCCCTGAAAATTGATATGTCAAGTCATACCTTTGTCTCCGAAATCAGTAACTCCAGTTTTGCAATAAGGTGATGATGCAGGGGCATTAAGTTCCAAAAGGTGATTTGTATTTTTGTAGACATAAGGGTGGTCTCATGTTTTTAATTTCATATGTAATTATTCATATTTGAGTGATTTTTAATTAAATATGGAGAGACAATGTAATTGTTCTCAAATGATTGGAGAACAAGGGAATTTGGTTAGTCGGGAATGTGAAGAGACATTTCAAAATTAGGAGTGAATTAGAGTCAGTTTTAGATAATCTAGGGAATTGGTCTAGGTTTAGGAAATTGATAATTTTAAGCGTTTTTTTGAGTTATTGAGGGAGCTGAATCGATTCATTACTTTCTTGTATAAATGTAAGCCTAAATGGCAGTAAGAAAAGAGGTATGGGGAGAGAGTGGTTTAGAGACAGAGTAGTGAGGTAAAAGGGCCATTGATCTGAATATCTGGCCAGGAGCGAGAAGGATTTGTATTCGATTTCATATTTATATATTAAGGGATTGATGTTGAGTCACATATGTGTCAATTTATTGAATTGTGTATGTGTAAACACTGTGTTAATGGTTGAATTGATGTCTCTATGTGGAATAGAGGATTTGATATAATTTTTCATACATATTATCTGAGAAATATCGATCACTGAAAGGATCGATCACATTTAAGAGAAGCTGAATTGAAATTTGGCATTTGGGTGCATCGAACTTGACTAATTCTGATGGAGCTCATTCCTATTTGAAGAAGAAGGATTCGGAAGCTATTAATCCAAGAAAATATTGGTTCAGAAGTCATAATAGGAACCGAGAGGTGGTAAGTGTTGAAAATGAAACAAGATGATGGAGCTTAGTGAAATGAAGTCGCCTTCACTAAGTGGGCCCGCAAGCTATTTTTGGCGCAAATTCTATTTTTGGACTATGTCTATTTTTAGACATATGGAGCATGGTCTAGGACTTGCAGTATGCTATTCTTGGATGATTGGTCGAGTTGGTAAAACTAGATGGACCTCTATTTTTAGACATACAGGTCAAAGTCTATTTTTAGACTACCTGTCTAAAAATAGGTCAGTCAAATATTATTTACCCTTAATAATATTTGGACTATAAACTTCAGTTTATCCTCTTGCAGCACTTCAGTTGGAGCTACGAATGTGGCCCATGCATCTGACAAAGGAATTACGCTATTCCTAGGGGTTTGGTGAGCTCATGCATGGTTGACTTCAGTTAGAACTCAAGTGGCGGAGTTTGGTGGAGTTGATGAGACAGTTGGTGGAGTTGTGTTTTGTTTAACTTAGTTGAACTAGTTGTATTTAGTCTAACTGAAAAATACACTAATGATGAGTGAAGTGAATTAAATATTATTTAATTCACTAAACATTAACTCATTATTCAACTCAAGAACACATCAGTTGACTGCAGTGCATGGACAGTTCAGTGAAGACCAGTGGAAGAGGTAGATGAAAGGGTGAGTTTGCTATTAGTTGCGACATGAGTTGTGCATGAGATTTGCACAAGCATTGGAGGATATTTCCCATGAGGATTGCGCAGTTGAAGCCAAGGAGATTTGAACTTGGATCTCTCATTGAACCAACTTGGATTGCGCAGTAGAGGCAGGCAATTAGTGGATGAGTTTTGAACCTGTGACTTGTTCAAAACTGAGCTAGTTTGTGTGTAACTTTTGGAGACAGTACTGAGTACTTGTGAGGAGTATTGTACTGATATTGTTACATGTTCTCTTCCATTATAATATAAAAAATAGCTGGGGGTTTTCAGCTATAAGCTTTCCCCATTACATATTGTGTTTATGTGCGCATGCGACTGTTTCTATTTCCGCATATTGATGATCAATTGTAGAAGAGGTTATGTGTTATGCATGAATTCGAATTAGTGTGTGACCAGGATAATCTCGGTGAATAAATATTCATTATTCAGCAAATTTCTACATGGTATCGGAGCGAATTGATCATCAGGATCTATTACAGTGATTACAATTTTATTTCGGTAGACAGAGTCTGTAATGGGCAAGGTAGCCTCTGGATCCATCCTTTCTCTGAAAGGTGATATACCCAGTAAATGCCCCTACAGTCGATCTCTGTGCTAGAAATAATTTGTTCTCACAGATCCAGAAGCAGTTGAGTTTTGAGCTTGGAATTCAAATTTTGCAGCAGATTGTTTTCTTGGTGCCGGAGTTGAAATGTCTTTCAACGGTTTGCGACTCGAGTATGCCCTTGAAGGCAGTTCGAATTATGTTGCATGGAAAGACCGGATGGAGGCGGTATTAGATGATAACGGGCTGAAGGAGTTCATAGATATGGATGTCCAAAAGCCTACTGATCCTGCTGAAGTTGAGGCTTGGCAAAAGAAGATGGCGAAATGTCGAAGGATTCTGTTGGAGGGCGTGAAGGATCACATTGTATCCAGCCTGCATGAAAAATCTTCTCCATATTTGATGTGGAAAGCGTTGAAAGATCTATTCCAGAGCAAGAGCGACCAAAGGAAGTTGGCGCTCAAGGATAAACTCAGAAACATTAAGATGGAGAAAGGCGACAGTATCGCCAAGTACCTCACGAAGTTCACTCAATGCAGAGATGAGCTGGGAAGTGTGGGGGTGATTGTCGATGATGAGGACTTGGTGGACCTGGCTCTCCTTAGTCTTCCGAAGAGTTGGCATTCCTATCAGGACTCTGTCAATGGTCGGGAGAAGTTGCCAGGATGGGAGCGACTATGGTCAGATCTCATGCAAGAGGAGATAAGGTGGACTACCAGGGACGGATCTTCATCAAAGGTATCTGATGAAGAAAATTGTGCTTTGGCTGCCAAAGCAAAGAAGGGGAAGAGTAAGAAAGCTTCTCATTCTAGTGCGAAAGGCAAGAAGCAAGACATGTCCAAGGTGAAGTGCTTTCACTGTCACCAACACAGACATTATGCCACAAATTGTCCGCAGAAGAAGAAAAATAAGAAGGTTGTTGGATCTGCAGCGGGAGAGGCATTGGCCTCCCAGTTTGAACTGGATTTTTCACTGATCGCATGCTTGGTCTCAAGTGTGATGGGATCAGTATGGTTCTTGGATAGTGGTGCGTCATTTCACATGACAGGAGATCGGGATCTGTTTTCAGATCTGGAGGAAAAAGATCTTGGAGTGCACATCGAGATGGGCGATGATGGTAGATACAGTGTGACCGGTATCGGTACCATTTCCTTTGAGAGGGAGTCTGGTAAACCCTTTGTATTGAAGGAAGTATTGCATGTTCTAGGATTGATGAAGAATCTGATCTCTGTGGCGATGTTGGAAGACAAGGGGTATGATGTGGTCTTCAGCGAAGGAAAAGCCTTCCTGCGCAGTAAGACAACTGGAGAGACCCGGAAGATAGGGGTTTGAGTCAAGAACCTTTATCAGTTGCAAGTAGATGGCTGCGCAGCAATGGCATGCAAGGCGGGAGAAGTGGTGAGCCGGGATGATGAGGGCGAACTGTGGCACAGGAGATTGGGCCACCTTCACCATGGAGCCTTGAAGATCCTGCAGCAGATTTCTACTGGGCTTCCTAAGGGCACTCTTGCGCAGTCAGATTAGTGCAAGGGGTGTACTTTAGGGAAGTATGTGAAAGCCACCTTTCACGAGAAGGATAGTCGCGCCACGACGATCCTTGAGAGAGTTCACACAGACGTGTGTGGTCCTTTCTCAGTTGCTTCGACATCAAAGCACAAGTATTATGTGATCTTTATTGATGATTTCTCTCGAAAGTGCTGGATCTTCTTCATGCAGAAGAAGAGCGATACATTCGCGAAGTTCTGTGAGTTTAAAGCACTGGTCGAGAAGGAGTCGGGGAAGAAGGTGATTGCTCTAAGGAGTGATAACGGTGGTG
The DNA here is from genome assembly GCA_034641835.2 of Pinus albicaulis. Lineage (NCBI taxonomy): Eukaryota > Viridiplantae > Streptophyta > Pinopsida > Pinales > Pinaceae > Pinus > Pinus albicaulis. Next base: position 1,558,235,837 of record CM076580.1, on the reverse strand, counting down.
AATTCATCTCGGCTGAATTCAAAGACATTTGCAGCATAGAAGGGATTCAGAGAGAGCTCATCGCACCCCATAACCCACAACAGAACGGGGTTGTTGAGCAAAAGAATAGAACGATCGTGGGTGCTGCACGGGCAATGTTGCATGATCAGGGCCTACCCCTTCACTTGTGGGCTAAGGCATGCAATACTACAGTGTATGTGCAGAACCGTTGTCCTCACAAGATACTTGGCATGAGTACACCAGAGGAGGCATTTTCTAGCAAGAGGCCTGACATTTCTCATTTGAGGATTTTTGGCTCACCTGTCTACATGCATGTGACGAAGGACACCAGAATGAAGCTGGATCTGACTACAGAGGTTGGGATATTTGTGGGGTACACTGATATGCCCCACAACTATCGTGTGTATTTTCCAGACAGTCGCAAGACTGTTGTGCAATGGGATATCAAATTTCAGGAGGAGAAAGCCATGCAGTGTTCGCATGAGAGGGAGCCACACTTGCATGCAGAAGAGGAGCTATTATTTCCTAAGAAGGAGCTTCTGGATGTGGATCAGCCACAAGAGGAAGTTCATGAAGTGGAAGAGACCACTCATGCAGCACCAACCATCAGAGGGCGCAAGCGCACTACATAAGTTGAGTGACTGGCTCGAGATGCAGAGAAGGTTGTAGGACCACCTACAGCACAGCGCAGATAGAGACAGTCACCGGACCGGTACACTGGATACATGGCTCTTTTGAGAAAATGTGTCGTGATAGAGCCATCCTCTTTCGAGGAGGATGTAGAGGACCCCACATGGGTAGATGCCATGGTGGAAGAGTATGATTTGATTGTCAGAAACAATGCATGGGAGATTTTCCCGCGACTGGAGGGGAAATCAGTGGTGGGTTCGCGATGGATCTACAAAGTGAAGCAGGCAGATGACGGGAGTGTGGAGAAGTACAAGGCAAGATTTGTTGCCCGTGGCTTCTCACAGATCGAGGGGATCGATTATGAGGAGACCTTTGCACCTGTCGCAAGGTACTCTTCCATAGCGTACGATCCTAGCCTCTAAAGACAGAGTACAGGAAGGCACATCCATCAGATGGATGTGAAGACTGTGTTCCTCAATGGAATCATTGAGGAGGAGGTGTACATAGAGCAGCCCAAAGGTTTCGAGATCTTTAGCAGTGATTCGCATGCTTTTCGATTCAAGAGAGCACTGTACGGGCTGAAGCAAGCACCTCGTGCTTGGTAGACACGGATAGACAGTTACTTCACTGGACTTGGATTCTCCAAGGGTGAGGCAGATCCTAACCTGTACCAGATTGTGGTGGAGGGGAAGTTGCTGATCATTGTACTATATGTAGATGATCTAATTTTGACGGGTGATGAGCTGTTGATACTTTCATGCAAGGAGGATCTTGCTAGAGAGTTTGAGATGAAGGACTTAGGTCTCCTTCATTATTTCCTAGGATTGGATATTTGGCAGCGTAGTGGTGGACTGTTTGTTTCTCAGGGTACGTATGCCCGGGAGATACTGGGGAGGTTCAACGTGCATGGCTGCAAGCCTGTTGATACTCCTCTTCCTGGTGGTTGGAGGAAGGAGGATGCTACTTCAGCAGAGGTAGTGGATGCCACTTTCTATCGACAGTTGGTGGGGTCGCTTATGTATCTGGTCAATACACGACCCGATATATGCTATGTTGTTAACCAACTTTCGCAAGCTATGGTTAAGCCTACCAAGCTCTTTTGGAAGGCAGGCAAGCATGTATTGCGTTATCTTAGTGGCACATCGGGATATGGTCTATGGTACAGACAGGAGGATGGAGCGAAGCTTTCCGGCTTCACTGATGCAGATTGGGCAGGGAGCCCAATGGATCGAAAGAGCACATCTGGAGGATTTTTTAGCATTGGATCAACAGCAGTTTCCTGGTACAGCAGGAAGCAGAGATCCGTGGCACTCAGTTCAGCAGAGGCTGAGTACATGGCAGCAAGCTTGGCTACATGCGAGGCTATTTGGATGAGGAAGATCCTCGTCGGATTGTTCGGGTCGCACTTGGAGCCTACTGTGATTTATTGTGATAACCAGAGTTGCATTAAACTCTCGGCTAATCCAGTATTTCATGATAGATCCAAACACATCGACATCAGGTACCATCATATCAGAGATTGTGTGCGGCGGAGAATCATGTTACTTTCATACATTCCCACGGAGGATCAGGATGCTGATATCTTGACGAAGGCGCTCACCAGGAGAAAATTCGAATACCACAGAGGCAGGATAGGGGTTGCAGATAATCCATATCTTGTTGAGAGGAAGTGTTGAAAATGCAACAAGATGATGGAGCTTAGTGAAAAGAAGTCGCCTTCACTAAGTGGGCCCGCAGGCTATTTTTGGCGCAAAGTCTATTTTTAGACTATGTCTATTTTTAGACATATGGAGCATGGTCTAGGAGTTGCGGTATGCTATTCTTGGATGATTGGTCGAGTTGGTAAAAATAGATGGACCTCTATTTTTAGACATACAGGTCGAAGTCTATTTTTAGACTGCCTGTCTAAAAATAGGTCAGTCAAATATTATTAACCCTTAATAATATTTGGACTATAAACTTCAGTTTATCCTCTTGCAGCACTTCAGTTGGAGCTATGGATGTGGCCCATGCATCTGACAGAAGGAATTACGCTATTCCTAGGGGTTTGGTGAGCTCATGCATGGTTGAATTCAGTTAGAACTCAAGTGGCGGAGTTTGGTGGAGTTGATGAGACAGTTGGTGGAGTTGTGTTCAGGTTAACTTAGTTGAACTAGTTGTGTTTAGTTTAACTAGCTAATACACTTTATGAGTGGGGTGAATTAAATATTATTTAATTCACTAAACATTAACTCATTATTCAACTAAAGAACACATCAGTTGACTGCAGTGCATGGACAGTTCAGTGAAGACCAGTGGAAGAGGTAGATGAAAGGGTGAGTTTGCTATTAGTTGCGACATTAGTTGTGCATGAGATTTGCACAAGCATTGGAGGAGATTTCCAATGAGGATTGCACAGTTGAAGCCAAAGAGATTCTAACTTGGATCTCTCATTACACCAACTTGGATTGCGTAGTAGAGGCAGGCAAATAGTGGATGAGTTTTGAACCCGTGACTTGTTCAAAATTGAGCTAGTTTGTGTGTAAATTTTGGAGATAGTACTGTGTACTTGTGAGGAGTATTGTACTAATATTGTTACATGATTCTTCTTCCATTATAATATACAAAATAGTTGGGGGTTTTCAGCTATAAGCTTTCCCCATTACATATTGTGTTTATGTGCGCATGTGACTGTTTCTATTTCCGCAAATTGATGATCAATTGTAGAAGAGGTTATGTGTTATGCATGAATTCGAATTAGTGTGTGACCAGGATAATATCAGTGGATAAATATTCATTATTCAGCAAATTTCTACAGTAATAATGACGCTTAGAGTTGCCATTTGAAGACCATCGAATCAAAGGAGGCGAAAATTGAAGATGAACTAGGGCGAAGGACTGTGCGAAGATCCGACCCTGACTATGTTTAAACCTTGAGCCACGTTGAAGTGGGGGAATGTAATTTGCAAAGAGATTATGGAACCATAGCCAAAAGAACAAGCAAGAGTGAGGCAGAGTTTATATAAACAAAGGCGTTGAAGAATTAGAGGCGGAACAAGAAGTGAAGTGGAACCTTGCAATGAATAGTTGAAGTGATTTAAGAAGCAAAACCAGTGGTTTCGCAAAGTTTCAAAGTGGTATGCGGAATTCAAAAAAAAATGCGAAACGTTTCAGCGTGTGACACGTAACCGGGAGTGGTATTCAAAAACCATGAGTTTCACATTTTTTTGGAGAGTTAAGTCACCAGGAAAAAAAAGTGCAATATCCGTTCGATGATATCCATCAAAGGATCGATGGTATTCGCATCATGAAGATGCGTGAAGGTTAATGAGGTAAGTTGTTGTGGGCCTGAATCAAAATTTATGTTGATATTGAAACATAAACCAAAGCTTAAGTTTGAATGTTGTGGGACCCAAGTATGTTGTGGATTATTGGTTTGATGTCCGTTGATGCATTTTTAATGTGATGCGTTGGTTTAGTTTAATTAAATTCGAAGTTATGTATGGGAAATATTCATATGTGGTAGCACTTTAATTAAAGCCGTGAAGGTTTCATATGGCATTGGTATTAATTTAATCAAACTCGACCCTTTGAACTAAAATGTTGACGTGATTACATGCTATGGTAGGCATTAGGGGTTTAACCATAAGGTCTGGGAAATAGAAATGAAACCAATGGTTGTTAGCCAAATTCCTTTGTAAGACTTTTGAAAAGGCTTCCATTTATGAAAGAAACCTTGGTTGTTGGGGTTTTAAATAAGAATCAAATGTTAAGAAGAGAGTGTAAACATGGTTTTTAACTATAGGCCAGCAGAAAAGTTAAGCTTCTGCATAAGAGAATAAACCTGAGTTGTATTGTTGTGTGGGGTTTAGAACCATAAGTGAAAGGTACTTCCACATATTTGTAAATTGCCCAGATTTAAATTTATTTGGGTTAGAACTGAAATGCAGTTTTATATGCACCAAATATTGTGATAGTGAATCGAGAGGTTAGCCCGGGCATCAAGTGGTATCAGAGTTGGAATAACTCTGTTTGAAGTAAAGGATTTTTTTGTAATTAAATCTGAATGTGTGATGAGAGAAGAAGGAAGATCATATTTTTAAATCTGATATGCAGCAGATACATACTTGCACTGAGCAGGATTTGCAGGAAAGAATGAAGAACAAGATCATGCGGGGATCTTGCAGGTAGAATACTTTTAAATCTGAAATTGAAATTTATGACTGTAGAATTGTGGTTGAAAAAAATGAAGACAGAGTTTTGATGATGATGGTAGTGAACCTGATATTCAGCTAAAAGTTGAATAGGGAGGACAATTGTAGTGTTATCAAGAAAAGGTGAATTGATGAGCAATGTTTAACTCTGGTATGAAGAATTGTTTGTATAATTCAGATTGGAGGAAATTGAAGAAATCTCAGCAAAAGCAGGTCACATCTTTAAGAGCAGTGATGAAAGAGTCTACAAGAGGATTCTAAAGTGAAAAATAAAGTGTGGCAGAACCTTGAGGAGATTCAAAAGAGGTTGAATGAGTTCAAAAGGTTGTCGAGTGAAGCCTATAGAGAGCAGAAGAGAGTGCTCATAAGGTTCTAGCAGATAAGGGACCAGTACTTGCCAAAAGCCCAGATCTAGTGGAAAGGATTGATGGGGTAAGAGGCAGCAGGAGAGCTTGCTGTTGCAGAGGCTTGGTGTAGCTGATGAGTGAGAAACTCATGAAGTAGAAGATGGCTACTGATATTCATAGCATAGGTGATAGAAGTTCTGATAGAGGCAACAATAGAAAAGAGAAAGAAGATGCCAGGACAAATGGCATGAGGAAGAAATTGACTGATGCAAAATATTGGAAAGAGGTAGCTGAGATCAGAGAATAGTTCAAAAAATTGGAACTGATGATAAAATAAAGCCAGAGAGTTTGTTGGCTCATGAAGAAGAAAGTGAAGTGGCATAGGCTACAGCTGAAGAGAGAGCAGATTGTACATGCTCAGCAGAAAGAGGGATTACTCAGGATGATTGATTATTTGGAGAAGGACTTGAAGACTGAAACTTCAAGTGAGACTAGGGGGTCAGATGATTTTACATCTGATGATTTTTTTATGTCTACAGAGAAGCTGAGAAAGCTTGAACAGAGGAAGAGTGCACAATTGGAATGTGCAGAACTCAAAGCAGCTAAGTTGAGAAGAGGACTTTCTATTTGTGAAGTAGAACATAGTACAGATGAAGAATGTATATCTTTAAAAGATCTTGTGAATCATGGTGAAGGTTTAAGACATTAAGAAGTTTGTCTTGCTAAAGAGAAAATCATTGATGATTTCTTGAGTTATTAGACAAGTCCAGATCAGCTGACTGATGTGAAGCCTTGTATTTTTGGATATGACAATTGTGAGGTGATGACAGGTTCTACGGAGGAAGAGGAACTCAGAGTTCTTGTAGGTTTTAACCCTGAATAGAAATTATCTACACACGAATATTATAACAGAAAATAAACAATAGCGAGAGCATAAAACATAAAATAGATAAACACAAAGATTTTCCCCTAGATCCCAAATTGGGACAACTAGCTTGATTTTTCATTATTATTCCTTTTAGTGTTACAACACATATATATACATGCCGAAGCATACATAAACCCCAATCCTTTAACCCTGGATTAGAACATAACCGTAGTTCCCTTGACTGGATCTACAAAATACCAGGGGACGAAAACCATCGTACCCCAAAACCATGTGAAAAATCATGCACAAAACATGGGTGGGTCCGCCTATGAGTGGGTCCGCACACCAAACAAATTTTTGTTGGGGCACTACCCCAGACCCCAACAGTGGGGGCTGCCTCCCCCCTTGTGACCCCCCTGCTGTGCCTGGCACAATGTACAGCGCATGGAGTTAGTCATGGAAATAATATAACACATACCCAACATTCTCCCACTTGTTGTTTTCTTTCCACGGGGGGCCACAGGAGCGCTTACTCATTGGGCCAATTCTTCAACACCCATTGTTTCTCTACACCAAGAGAAATTATGAGTACTCACAGACTTCGTCAATGCATCTACAACATTCTTCAAAGTGTCCACCTTTACTAGCAACACCCTTTTAGCCTCAACCATATCTCTAACAAAGTGATATTGAACATCAATGTGCTTTGTCTTTGAATGGTAAGCAGGGTTCTTAGCCAAGAAAATTGCACTTTGGCTATCACAGTCTATCCTTATAGCTTTTTGTACCAACCCCATACTTGAACACAGTCTTTGCAACCAAACTGCTTCCTTTCTTGCATGAGTGGCTGCTATGTATTCTACAGACTGTCTTTTACTCATCCAACTGACTGTGCCTCCAAATAGGTTAAACACATACCCACTTGTATATCTTCTTTGGTCCAGATCTCCAACCCAGTCTGCATCAACAAAACCATGAATGTCCAACATTCTTTCCAATCCTGGTCTTCCCTGGTAGCACAAGTCATAATCACTAGTGCCACGTAAATATATGAAAACCCGCTTCATTGTTGTCCAATGCTCCTTCCCTGGGTTTGACATAAACCTACTCAATACTCCCACTACATGTGCAATATATGGTCTAGTATAGACCATTACATACATCAGACTACCCACTGCACTTGCATATGGAACACGGGACATATCCTCCTCTTCTTCTTGTGTCTTGGGACATTGTTCAACAGACATATTTACACCTACAGGAATAGAAACATTCACCGGTTTACTATCCTGTATATTGAACCTCTGCAATATAGTCTCAACATACTTCCTCTGGTTTAACCAGAGCTTCCTCTTTGCCCGATCTCTCTTAATTTCCATGCCCAAAATATAGTTTGCAGCACCAAGATCCTTCATGTCGAATTTGGAGAACAGGTGGGTCTTCAAATCTTGGATAATTTCTTTGTCATTTCCAATCAACAACATATCATCCACATACAAGACCAAATAAATAACACAGTCACCAATTAATTTAAAATAAACGCAGTGATCCTCCTTGCTTCTGGTGAAGCCAAGTCCCCGTATATAGGTATCAAATTTCTGATACCACATCCTTGGTGACTGTTTTAACCCATACAGAGACTTCTTCAACCTGCATACCAGTTCTTTCTTGCCCTTCACCATAAAGCCTTCAGGTTGCTTCATGTAGATCTCCTCTTCTAGATCCCCGTGAAGAAATGTTGTCTTCACATCCATCTGTTCTATCTCAAAATCAAATGCGGCAGCAACAGATAAAATTAATCTAATAGAAGTAACTTTGGCAACAGGAGAAAAAATATCACCAAAATCAATTCCCGGCACCTGGGAATAACCTTTTGCTACCAATCGAGCTTTGTATTTCTCCACCTTGCCTTCTACATTCATCTTCTTCTTAAACACCCATTTGCTCCCAATGGGCTTCCTTCCAGCCGGCAACTCCACCAGATCCCATGCATCATTTTTGTGCGAGGATGCCATTTCATCAACCATGGCCTCCTTCCATAGTTTTCCATCCTCTGAATCTACTGCCTCCCTGACAGTTCTGGGTTCATCATCAATTATAGTTAAGGAAAAACCTGAACAGAAAGCAGATGGACTATACCTTTCTGGTTGCCTTCTTTCCCGAACTGATCTTCTCAAAGCTGGAGTTTGTGGCTCTTCATCTTCTGAGTCTTCTTCTGTTGTAGAGTCTGATTCTTCCTCCTTTAGCTCAAACTCTATCTTCTCAGGTTCCTTTGGTAGGACCTCATGTTTAACAACATCTTTCACTTCTCTAAACACCACATCTCGGCTGTACACAACCTTCCTTGTTTCTGGGTTCCAAAGCTTGTAACCCTTTAAACCATCCTTATACCCAGTAAAGATGCACCTTTCAGATTTATTATCCAACTTGGTCCTTTTCTCCTTTGGAACATGTACATATGCATCACATCCAAATACCCTTAGATGTGAAAGAGAGGGTTTCTTACCAGTCCATACCTCATGTGGAGTCTTATCCTCCAACACTAATGAAGGTGATCTATTAACCAGATAGCATGCAGTCTCCACTGCCTCTGCCCAGAATTCTTGTCCTAACCCGGTACCACTGAGCATGCTTCTTGCCTTTTCCATCAGTGTTCTGTTCATTCTTTCTGCAACTCCATTTTGCTGAGGTGTGTATGGAGTAGTCTTATGTCGTGCTATACCACACTTCTTACAGAACTCTTCAAATTCCTTCTTGCAGAACTCCCCACCATTATCTGTCCTCAACACCTTTATCTTCTTCTCTGTCTGGTTTTCCACCAGAGCCTTAAATTCTTTAAATCTGTCAAAGACTTCAGATTTCTTCCTCGAGAAATATATCCATTTATTCCTTGAGAAGTCATCTATGAATGAAACATAGTACACAGACTTTCCCAGTGATGAAACTGACACAGGCCCAAACACATCACTGTGCACAAGTTCTAATATCTTGTTCGCCCTCTTAGCACTAGAAGGAAAACTCACCCGATTCTGCTTCCCATATACACAATGTTCACAGAAATCGAAATCCAAAGAGCAATTAGACATACCTTCTACCATACCATTTCTATGTAGTATCTGAAGGCCCTTCTCTCCAATATGTCCAAGCCTTTGATGCCATAGCATGGTATTTTCTCCAGAGACAGCTAAGCTTTCCGCTCCATTTTCAGGAACCACATAACTGTTACACCCATCAATAACAATGCTACCTTGTAGCTTGTACAGAGTTCCAGTCCGAACTCCTCGCATTAATACCAGTGCTCCTCGAACCATCTTGCAGGCATCTTTCTCGAACACTGTTTTTACACCTGCATCATCCATCTTGCTTACAGAAATCAGATTTCTAGCCAATGCAGGAATATGTAGAACACCAGGAAGTGTTCTAATCCTCCCACCTTGCAGCTTCAGCTTGACCTTTCCACGTTCGATGATTCTGGCCTTCCTATCATCCCCTAGGAAGACATCACTACCATCATATTTCTCATACTCGCAGAACCACTCCCTATGGGGAGTGAAGTGAAAGGATGCACCTGAGTCAATCAACCATGACTCATGATCTACATGTGTATTTGAAGAAGAAGCCAAATACACATCCCCACCTTCATCCGATGTGGTTTTTGCCTCTGCAGAAGGAGCTTCATCAGATCCCTTTCCTTTCTCAGGAGCTTTAGATCTGCATTCCTTTTTGTAGTGCCCTTCCTTTCCGCATTTCCAGCACACCTTTACAAACTTTCCAGGAGATTTAGATCTCCCTCTAGATTTAGATCTCCCACTCGAAACCTTACTCTTGTTTCTGTTTTGGGACCTTCCTCGTACAGATAAGGCATCTCCATTCTGGCCCTCCATATTTCTCCGTCTCATTTCCTCCGACAACAAGGCTGAGACAATGTCATCAAAATTCAAGGTAGTTGTATTGCTACCTATTGCAATAACCAGACTGTCCCACGAGTCTTGTAGAGAACACAACAAACTGATGCACTTATCTTCATCTGAGATTTTAATATCAACAGATGACAGCTGACTTACCACAGTATTGAAGGCGTTCAGATGCTCTGTCACCAAGTCTCCATCCTTCATCCTCAGGTTATACAGCTTTTTCCGTAGGAACAACTTATTCACCAGAGACTTAGATTGGTACAAAGTCCCAAGTTTTTCCCACAAATTCTTCGTCGTAGCTTCCCCAGATACATTCAAAAATACTGAATCTGAGACACACAACCGTATTGTGCTCTTAGCCTTCCGATCCATTTTCTTCCAGTTGTCATCTGACATTGCCGTTGGTTTAGTACCTAGATCTACCGCGATCCATTGATCTTTATCCACCAGCAGATCCTCCATCTTGAGCTTCCACAACTCAAAACTCTGACCATTAAATTTCTCGATCTCTATCTTTCCACCACTCGCCATCTTCTTTCACCGCAAGAATTCATCCTGTAGATCTCCCACTGAACAGGATCTACCTCAGGCTCGAGCAAAAAACCCTTAGCAGCAAAGGCGTCCCCTTGAAGCCAAAACAGCTCCGATACCAAATGTAGGTTTTAACCCTAAACATAAATTATCTACAAACGAATATTATAACAGAAAATAAACAATAGCAAGAGCATAAAACATAAAATAGATAAACACAGAGATTTTCCCCTGGATCCCAAATTTTCGCCGGGGCACTGCCCCAAACCCCAACAGTGGGGGCTACCTCCCCCTTTCTTACCCCCCTGCTGCGCTCGGCGCAACGTATAGTGCGTGGGGTTAGTCATGGAAAGAATATAACACATAGCCAAGAGTTCTTTATTCAAGGATGGAATTTGAAGATTCTACATGCAAGTCTGTTTAAAGGGAAGTGCTTGAGAAAGCAACCAAGACTGAAAATTCTTGTGGTTTTAAAACTAAAGGGTTGTTTATGTTTGTAGGTACATCACAGAGAGATGAACAAGCTTTAAAGTTTGTTGAGGAGGAGAAATTGAATCTGAAATCTGTTCAGATCAATGCTGAGATAGCAAGATCTCAGGAGGAATTGAAAACAAAGGAGTCTAATGAGAATATTCAACAGCATATTGACGCAGAGAGAGAAGGACCAACTGATGATTGGTCAAGAGAAATCAGAGGCATAAAAGGTTGGGTGAGGTTCCCGAAATCTACTCCAATTGAAGTTGTTGAATTGTATAGAAGGTTGGATTTTTGAAGAAGAGAATTGGAGAAGCAGAGGACCTATGCACAGGATAAATTACTGAAGAAGCAAGACAAAGGAATTGTCATGAATGACAATCAGAGAACGGAGGATAGGAAAATGATTTGGAAAAATGAAGGAGTTCATTTTGGTGCATCATAGTAGGAGGACATTCATGAAGCAGATGATGGAAAGAAGGAGAGACTAGCTAACAATCTCCTGGAGGATGTAAATCAGCACACTGATGTGCTGACGGAGGAATTGGAAGGAAGCTCAGAACAACATACTGATGTGTTTTTAGTGGAGGAAGAGGCATTGAGACCTTGTAATTTTAGTGCTAAAAGTTTATATGTTAATCATGCAAGCAAAGAGGGACAACCAATGAAAATTTTTAGAGAATTGAATGAAAGAGAAATTATGTTGGCTGAGAACATAGTAGAGGATCATCATTCTAACATGGTGATTGGCACAATGAAAGCTGAGGAGAAAGATAGTGAAGAATTTATGAGTCTTGAAAGAGACTTAAAATTGCAGAAATAAAGTTTGGTGGCTGGATCAACAATTGAGACCATTGGGTCTTGTGATTTTGACACTAACAGTTTGATTGTGGTTACAGGTGATATAGAAGACAATCCATCATTTGGAGTTGTCTTGAGAAAATAATAACTGTTGTAGAAAGAAGGTGAGAAAGTCATGTCTCAAATGCAAAAACTTGTTATTGCTGGTGACAAGGAGGAATTGGCTTGTCTGATGGGCCAAGAGCAGATTGTGGAGAAGACTTTTAAAACTAACACAGTGAGGAAGAATCAGAATTCTATTCTGATAGAAGATGAAAATGTAGAGCTTGAAGAACTTGATTTGATTGGTAGAATCAATCAAGGGGATAAAGGACAATTACTGAATATTGTCATATAAGAAGAAGAAGATGCCGAATTTAATTTGCAGCATACTGGTGATGTGAAACAAGTACAAAATGAGTGGCTAAAATGTTTGCTGAAAACATTTAAACAGGAGATTGCAGAAACTGAAGTAAATATGCCTGAAGCTGTGAAAGAAAGAGGAGCAGATACTAGTTTGCAGAATTTAATTATGCTTACTAGTATACTGAATGAGTATGTTACTGCAAGAAGAAAATTAATTGATGATTTATTTTCTAAAAGCAAATTTGCAGGTGATGAGGAAAATAAAAATGTTGCAGAGGGAGATGTCTTAAGAGATATTCAGGAAGATTTTTTTCTATAGCAGAAAACAAGAGGGTATGGATGATAGGGTGGTCGCAAGGTCTCAGCAATTAAGAGAAAGAGCCAGAGTAAAAGCAAAAAAATTCTTGGAGGCAGTAACAGCAGCAGCATTGGCAACAACAAAAATTGGAGACAGCAGTAGTGGGCAAAGAAATTTTTAGATAGAAGATAAACTGCACAGAGAAATTGAAAACATCAGATAACTAATGATGAAGGTGTCTCAGAAGAAGCAGATAGCAGCAAGAAAGAAGAAGGATTTTAGCAAAGGAAAGACAAGAAGAGATTGTGAAAACATAGGTGGAGGCAAGATGCAGAACAAGATATGGAGACCTGAAGAAGTGTCGTTAAGGGATGATGCAGTTGTTGGATAGCAGAAAAACAGAGTATGGGACCCAGGAGGCAGAGACTAAAGGCATATGATCAGGAGATCATGAATAAATTTGACCTTGGGAGTATGATTCAGGGGCATTAGGTTCCAAAAAGTACTTTGTGTTTTTGTAGACATAAGGGGGGTCTCATGTTTTTAATTTCCTATGTAATTATTCATATTTGAGTGATTTTTAATTAAATATGGAGAGACAATGTAACTGTTCTCAAATGATTGGAGAACAAGGGAATTTGGTTAGTCAGGAATGTGAAGAGACAGTTCAGAATTAGGAGTGAATTAGATTCAGTTTCAGATAATATAGGGAATTGTTCTAGGTTTAGGAAATTGAGAATTTTAAGCGTTTTGTTGAGTTATTCAGGGAGTTGAATCGATTCATTACTTTCTTGTATAAATGTAAGCCTAAATGGCAGTAAGTAGAGAATTCTGGGGAGAGATTGGTTCAGAGACAGAGTAGTGAGGTAAAAGGGCCATTAATCTTAATATCTGGCCAGGAGCGAGAAGGCTTTGTATTTGATTTCATATTTATATATTAAGGGATTGATGTTGAGTCACGTATGTGTCAATGTATTGAATTGTGTATGTGTAAACTCTGTGTTAATGGTTGAATTGGTGTCTCTGCATGGAATAGAGAATTTGATATAATTTTGCATACATATATCTAAGAAAGATCGATCACTGAAAGGATCGATCACATTTAAGAGAAGCTGAATTGAAATTCGGCATTTGGGTGCATCGAACTTGACTAATTCTGATGGAGCTCATTCCTATTTAAAGAAGAAGGATTTGGGAGCTATTAATCCAATAAAATCCTGGTTCGGAAGTCATAAGAGGAACCGAGAGGTCGTAAGAATGCCTCTTAGAGTTGCCATTTGAAGACCATCGAATCAAAGGAGGCGGAAATTGAAGATGAATCAGGGTGAAGGACTGTGCGAAGATTCGACCCCGACTATGTTTAAACCCTGAGCCATGTTGAAGTGGGGGAATGTAATTTGCGAAGAGATTATGGAACCATAGAGAAAGGAACAAGCAAGAGCAAGGTAGAGTTTATATAAACAAAGGCGCTGAAGAATTAGAGGCGAAACTGGAAGTGAAGTGGAACCGTGCAATGAATAGTTGAAGAAGTTTTGGAAGCAAAACCAATGGTTTCGCAAAGTTTAAAAGTGGTAAGTGGAATTCCAAAAAAAAATGCGATACATTTCAGCGTGTGACACGTAGCTGGGAGTGGTATTCAAAAACCAAGAGTTTCACATTTTTTTGGAGAGTTAAGTCACCAAGCAAAAAAAAGTACGATATCCATTCGATGATATCCATCAAAGGATCGATGGTATTCTCATCATGAAGATGCGTGAAGGTTAATGAGGTAAGTTTTTTTGGGCCCAAATCAAACTTGCTGTTGATATTGAAACATAAACCAAAGCTTAAGGTCGAATGTTATGGGACCCAAGTATGTTGTGGATTATTGGTTTGATGTGCGTTGATGCATTGTTAATGTGATGCGTTGGTTTAGTTTAATTAAAGTCAGAGTTATGTATGGGCAATATCCATATGTGGTAGCACTTTAATTAAAGCCGTGAAGGTTTCATATGGCATTGGTATTAAGTTAATCAAACTCGACCCTTTGAACTAAAATGTTCATGTGATTACATGCTATGGTAGGAATTAGGGGTTTAATCATAAGGTTTGGGATATAGAAATAAAACCAATGGTTGTTAGCCAAAGTCCTTTGTAAGACTTTTGAAAAGGCTTCCATTTATGAAAGAAACCTTGGTTGTTGGGGTTTTAAGTAAGAATTGAATGTTGAGAAGGGAGTGTAAACATGGTTTTTAACTATAGGCCAGCAGAAAAGTTAAGCTTCCACATAAGAGAATAAACTTGAGTTGTATTGCTGTGTGGGGTTTAGAACCATAAGTGAAAGGTACTTCCACATATTTGTAAATTTCCAAGATTTAAATTTATTTGGGCTAGAACTGAAATGAAGTTTTATATGCACCAGAGAGTGTGATAGTGAATAGAGAGGTTAGCTCGGGCATCAGGTGACATCCTATCGACCACAAATCAATATCCAGGAAGTTCACTTAGAAACATCATATTCCAGTACCATGAGGCTTGTTACAGCATTGACAAGATCCTTGCTTCCAGATCTTTGACTGAAAGATTTTGTTTGGCGTTCGACATCAACTCATCTATTCACACCTTACGAAATGTACTGCAGTACCTTGAGGGCCACTGACATTAATTGTGGTTCTCTCGCATTTGTTAACAACTCACATCATTGGCTGGTAATCAAATGATGTCTTTCCATGTTTGACTACAAATGATATATTTGCATGGATAGACTTGTACCTGAATGATCGAGTGAATGAGATTAGAAGACCCCAAATCTAGTTTCATCCATCTGGGCTACAATTTGAAGATTGTTGTACTCATCATCTGTACGGTGACCTTACATACATATTGTCATTTAAACATGGGCCTATATCTGTAGGCATGTCTGCATATGGGAAACATTCCAATGAAGACAACTTTCTAAATTATGTACATGTTAATAGATTGTTTTATGTGCTGAATATGGGAATGCCTACCCTTAGCAATTATGATCAAAAGAGGATATATCATGAAGTAATGTATTGTAATATTGATGTAGGTGATCACTTCGCTTCGTTTCTAGGCTCATTATAGTGTAAAGCATCTCAATCAGATGTTTTTATTATTTGGATCTCATGCTTTAGGGGACAATTGTTATAGGTCAATTTGGGCACCATTCCCAATGACTTGGTTAACTGGGCATCATCTCCAGGACCAATTGTTGGAATGGGGTCTCCTAACAATATACTAAACTAATCCATTTTGATTAATTTTTATTATATTTAGTATAGCACAGGGGTTTTGGGGTGGGTCAAAGCACCGAACGTATTGTAATTGGTCAAAGGGTAAACTAGGGGTCTGAAAACCATGGGTTGAAGACCATAGGAATGTTGAGGCTAGATTGTTATAAATAGAGATGAATTTCGAATTGTAAAGGATAGGATTTGATGAGATATTGATGTGATCTGTGGTTTAAGCTATCTGTTTCGGTTTTGGGGAACAGACTCCTACTGGTTGTGTGCATGGAGATCCTAGTGCAGTTGTGTGCAGACCCTGTTGCTTTGTGTGCAGGTTGGGAAGGGAATTGTAAGGAAAGATTGATGAACGAATGAATGCAAAGGATTATTATAGATATGGATCTATGAGTACTATTGTATGAATTGCTGATAATTGCTGTGTTATGTATTTTCCATTTGCTCGCTGCGAAGGCCTGCGTACTGAATGACTGGATCTAGATCTATTCCACTCTGTTTATATAATGTTGTGTTGATGTGATAGAAATAATATAATTATAGATATAGTGCACGTGGATGCAAATAGATACATAATTGACCCTGCGAAGAAACAAGGTAATATAGAAATAATGGAACAGAATGCAGCTCTGCTTGCCTCACCCTTCCTTTCTCAGGGTGCAGAAACCTGGTTCTAGCACCCACCCATACTAGTTCGGGTGATATTATGACCTGTGAAAGCAGGTCACCACCGAAAGGGCCAATAGTATAGGGGTTTTTGGCAAACCTTTCACACTGAACCTAGGTCAGGACCCCTCAAGCCAACAAATGGTTCCATTGCCGAGACCGGAAGAAGTCTGAGAGAGGATTTGGGTAATGACAAGAGAATATTGGAAGCCTGAAAGAAAAGAGATCAAGGACTAGTTCGGAAGGCAGATCCAGGAGTTCGCAGTAAAAGATAATCGTAGTGAGAAGTTAATAGCGAAAAGGTGGAAAAATAGGTACGTCCTTACTAAAAGCTACAAAATATTCTTTGTTACTTTTGCAATTGAACTCCAACAGTGGCTTGCCAGACTGGTGGAATTCCAGAAGTGATGGAAGGACGAGTGGGTCACTTTGTGGACCCCATAGTTGCTCGAGCAGCTTGAAAAAACTGATAGTACTATCACTCACATGGTGGATCACTGGGTGGATAGTTTGTTGGGAGGATTTGTGACAGAATTTGCCATTGATCAGTTCGTATCATACTCTGAATCTGAGCGACAGTTCTTCAAAGGATTCCGAGGCAAATTCCTGAGGACGTTACCATTGCTGATCAAGAAATTATTATGCGAAACGAGCATCCTGTGTAGTCATACTGACTGAATGGCCTCAGATCTAGGTGGGAGCACAACCCACAGTGGTAAATACTATCAAACCAACCTTGACAGAGGGAGATCCACCTACAATCAATTGCAGGAACCTACTGCGCAAGAAACCGTGGCAAAATCGCCACCTCGGACACGCAAAGATAAGAATTTGTTTGAACCACCACCTTCCGAGACAGTGATATGGCTGTGAATTTGAAGCTACCTACCTTCAAGGGGGTAGGAGATGAGGATATGGACCGATTTTGGTTTGTGGCAGACTCTGTCTGGACTGCGCAGAACATGGCAAGTGACACAATCAATACGGTGCAGCTATCTTTAGCATTCGAAGATAGAGCTCTGGACTGGTATATGCAATACATTGCCCAGAATGGGACAACTTCCATTCAAGATATCAAATATTCTCTGAAGCAACAATTCTGGAAGCCGAAATCTTATTCCCAGTTAGAAGCGGAAGTAAAGGACTTCAAACAAGGTGCGTCTGAGTCAGTATGGGAGGCTGATCAGTGATTGAAGAAAATAGTTAGGGAAGGAGGGTTCGAGTATGATGATAGACAACATATGGAGTGGTTCATCGCCATGTTGTTACCTCACCTGCGTACGTCGATGAGTCATAAAACCTTTGAATCACAAAAGAAAGCTATGGAAATCGCTATGAAATAAGAGGCTGCACCTAGGGAAGATACATCTGCAGGGGTACAACTTGGGGCTATGCATATGGAGATACATAACTTACAAAAAGAGCGAGGAAAGGAAATCTGTGCATATCTTTGGTGCATACGTTGCTGGGCATCTGTCCATACGAAGGATCAGTGCCCTCTGCTAATCGACTATATACAAGTAGGAGGGCCTAGTCCAATACGACCAAGAGTAAGTAGGGAACATGTCCTGTTGCGACCAGGATCAAGCGGATTTGTGCTATGGTGTGATGACTGTCGGGTAGTAGGCCTACATGATACGAACCATTTCCCTCGGCTGGGTGCGTATGTCCCAGAACTAAAACAACAATGGTGTCGATTCTGCCTATCAATGGGACATGATGAGTAGAACTGTCGAACATATGACTTAATGATGGATCGTGGGAACTTATATTGGGTGCAATCAGACCCTACATCGCCAAGACTGGCTGCACACTTTGGAGGATCACTGGCCTGGGGAAGAGGAGGTAGGGGAGGAAGCACAGGCTGAGGACAAGGTTAGCTAATCTGTTATAACTATGGAGAAATAGGGCACTTTTCCAGAGAATTCCCTAATCCCACCAAGCCATCATGTAAATATTGTAGACAGCTAGACCATGAGGTAGAAGACTGCCTAATTTTAATAGCTAAAATGCAGGAAAAGTAGCCTACCCCTACGCAGAACGTACAAAGGGTTAAAACTAAGTTATGGGAGGCAGATCCAAGTGTAAAATTCATGACACGTAGTGGTTTGGACACCCAGGGAAAAAAATAAGGGATCGACTCTTAGAAAGGAGTGTCCTACAAAGAACAATCACCATTGGTAGCCCCTGCGCAGCCTCAGATCGAAGAAGGAATTGAGACCTTTTTAAAGGCATGTTTGAAGTTGCTAAGGAATCCACAGGCTGTAGGAAATCTCCTGGAATTACTGAATACCTACGCAGCTCACCCACCTTGATCCTTGAGACCAAGGATGTACACAAACTGTACAACTGTAAGAAATGCACCAGGAGAGAAATGCTGTTAACTGTACAGATCAGAGACTATGAAATGGATCAGGTTATCTTAGATCATGGATCAGATGCCAACGTCTTACCAAAACAAACATGGCAACGAATGGGAAAGCCTAAAATGGAATGGTCCACTATCTAGCTGCGAATGGCAAATAAACAGAAAATGATCCCTCTAGGTAGGTTAACAAAGGTCATGGTTGACATTGTAGGGGTCAGGGTCCTAGCTAATTTTGAAGTGATATAAATAGTCGAAGATGCGGACCCCCACCTTGCGCTCCTAGGGCTAGGCTGGACAATAGACATGGGGGGGATCATCAATCTCAAGAAACACAGCATGATGTTTGAAAACAAAGGTACGCGTGTCATAGTACCCCTAGATCCAGTGGAAGGTACACGGTATATAGAGCCAGCCTATGAAAATGAGGAATTAGATCACATTTATAAGATAACTACGCAAGATGAAGATATGGTTAACCCCATGGATGAAGGAATTCTCTATTTGGAAAAGGAAAGTGAATGTTTTTCCGACTCCGATGAGGAGCTCGAGAATTGGCAAGTTCAGTTGCATGAGGTTTTGGTGCTTCACAGCCTTCAGATCATCAGGAATTTCCATCACATCTAGACCACATAAAGAACATTTCCCTACTAGGAGGACGCAAATGATAATCAGCAGCCTGAGAAACCTAAGATGCCCACAGAACGCAGGCCAGAAGCACTACCGCTAACCTGATGCAAAGCACCTATGCAGGGCCCAGTGTCCTTCACTCAGGGGAAGTATTGGAGTAGGGTGATCCTACGTATAGAATCCCTCGTGGCCAGATGGGCTCCCAGGTTAGTCGACCTACACAGACACCTACTGATGTACAACATTCAAGGGTGTGATCGACTCTTGCCCGACCAAACTTACCAGGGTACCACTAATGTAAGCATGCGGAGGATTACGGACCTATCTACAACCATGTATATCCCGGAGACTCTGCGAACATCTCTAGTAATAAATAACATAAGGAAATATGATGCAGCCTTCTCAAACAAGAACGTCCTGCCCGCGAACAATGTAAAGGACCCGAAAAGGCTGTCGATAAAATGGCAAGTCCACCTCGCTTCAACCCTCCTTCAAGGTACGCAAATGACCTACAAGCGTCATCCATGGTCTGACACTCCATGGACACGACCTTGGGCATGAAGAATGACCGTCCGCACATCCCAAGTTAATGAGAAAAGACACTTGCTAGCATGAAGAACAGGCAGTGGATTATTAATTTCACCATTTATGATAAGCACAGTCTAACATATTGAGGGTACGTGCCATGTGCAAGATGCCTCGCCATTAAATAGCTTTGGTTAGGGCGCAGATAGCTGGAAAACTTTGGGTGGGGCTATTTATTCACTCTTCCATAGGCTTTGGCTATCTACATTCTGGTTTTTTGTGTTCATCCATACTCTCTATAATGCTTGTCTCTCTCTCAAAAATATGGACCCCAACCCGCCAAAGTAACTACTAAGAGGACCAGGGGATGTTGAGTGCAGTAATAGGAGAGAACACGGGCTTCCGATAGAAGGGATCGTCTGTGAATCGCGCCCAGCAGGAATGTTGCGGTACCAGGGCTTGCTGCGACTCCTCTACCATTTTCAAATGCTGCCCATTAGAAGAAATGTATGTTTACTCGCTCGCGCTGCCATAGTTCGCACTCCCGACCCAATTACTGGGGATGTTCAAGTAGACTTAGCACAACTATCTAGTACAGAGTTACAAGGACTTTCCCCTGGAGTGTTGCGAGAGGTTCGCCACCATGACAGAGAGGCAAAAGGAGTATGACATGCCTCCAGAAGAACAAGCCCAATGGATTGCCATGGTCACTGATGAAACGCCTATTATTCAGGAGCAGCTAGCACAGGGAGTCCAATTGGTTGAAACGGCTATGAAGCTATGGATGATAGTACAACACCATCCCATGCTTCATCATGTCCAACAGGAATTACAGTAGGCAGAAGTTGTTCTAGAAAAATTCTGGGCCTCCACACCTTCCCCCATCTCCGCGCAGCGCCTAGCCGCTATGGATAGGATTCAGGACCTTCGCCACTCCAAGAAGGTTGTTAAAAAATGGTTGAAGCCTTGGTCTGATACTGCACTCTAGCTTGCACACGATGCTCAGTCTGACGTCGCCCGCCTCCATCGGTTGATAGAATGGGTTGTTACGGATACAGATGGGCCTGCTTCTCTGGCATTTGTCAGCATTGCGCAACATGTTGTGGCCCAAATTCAGGATGTACTCTCTCCACTTGTCTGCAGTCTGGCTACCTTGCGTGCACAAATAAAAGTCGCACCAGTGCCGTGACTTAGGATGAGTCACAAGATTGTGTTGGGGAACTGTTGGAACGAGATCTCCTAACAAGCTGCAAAACTAGTCCATTTTTATTTTTTTTATTATATTTAGTATAGTGTAGGGGTTTTGCGGAGGGTTGAAGCCCCAAACGTATTGTAATGTGTAATGTTGCAAATTTTTCAATAAATTATTTGAAAAATTAATTTTTCTTTTATTCTAATAAAAGGAATAAAATGGGTGAGGGAGCCCATGTAGCAACCTAATAAACACTCCTAAGGTGCAAAAAGTCACTTAAGTGGCTTAAGTTAGCAGCCCCAAGTGTGAAAAGGGCCAAAAGCAAGTGAGCTAGACCATGGTTGACCCAAGTCAACAACGTACCCAAGAGGGGAAGCTTGCACAAGAATATTGCGTAGTTGGATGGAGGGAAATTCGAAATAGGAGAAACCCTAATGTGAGTGGGGTCCATGGCAAGGAAGCATTCCTTGCATAAAAAGGGGAAGGAGAGCCATTGTTCATTTCATGCTTGAGAATTTCGAATTGCAGCTCTCTTAAGTTGTTCAACTGAGAAAGCTTGTGCTACTTAGCACAAGGGAGATTTCTATTTAGAAGTCTTCCCTCCTTCATTGGGAAGCCTTGGAGGAGTTGATCTTCATCTTCCTCACATCCAGGATTGAGGCCAAAGCCATATCTTTCAGCTACAACATTTCTGTTGGGCAGATTCATTGGAGTTGCTAGAGGTAGCAGTGAGGGATCATCATCCCACAATTTCCTGAGCTAGTTTTGAAGAGGAAGAGTTCTTCTTTCTGTAAGAAATCAGCAAAGGACATTTCTGGAGCTGTATTGCAGATTTTGGCATAGGGCCAAGTGTTTCATCTCAGCCCCAGTGCAGTCACTCCCTCTTACAACGTTATTTTCAGAGGGCATTTGCAGGAGGACTCATCATGGGTATTGGAGAGTGTAATATTTAGTGAAAGGGGCAGCCTTTCACTTAGAATATCATTGGAGGAGGTTGCTATATTGTTTGCATCATCTTTACCCTTCTCCATTCATGTATTATTATTGAGTTACAGCAGCTACACTGCAACTCCGACATTTTTTTATTTGATCATTTGTACATGTATTGCAGCCAATCCTTCTAAGGATTGTTAGTTACTAATTTTCAGGGGTTGAGAGCTTGCTCCCCCTCATTTCTTGAGCTGATAATGATATATCATCATATTTCATATTATATGTTGCAGTCTCCTCATGTAACTACGCAGTCATGGCTAGGGAAGCAACTTGTAGTAGTGTAGTCTTGAGTTTTCATGCATATTCTAGATTGAGGCTATCTTGAGAGGTTTCTTCCTCAAGATTTGTATATTATTTGTTGTTGCTACTTTATATATCAACCATGCACTCTTCTCATACAATATTATGTATTGTTTCACTGTTGTTCATTGTTAAAGTTCAGATGTTGTTGTAGCTCATTCTTTGAGTAGGATCTTCCTGAAGGAAGAAATATTTGCATAGATATAGGCAGAGTCTGAGTAAGGGCTAGGAAGCCTCCGATTCTCATCCTCTCTTTAGAGGTGAAATAAATGGTAAAATCCCTCTCAATCCATCTCTGAAATAGCCTTGTTCATATTTCTGACAAAAGGATTTCTTTAGTGGTGTAAAAGCTATTGATTTCCATTTCGGAACGTTACATTTGTATCAGAGCTTCGAACTTGGCTCATCCTGTGAAGTTTGAATTTCAGAGAATAAAAGGCCAGAATGATGCAGAGGATGAGATTAATCTCATCAATTTTTAGATCCAGCAATAGCCTCTCCAAAGAGGTTGAGGAGACAGGAAATGGAGAAGAGGAAGGATCATGCACTTCCTATTCTTACAAAGGAGCAGAGTAGAAGCATGAATATCACTTGGAATTCGAAGTCTAAGTGGGTACCTTGCTGAATATAGAAAAAACCCTAGAGTCTTTCAAAAGACTCTATATTTCCCTCACTATATTGATCAGAAGGAGGAAAGGAGACCATACAGTCATGGGATGATGAAACACAATAGATTTCTATTGTCTACTTTTGATGGGTCACTCACATGTGCAGCGGAGGCTTGGGTGAAGAGGCTGGAGGCTTTCTTCCTACTACATCCTGTAGCAGACAGAGAGGCCATAGAAATTGCAGTGCTGCACCTTGAGGGAGAAGCAAGAACTTGGTGGTTTAGCCATCGGAGGCATGCAAGGGTTTCCACTCTTGCTGAATTTTCTCAGATCTTAATCCGAAGATTTGGCCAAAATAGGGAGGAACCCTCACCACCAAAAGAAAGGGCACATGCCAGCACTGTCACATTCATGAAGGAGCAGCCTTCATCTCCATCAGTTGAGACAACCATCACATTTGGGGGAGAGATTATTGCAGCCACACAAGAATCTTCCAAACTTTACCAAGGTATGCATGAGTTATCATTTCCTGTTGATTCAATACATGCCTGAGGGATTGCATACCAAGGCAAGCTGATTGTCTAGAGAAGGAGACTTCTACTGTGCTATGCCACCTTGAGGAAAGAAACCCTTATTATCCTCATTCACCATTGCTGAGCCATGTATCACATATGAGGTTGGGGTTTAGAAATTTTTTCATGAAGGAGATTTCATTTCAATGTCCCATGAAATGCAAAAAGGGATAATCTGTTTTGGGATGATGGTAGCTCTTGTGGGGGTGGTACAAAGTTGCAGAAAGATGAAAAACATCCAATAGGAGCTGAGTGGATGTGGATGGAAGGCAAGAGGATGGTGAGCCTCTTTCAAATCTATGACACAGGGTAGCAAGAAGCCATGCTGCGTTGGTTGCTCTTGAGGGAGTTTGGCCAACATGTGACCTATTCATTTTCATGGGATTTGAGAGGGAAGAGGAGATGGCAGGATACTTACACCATGGGGCAAAAAGGAGCATGGGTGCATTATTATGGGATGGAATTCTTCTTACCATTCATCATATTCCCATCTCACATTTGGTATGGTGGGAGTATGGAGGAGCAACAAACATTCTTGTTGCTCAGATTTTGTTTGGATGTTGCGGGAGCAATAGGAGCAACTAGCATGGTGCAAGGGGATTGCTATTTGATTTTGGATGCCCAAGTAGAACCTTATTCATGGGAGGGGCTCAACATTTGCAACAACATGATGGGAGGAGTCTTTGGAAAGATTCATGTCAAAGAGGGGAGCTTTGAGATGACAGTGGCCCTACTCCAAAGGCCAGCAATGCTATCACTTGAAGGCTTGGATTACTTGTTGGAGTGTTCTCAAAACCACTTCACAAGTGATGTATTTGGGAGGCATGTAGGAGAGGAGGATGAGGAATTAATGGATGGCAGCATCCCTTGCTATGTTTTTAACATCTTGGCTTGGGCTCACAAGCACAAGAAGAGACACCTACATGTAGCAACTTTGGAATCTTCTTCCATGCATTCTTATGCATACCAATTACTGATGGAGGAGTCCACTTTGGAGGGATTTCTAATGGATGTATATCAGAATATGGATATATGTATAGCCCAAGAGATGATGATATGGTTGGCACAACCACCCCCCTACTATGTTGCAGTAAGGGGGATTTTTCACTTGAGCCATTTCAGCTCAAAGGCCAAAGTACATGATGAGGGAGGTAACTATTTGTTTCATGTTTTGCACTCTCTTATCCATATGAGCAGCATATTATACCAAGGAGGATATTTCCTTCTTCCACACTATGTTTTTTTATGCTCATGGTCTATTGCAACAAATATGATGGCTATTCTAGCAGTGGATTGTGGGGGAAAGCCACATGATTTTTGGTGTGCACCAATTCCACCATCTTGTACTTTCATGTATACATATTTTGAGATGATTGTGGCAGAAAAAAAGTGGCTGGGAAAGCACTTGTTTCTTTCTATTTTGATGCAGGCAAGGAGTGCACTGCGCAGGTTCCATTGGTGGAATAATGATCCACTTTCTAGTTCTCATGAGACAACTTGCTTCTATTGGTTTTTGCTTCCATGCATTGCAGATTTTTCTTGGTACATGGGGAGCTTTGTTTGGAAAGTGGGACATGACTTGATTATGCCCATTGGGAGTATGATTCTCCCTATTTTACATGCTGTATATTTCAGGGGAAACAATGGGCAGCCCATGATTTTCAAGCTTCACCTCTTTCCTTCATGCAGGAGGAGCTATTTGAAGAGTTTGAGTTTTTGGAGGAGGCACTTCATGGTTTATATGATTGATGGGGTGGCTTAGGTATCCTTTGAGGACCATTTTATTTCAGCCATATATCAGCAGCAGCCCCATATGCATCATGATGAGGAAGGAACTCATTGGGTGGATGTGCCCATTGGGAAGAGGGACCTCCATTGTTTTTGCAGCTCATGCTCCAAGGGGAGTATGGGAGATGATATGGTCACCATGTTTAGCCATTTTTTCTTCAATAAGGTGAACCATATGATTGTTTGGATGCCATATGATGATGAATTCCAACTCATCACATATGAGATGATTTGGGTTAGCATGATTTGCAGCGTTGGAGGAGAGATCCTTGGAGATTTAGTCTTCATCTTGCCACTTGAGGGCAAGTATTTTGCAGCCCAGGATCAGTATACACTCTTTACTTATCCTAATTGGAGAAGAGGACAATGTGGGGTAGGCAATTTTGTCTACTAGGATCAGAATTTCAGCCCACCTACATTGCCGGAGCCAAAGGTGGTGGACAGTTTCCAGGAGTTGCCTAGTTGGGAGGTAGCTCATTTTGTATGGATGATTTCTTGGGGATGGAGGATCTACATGAGGATATTTCAGACTCCATGCCTTGAGTGGAGGACTTTTTGCAGTTCATCCTTGCTCTTGCTTGAGGACAAGCAAGTTTTGGGAGGGGATGACTGTAATGTTCCAAATTTCTGAATAAAGTATTTGGAACATTAATTTTTCTTTTATTCTAATAAAAGGAATAAAATGGGTGAGGGAGCCCATGTAGAAACTCAATAAACTCTCCTAAGGTGAAAAAATTCACTTAAGTGGCTTAAGTTAGCAGCCCCAAGTGTGAAAAGGGCCAAAAGCAAGTGAGCTAGACCATGATTGACCTAAATAAAAAACGTACCCAAGAGGGAAGCTTGCACAAGAAGATTGCATATTTGGATGGAGGGAAATTCGAAATGGGAGAAACTTTAATGTGAGTGGGTTCCATGGCAAGGAAGCATTCCTTGCATAAAAAGGTGAAGGAGAGCCATTGTTCATTTCATGCTTGATAATTTCGAATTACAGCTCTCTTTAGTTGTTCAACTGAGAAAGCTTGTGTTGCTTAGCACAAGGGAGATTTTTGTTTATAAGTCTTCCCTCCTTCATTGGGAAGCCTTGGAGAAGATGATCTTCATCTTCCTCACATCCAGGCTTGAGCCCAAATCCATCTCTTTCAGCTACATTGTTTCTATTGGGCAGATTCATTGGATTTGCTGGAGGTAGCAGTGAGGGATCATCATCCCATCATTTCCTGAGCTATTTTTGAAGAGGAGTTCTTCTTTCTGTAAGATATCAACAAAGGACATTTCCAGAGCTGTATTGAAAATTTTGGCATAGGGCCAAGTGTTTCATCTCAGCCCCAGCACAGTCATTCCCTCTTATAGCGTTATTTTCAGAGGGCATTTGCAGGAGGATTCATAATGGGGATTGGAGAGTGTAATCTTTAGTGAAAGGGGAAACCTTTCACTTAGAAGATCATTGGAGGAGGTTGATATATTGTTTGCAACATCTTTTCCCTTCTCCTTTCATGTATTAATATTGAGTTACAACAACTACACTACAACTTTGGAATTTTTGTATTTTATCATTTGTACATATGTTGCAGCCAATCCTTCTAAGGATTGTTAGTTAGCGATTTTCAGGGGTTGAGAGCTTGCTCCCCCTCATTTATTGAGCTGATAATGATATATCATCATATTTCATATTACATGTTGCAGTATACTCATGTAACTATGCAATCATGGCTAGGGCAGCAACTTGTAGCAGTGTGGTGTTGAGTTTCCATGCATATTTTGGATTGAGGCTATCTTGAGAGGTTTCTTCCTCAAGATTTGTATATAATTTGTTGTTGCTACTTTATATATTAGCCATGCACTCTTCTCATACACTATGATGTATTTTTTCACTGTTTTTCATTGTTAAAGTTCAGATTTTGCTGTAGCTCATTCTTTGAGTAAGATCTTCCTGAAGGAAGAAATATTTGCATAGCTATAGGCAGAGTCTGAGTAAGGGCCAGGAAGCCTCCAGTTCTCATCCTCTCTTTAGAGGTGAAATAACTGGTAAAAGCCCTCTTAGTCCATCTTTGAAATAGCCTTGTTCATATTTCTGACAAAATAATTTCTTCAGTGGTGTAAAAGCTGCTGATTTCCATTTTGGAACATTACATAAAGTGTCAAAGGGTAAACTAGGGGTCTAAAAACCATGGGTTTCGGACCATAGGAATGTTGAGGCTAGATTGTTATAAATAGAGATGCATTTCGAATTGTAAAGGATAGAAATTGATGAGATATTGATGCGATCTGTGGTTTAAGCTATCTTCTTGGGTTTTGGGGAACAAAATCTTTCTGGTTGTGTGCACAGAGATCCTAGTCCAACTGTGTGTGGCCCCTACAACTGTGTGCGTAGGTTGGGAAGGGAATTGTAAGGAAATATTGATGGATGAATGAATGCGAAGGATTATTATAGATCTGAATCTGTGAGTATTATTGTATGAATTGTTGATAATTGCTGTGTTATGTATTTTCTATCTGCTCACTGCGAAAGGTCTGTGTACTGAATGATTGGATCTAGATCTATTCCACTCTATTTATATAATGTTGTGTTGATATTATAGAAAGCATATAATTATAGATCTATTGCACGTGGATGAAAATATATACATAATTAACCCTGCGAAGAAACAAGGTAATCTGGGAATCACAGAACATAAGGCAGCTCTGCTTGCCTTACCCTTCCTTTCTCAGGGTGTAGAAACCTGGTTCCATCACCCACCCATACTACTTCGGTTGAGATTGTGACCTGCGAAAGCAGGTTACTACTGAAAGGGCGCGTAGTATAGGGGTTTGTTGGCAAACCTTGCACACCAAACCTGGGTCAGGACCCCTCAAGCCAACACCAATGATCAAGGGTCTATCATTCCCTATCATTTTAGTTGCTACATGCCCTAAGACAAGAAACAAGACAAATCAAGCAAGTCTTTCATCAAGCAAAGTTTTCCATGGTTTGAAGCTTATTATATAGCATATGAGAGCTCACCAACGCAGGCTGTAAGGGGCCTAAGTGCGTTGCATATGCAGGTAGCCCCATCCAAGGCTGCTCTGCAAAGTACTTCCCAACATTCAGAGGTGCGTTGGTCACACTGGGAGCGAAATTCTCATTGTTCTGAAATCTGCACTTGGCCAATGCTTTCTAGAAGAGTTCACATGTGTCAAGCTTCAGATCCAAATGTCCATTTGACATCTACATGACTAGAAACATGTCTTTCCTATTTTTTAAAAGTTATTGATTGCAAAACAACCTATAGTTCATCTATAAATTGAGCACATATCTAAGTGATTGAGAAGGAATAATTTGAGTAGAGAAATGCTGGAGAATTTTCAATTGAGAGCTAGATTTGTAAAGCTGATGTTGGAGAGATTTATACTCTGATGAGGCTTGGGAACGTTGTTGGAAGGTCACTTCAAATTAGTCACTAGGTTGTAACCTCTCCTTCTCTCATCAATAAAGGGTACTGCTTATTTTTCCCTATATGCATCTGTATTGGCTTTGATTTTCCATATTTCAAGATCTTCGTTGATGTATATGGTTTATGCTTTACTGATTTAGCTAACTAGCTTGAATAGATATCTATATTATTGCATATTCTTTTGTTTCAGTGTTCTTTCTTGTAGGAAGCATTCAGGTCACAAACCGCTTGAATTTAAAGCTGCAACAGAAGCAACAGAAGGAGCCATTTGGAAGAGACTAAACAAGTAAGCCTCCAATCCTCTCTGTATATCTGTTCTGAGTTAGGGGAAATAGTCGTATAGTCTTTCACCTATTGTTATAGACTAGCACCTGTCTAGGGAAGTTTGATTTATCTCTGATTCACAATTCTAGCCCAACAAGGTGCTAGATCTTATCTGGGGGACCTGCATCATCTAATTTATGGTTTCGGGGGTGATATTGAACAAAAATTCCCCACTTGGGGCTACCACAACTCTCTCATTGGGAAAATATTAGGCATGGAAGTTCCTAATGAAGTCATGTAAATAGTAGGTTTAGGGAAAAATATAGAAGGGTAAATTGACTCCTAGAGTCCAATTTCAATATTTTGGTCAATAAAATTGTCTTCGAACCAACAATATAACTTAAAGAGATCAAATTCACATTTGGTCTCTGCGATTTTATAATCCTTGTCAACAAGGGGAATGTGATCAAGATCTATTGTGGGAGGGAGCATTGGATTTATGGGATCATCATTATGTTTCTTCTTAGGAGGCATGTTGACTATTCAAATTGTAGGAAAATGAAAAATGGCAATGGGAGATTCCCAAGGACTCGCTGACAGTCAGCTATGGGTGGGAACAATATATTTTTCCTCTGCTCGACTGGTTTCTTTGTCGGCTATGGAAGCTTACTATATCAGAACAAATTGAAAAATAAGTCCATATGAGAAATATGCAAGCAAAGTGAGTGAAAATGGTGCGCAAAGGAGTTTTTATGGAAATGACACAATCTCGTTTGAAGCGCAGGGCTGTTATCGAATATAAATAGTTATCCCAGGAAACAATAAACGAGTAACGAGAATGGCTAGTGTTAGGTCCCTATATTACTAGTATAGTCCATTATTATTGTTAGTATAACCCCCTTATTGTTATCGTTGTACCCCTGTAACCCCCATATTGTTATTATTGTGCCCTTACATTACTATTGTTAGGTAGCCTAGGATTACATTGTGGCCCCGTGGAATCCTATATATAGAAAGGAGGTTTTGTCATTTGTATCATCCAAGAATTGTTCATTTATGTAATATATTGGAGGTTTCCCCCTCGAATTGGCTTATTTCTAAGGCGTTGATCTCTCTTTTCTTCTATTTTTGGAGTTGGCTTCATAACATTTGGTATCAAAGCTTTGGATTCTAGGGTTTCGCTACTCCAAACGGGTCACCGTGGAATTTTTGCTATAAATTTTGTTTTACGAAGGTTCAGAAGCTAAAAATTTTATAGAGTGAAGCTGAAATCATGAGGAATGTTGTGTAAAAATTTTAGATCTTGGTTCGCAATATTTTAGGAGATATGATCTGTGGAACTTGAGTTTTTTTTTAGGCTCACAAATTTCACCTAAAATAGGTCATCATGACAGTTCCGCTATAATGTGTTTTGTACGAAGTTTCAAAAGCTAAAATTTTTACAGAGCAAAGCCTAAATCCTTTGGAACTTCTTGTAGGAATTTTAGATCTTGATTCACAACATTTTCGAAGATATGATCTGTGGAAGTTAGGGTTTTTTCAGGCTCACAAATTTCATCTCAAAGAGGTGACCATGGGAAAATCGTCATAAATCTATCTATGAGCGTCGGATTGGAATTCTGTAAAATTGGCCACAAGTACATGGACTGTAGTTTCCTTTTTATCAATTTTAGAGCCGAAGGAGACAACAATGATAGGTGATACGTTGTACAAGTTCACTCTATTGAACCAGTCCATAATTAGGTCATTGTGAGAGATTGAACATAACTTTTCCTTGAATAATCCAAATCAGGTTAGACCTGTGGCATTTGAAAGAAGATTCAGATTTCTACTACACGGCTGAATTTCAGATATTGAAGATTCGAAATCACAGAGATAATTCAATTTCAATATCAAGCTCCTCAAAAGCAAGAAAAATGTGTGTATTCTTTTCCTAATTGCATAAGTCTTGTTTGAAGAATCAATTTGAATTGATTCCAAGGGAATATTGTAGAATAGATATCAATATTAGGTTCTAAAACCCCCCCTAAAAATAATTCAACACCCTTTAAGCCTTCAGAAGGCTCTACTATGGCTCATGAAGATGAAGAAATGCAACATGACATATCAAAATTAGAAGAGCAAGTGCACCAAATTTCACTCTTGCAAAGAACAAAAAAAAATGAAATGGATGTTTTGAAGAAAAGCACTGAAGCTAAGATGGATGGTTTGAAGAAAGGCATGGAAGCTACGATGGATTGTTTGAAGAATGTTATGGAAGAAAAAATGGAAGGTTTGAAGGAATACATGGAAGGTTTGATGGAACATTTTTCA
This sequence comes from Pinus albicaulis, assembly GCA_034641835.2. Taxonomy (NCBI): domain Eukaryota; kingdom Viridiplantae; phylum Streptophyta; class Pinopsida; order Pinales; family Pinaceae; genus Pinus; species Pinus albicaulis. The sequence goes on along the minus strand of CM076580.1, from coordinate 1,558,204,484 downwards.
AAGTTGATACAAGAAATGATTCCTAATGGCGAAAAGATAGTAGAGGAAACTCATGATGAGAACAAAATAAATGTTAATCGTGATTTCATAAAATCTAATTTTGGATTGAAGAACCACCATATTCCAAATATGGATATGAGGAAGTTTTATGGAAAGGATCCCGTAACATGGATACTATAGATGGAGCAATATTTTGATCTCAATAATGTGCAAAACACACAAAAGGTACACATTGCAGCTTTACATTTAGAACAAAATACATTTTTATGGTATCGATGGCTTTGCTTCCGTAAAAAAATTGTTAGTTGGTTGATTTTTACGGAGGAAATTATATCACATTATTAGGATACAAAGAGAAACACCTTCTTTAGCCAATTGATATATCTCAAACAAAAGGATTCAGTGGTGGACTACATTGAGGACTTCCAAAAATTGAATATAAGGGTAACTAATATTCCAAAGGAACACAGGATTGATGTATTCATAAGGACTTTAAAGGATAAAATCCAACATGAAGTTCATATTTGGGAACTTGATTCATTAGAGAAGGCATTCAGGTTTGCAAGAAAAATTGAATGTAAAATTATGGAGAAAAGGAAGCCTACCACTCACATCTATAAAGATGGAAGTGTTGCTACTCCTAGACTTCCACAACCTGCAAGGTTGACACCACAAAAATTGGAAGAAAAAAGAGAAAAAGGGCTTTGCTACAATTTTGATAGAAAATACACTAAATGTCATAAGTGTGCTGACAAGAACTATTTTACATAGATTGTGAAGAGGAGGAATAAAATGAAAAAAAAACTTCAAAAGAAGAGGATATACACCAGGAACCAACCCTAGAAGAAGAAGAAATGAGTCTGACCATATAGTGTAATGCATTGGCAGGAATACCGCTCAAATTCTCAAGATAGAAGGACATATCAAGAAGAAAAAGGTAATGGTGTTGATTGATTTGGGTAGTACCCATAATTTTATTCATTGTAAGGTATCCAAGGAATTGAATTGTTTCCTATACCCAGCACCAGAATGTCAAGTGATGGCTGCAAATGGAAGAACTATAAATTGCTCTGGAAAATGTCATAATATCAAGCTAGCCATGGGGGAATATGTATTGAATAGTCCAATGCTTTCCATCCCAATGGGAGGTGCTGATGTTGTACTAGGAGTACAATGGTTACAATCTTTGGGGATGATAACTTTTAATTTTCAAGAAATTTTCTTCAATTTTTTCTTGGAAGGAAAGGAAATTGAATTACGGGGTATTGGAGGGAAGCTAGGAAAGATAATAAGCTCTAATTTCATGAAAAATATTCTGAAGAAAGAACAATGAGGCGTACTTGCACAATTATGCTCACTTGAAGTTCCAACATAAAAATCATCTATTTATCCAGATCTCCAAAAAGTCTTGGACAATCATTCCAAGGTGTTTGAAAATCCGAAAGGACTCCCACCTATTTGTGATCATGATCATGCTATTCATTTGATCCCAGGAAGTGTTCCTCCAAACATCAGGCCTTGCAGATATTCTTATTTCCAAAAGAGCAAAATTGAAAGTATGATTGAAGAAATGTTAGAGGCTGGTATAATTCAACCTACTCAAAGTTCTTTCTCTACTCCAGTAGTATTGGTGCACAAGAAGGATTGATCATGGCACATGTGTGCGGATTATAGGGAGCTCAATAAGCTCACTATTAAAGATAAATTTCCCATTCATGTGACTCATGAATTATTGGATGAATTACATGGAGCAATTTATTTTACCAAGTTGGATCTTCGTTCAAGATATCATCAAATTAGAATGAAGACTTAAGATATTCCGAAAACAACATTTCAAACTCATGAGGGTCATTATGAATTTTTGGTCATGCCTTTTGGCCTTACCAATGCACCTTCTACATTTCAAGGGTTGATGAATTCCATTTTCAAACCCTTCTTTAGAAAATTTGTGCTAGTATTTTTTCATGGTATACTAATCTACAATAGGTCTTAGAAGGATCATGTTCAACATGATGAAATGGTGCTCAAACTATTGGAGTAGAAAAAATTATATGCAAAAACATCCAAATATTTCTTTGGAGTAAAAGAGGTGGAATATCTGGGTCATATTGTATCTCACGAGGGTGTTAAGCTAGAACCTAATAAAATTAAATCCATTAAGGAATGGAAAGTCCCCACAACCATAAAGCAGTTGCACAAATTTCTCAGGTTAACATGGTATTATCACAAATTTGTTAAGAATTAAGGGAGAATAGCAACACCTCTAACAAAATTATTAAAGAGAGATGCATTTTCATAGACTCCTGAAGCAACTAAGGCCTTTGATCATATTAAAGAGGCAATGTGCCTAGCACTAGTCTTAACTATGGCAGTCTTCACAAAAACCTTTATTATGGAATCTGATGCCTCAAGAAATGGAATTGGTGTTGTTTTAATGCAAGAAGGAAGACCCATTGCTTTTGAAAGTGATCCAATCAAAGGAAAGTATTTACAAAAGTATATTTATGAGAAGGAAATGTTGGCAATACTACATGCACTAAAGAAATGGCGACCTTACCTAATGGGAAGACACTTCAAGGTAAAAATTGATCATGATAGTCTTAAACACTTTTTGGAACAAAGACTATCTTCAGAAGAGAAGAAAAATGGGTCACAAATATGAAAAAGCTGACATGACTTGAAATCTGCTCACAAAAAGGGAAGCTAAATGTTGTTGTAGATTCACTCTCAAGAAACGATGAAGAGGTGGAAGCATTTCTTTCTGACATTTCTATTATCCAACCAAATTGGATAACTGAAGCAAGGGATGAATGGAAGAAGGATGAAGAAGTGTGGACACTCATTATTTGTAGCAAGATCCTAGTAAATCTGATACATTTTGTTGGAAAAATGATTCCTTATGGTAAAAATATCACTTATATATTTGCAATAATTCCCAACTAAAACAAACGATTCTTTTAGAATTGCACACTTCTCCTTTAGGAGGACACAATATTTTTAAAAACTTACCATAGGGTGAAGAAATATATTTTTTGGGATGGAATTAAATCTAATATTCAAAATTTTATGGCAGAATGTTTGGTTTACCAGAAAAATAAAGTTGAGACAATTAAGACCTTGGATCTTCTACAACCTTTATCCATTCGAATTCAACGTTGGGAGAAAATTTCAATGGATTTTATCACAGGTTTACCTAACTCCGAAGGAAAGAGTGTCATCATGGTGGTAGTTGATAGTCTTACCAAGTATGCACACTTTTGTGCATTATCTCATCCATTTAAAGCAAGTACATTTTCTACTGCATTTATGGAAACAATTCAAAAGCTACATGGAAACCCGAAGATTATTGTAAGTGACAGAAATCCAATTTTTACAGGAAATTTTTGGACATAATTATTTTCTTGTTTGGGTACTCAACTAGCTCATAGCTCATCTTATCATCCTCAATTCGATGGTGAAACTGAGATGCTGAATAAATGTTTGGAAGGATATCTTCGTTGTTTTGTATATGATAAGCAAGCACAATGGGTCAAGTGGTTATCTCGCTGAATGGTGGTATCACACTTCCTTCCATACTGGAGCAAAAATGACCCCATTTATGGCACTTTATGGATATCATCCACCGTCCATCACATATTCTTTAATGGAAAAGTATAGGGTTCAAGCAGTGGAAGATCACATCGAGTATCAACAAGAAGTTCTCCAACTCTTAAAGGATAACCTAAATTTGGCATAAAATCGAATGAAACAGCAGGCATATCAACATCAAAGTCAGAGAAGTTTTTATGTAGGAGACTGGGTATTTTTACGGATACAACCATACAAACAAATGTCCCTCAAGAAAGCTAAGAAGGATAATAAATTATTTCCAAGGTACTATGGTCCTTACAGGGTGTTGAAAAAGATTGGTACTATGACATGCAAATTGGAGCTTCCTGCTTCTTCGCGAGTGCATCTAGTTTCCCATGTTTCATTCTTAAAGAATATTATAGGGGAAAAACTTCCAGTTCAAAAAATATTGCCAGAACTTGGTGAGGAAGGAAACACCATATTGGAACATGAAGCAGTCATGGAAACAAGAACTAGACAGCTACGAAATTGATCAATTTCAGAGTATCTCATTAAATGGAAGAACTTACCCATTGAAGATTCTACATGGGAGGATGAGAATTTTATATAGAAGCACCTAGAGCTACTCAAGAATTGAGGAAAACACTTTTTTGAAGGAGAGGAGCATGTTAGGTCCTTATATTACTAGTATAGTCACTTATTGTTGTTAGTGTAGCCCCCTTATTATTATTGTTGTATCCCTGTAACCCTCATATTGTTATTATTGTGCCCTTAAATTATTATTGTTAGGTAGGCTGGGATTACATTGTTGCCCCATGGACTCCTATATATAGAAAGGAGGTTTTTTCATTTGTATCATCCAAGAATTGTTCATTTATGTAATGTATTGGAGGTTTCCCCCTAAAAATGGCATATTTATAAGGCGTTGATCTCTCTTTTCTTCTATTTTTGGAGTTGGTTTCATAAAAGCCAGGTGTCGGGATAAGAGTGAAGGGGAGAACGCAGGAAGAGATGGTGGGAAAAGGTGAGGGGGTTGGCATATTCCAGAGGGGGGTTGCAGCGGTAAGTGGTTTATTAGAGGGGTGCAAAATGATTAGGGACTTACACATAGGGGTAGGACTAGTGAGGAGGAAACCGCTTTTTGGACCGCCCCCCGATAAAGGTAGTATGGATGGGGGATGCAAAAAGCACTGTTAGCCGTTGATCTGACAATGAGTTAATCAACCCATCAGTTGGAGCGTGTACTTTAATATATATGACAGATTCCTTTTGTCACTTTTCGAACATTATCATATGGGCGGAAAACTTAGGCTAACATAAATAATGCCTCATGACTTAGGATAAAAACATTTTATGAGCCTAAACTTAGGATAATGGCCATATAATGTAAAATTAACCTCTTTCACCCCTTTGAACCTTTTTAACTCAACTTTATCCTAATCCTAAGATTAAATCTCACCAATCAAGGATGAATTTAGATGTGAAAACCCTATTTTATTTTGTTTTAGGGGAGAAACACCTAATCTACTCATCTATCATTTTTTTGCATTGATTAAACTTAAACAATTTTATCAACTTATTCATCTACTTAACTAACATAAGCCAAGATTACATAGTTTGGCTAAATTATGCACTAATATAATTAACAAAAATTGAAATTTTTTTGATCATGATTACACTGTATGATCTAAACAACGACTCACGGTTGTGGCATTTTAAACAAGTTGCACACAACATTATATTTATTCATAAAGAATCAAACTCTCTATCAAGTAGTGACGTTTAACTTTGCATCACTTTCAGTTCTATCATGGGGTTCTTTCATCTTTATTTTTATTCTTTCTTTTTCTTTTCTTTTGTTTTTCTTTATTCTATTTTTTCTTTTTAAATACCATCATTTCATTTTTTTATTTTTTTGGAAATCATTTGCAACATGTAATATTATTTACAATTTCACATGACTGAGATAGAATATTCAATCACCTTGTCATCCTATAAATTATAAGGCCTTCACATTAGATCCAACTAGGGATGGTACTCTCCCTAAGAGGTGCAAAGAACCTTGGACCAGTAGCCTTGAATGTTCTGCTTTCAACACTTTTCTACATCTAATATCTTTTGTGTTGTTGTAGTAGCTATGGTGGCACATTAATCAGGAGCTTAGGGCATTCTCTATGGGCTTCCAATTATGGTAAAAGGTCACCCAGTCAAAAAAATTAAGACAATGATTTATACAATGAGGTTATAAAGAAACACTTATATTCCTGTGGAAAATAATGTTTCATCATCTTGCCATTCACAGGTCCACCAGGTAACTACGTTCCATCCAATTATTTGAGGAAAAATCCGTTATGATCCCTTTAGGCTTGAATGATATAAAGTCTTATCCATAGGTTGTCAATCTTAGCATGCTTACCCTTGATCTCTTCTCTTCTTTGATCCCATTTTAAAACATTGTCCCCTAACTAAAAATCATCAACCTTGGTCCTTCTGTCATAAATTTTCTTGACATTTTCTTGTCTGACTTGTGTAAAGTTGTACACTTCTTCTTTATATTTCTACAACTATATGGTATGATTTATCCTTCTCTAAAAATAATTGGATTCCACCTGCAACTCTTGCATCATTTTCCTAACTGGGACACTTAAAGAGGTTAGAAAGACAACATCTAATCCATAAAATAATTGGTATGGGGACATGAAAATTGATTTCCTGGTGGCGAGTCTGTCAGCCCATAGTGCATTTACCAACTTATTGTGCCATGACTTCTTGTTGTCTTCCAGCAGTTTTTTAACGATATTGACTAAAATCTTATTTGAGGACTCAGCTAGCCCATTCCCCTCAGGGTAATAAGAATTTGAATGTCATAGATTGATATGATACCTATTGTAGAAATCCACCATTTTCTTTGACTTAAAATCTATTGCATTGTCTATGATAAGTTTCCTAGGACATCCAAATCTTGACAGTATATTGGCTTCTAAACATTTTATGATCACAACATTTGTTTCTTGTCTTGAGGGTATGGCTTCAATCCATTTTCTGAAATATTCAGTGGATATGAGGATCCATTTGTTTTTGGTTGAGGATGGTGGATGAATTTATCAAATGAAATCCAAACCCCATTGTTGGAAAGGAATTTTAACAGATATGGGTTTCAAGCGTAAAGGCAGTAGTTTCCTCTTGCCTTCAAAATTGGCACTTGTGACAGGAAGTAACTTTTTTATGGATATCAACAAAGAGTGTTGGCCAGTAAAATCCACCTCTTAGGATCTTATTGGCAGTGGTTTTCCAGTACAAATTTCCACCACAGTCTCCTTCATGGAATTCCTGCATGATTTTGTCTGTCTCATCCGTCAATAAACATTTTAGTATAATTCCACCAGTATCTTTCCAATACAAATGCTTGTCTAAGATACAAAATTTCATAGCCTTTAACTTGAGAAATATAAATTTCGTTTTGGTTAAACCAGGAAGATATTGTAAATTTAATAATACAAAAATGAGGTCTGCATACCAGGGAGAGGTTGTAAAAGCCTCATCTATTTGTGGAGACGCCTGCTCTTCTTGGTCATCTAATGAGACTACAAAATTAATATCAAAAGCATGAAAATTAGACTCAGCCATTAACTTACGTAATCCCTGACCTTTAACTACCTTGGTGGGTTTAATTTCAATATCATATTCAAGAATAATGGCAATCCACTTACCTCTCTTCCCATCAGGTACATTTTGCGTTAGGATATCTTTTACCACGGAGTTTGGAACAAAAGAAATATGTGAGAATGAAAATAATATACTACGAAATCCTTAATTTCTTTTATTAGAGAAAATGACTGCTTTTCTGTTAAACACACACATGGTGGTTGAGCAAGTAAACACACACATAGGAAACATAAGCGTCAGATCTCTATATTATTCACCGTATATATCTATTTATATTACATTGGTGTGACCCTTGGAGTCATATTCCAAGGTCACTTGGACTCCTTTGTGATTTTTCGCCTTCCACACCTACCCATAGAGTATTAGGTGTCCAACATTCCCCGCTTAATCCGAAGGGGTATGTGTGAGTCCAAGAAGAGATTTGTAATAAAAATCTCCAAAGTATGCATGGAAACACTTAGGCTGAATTAGCTCTATGAAATGCTGGCATAAAGAGGTGGTTTAAGGATGACCACAAACACTGGAATGCAATGCTTATTGCAGTTCCCAGAACTCTTCCAAATCTGGCAAGAAGCCGAGTGCTTCTGCTAGAGAAAGTGTCCCTCATATTTTAAGAGGGAGACCTTCAAACTAAAAGAAGGTAAGTATACAACTTGTGATGGTTGAAGGATGACCACCAACACTGGAATGCTTGATGCATTTCCTGGAACTCTTCCAAATCTGGCAAGAAGCTGAATTCTTCTGCTAGAGGAAGTGTTCTCAGAGAGGAAGAATATCAACCTCACATAGATGGTTTAAAGTTGTCCACCAAAAAAAGGCATGCTCATGGGCATCTGTGTCTCTGGCTATAGCTCTAAATCTGGAATAAGAGATTGTGGCTCAGGCTCGCTTGAACTGCTGTGTCTCTGGCTACAAATCTAAATCTAGAATGAGAGATTGTGGCTCAGGCTCACTTGAACTGTTGTGTCTCTGGATACAACTCTGAATCTGGAATGTTAGGTTGTGGCTTAGGCTTGCTTGATGTGGCTTCAATGCTTGTAGATGACCACCATTTCCCCCCCTGTCAAGTAAAAGTTGAGATGATGGTGAAAACTCAAATGCAAGTTTGTTCAATATTCTAGAACAAGTTTTGACATGCGACTTAAACATCTTCTTGGCTGTTGATGCCGATTGCCAAGAAGCAATCCAACCAATTTGAATCTTTGTTCCCGCAGGAGGCTTGTTTTTGAAGAATTTTTGTGAATAATGGGAGTGCCAACCACAGTGCTTGCATGGGTGAAGATCGAAACAATGATCTTTCATATGGCCAACGCGATCACAGTGTTGGCATTTTACAATTTGTTGTTGATGTTGTGGAAGAGGAGTAGGATCTTGAACAGCTGCAGGTGAACTGTCATAAATAAATCTGGCACTCTGAAATTTCATAGACTTGGATTAGTCTGGAATATGAAAGGAAAACTCCTTGTCATATCCAAGACCTATTATGGGCTTGTTTTGGACAAGCTCTTCCCAATGTCTGATGATGGGCTTGGGAGGCATAGGCTGGGTGTTTGCTTCTGCATTCAAATCTGCTCCTGAAATGGGTACTGAATGTGGACCAATCTCAAATTTACATTCTTGCTGCTGATGGGAGTCCCTCTCAATTTTCTGAATAGAAACAGGTTCATAATGATGACTCTTTTGTTAAATTTCATCTTGGTAGAGCTGAGACTCCAACTGCAAAAACTCAATCTTGTCTTGTGCATCTTGCAAGCAATTTTGAATATTAAAAAGAGTGTTCTTGCTCATTTTTACCATATCATGAATAGTGGAATGAATGAGGTTATGCAACAACTCTAATGCATCATCGATTTTAGCCATTTTTATCAACAACTCAAAGTTACACTTCAAACAATGATTGCAACTATGAACTAAGAAGAAATACCCACTCACAATGTTAGTGCAATTAGACTATACAACATGTTGCAATTGTCTTAAAAAAAAATGATGGATCTCGACTTTAGTTATGTTTGGTTTCATGTAAAGCTTTTGACCAACACCAATACATAGGAAATTACAACTTGTTATGATACCAAGCTATCTCTCAACACTTCTTATGATGTTATATATTAACCATACATGCCTAAAATTTTCCAACATATAACATTTCATATGTATGAACTTTATGCTACAACCCTTTCAATCAATTTTCTCAGTTTAAAAAATATATATGGCCATTCACCTTCGATATTTTACCACACCATAACATCATATTCCAAAACTCAATGCACACACGATTTTGATCTTCACAAGCGGTCTTCAAAACAGGGAAACATACCTTGTTGGATATCTTTTCTCATATATTTTCCAACTCTCCTTTCAATTCACTATGGTAGCACAAATAACTCATCCGGTCAGCAATTCTGGCACCTTCAGGGTTGCTGGCGAGGTAGCGGTTCGAACCCCAGACCTCTTCTACTCTGTATAAGGTCTTTGGATCTTATTCTGCACGCACTGTCATCAAGTCGGCCATGTAAATTTCATCACCCTTTCTTGTATGAAAAAAAAAAATTACAGGCCCTTGAATCTCTCGCTGTCCTTTTGGTTTTTCTTGAAATACAATAGGCACAGTCAAATGCTTCAATCCCTCCATTGTACAATTTCATCTAATGCAGAGCTGAAACCCTTTGTGTACTGCACATATAAAATACTACAACAGGGATACCAAGTGGAAGCTTTTAGCCAGAGCCCATTTCACCAATGGTTTGTAAGTTTGATCAAATCCTCTATTTCTATCAATAATGGGTCAATTAGATCTGTGAAGGCTTTCAAGCCCATTTGCGAATTCAGATTGATTTCCACCAATTTACTAACGATTTTCACTGTGCACAAATCTGGTAGGCACAAATATTACAAATTGCAAGTATTGTATTTGTATTAGAGTTAAGGATTAGGGATTGATGGCAAAATAGATGAAAGGAAAAACACAACATGTATATTGGTCTTATGCACCAAGGAAATCTCATTAGGCAGCGAGAGTGGGGAGAGCAGAGGGACGAGGTAGCGCACAGGAGGTGGAATGGGTGTGTGAGTGGGGAACCAATGGTGTTGTGAGGGAGGCTGGCAGGACTGTGTAGATAGAGGTGAGGGGCCGATATTAATCCTATTCTGAGGGAGGTGTGCCGAGGGAGGTCCTCCTTCAGCTCAAGCGAGCCAATGCCTTTCGATACAGACTGTATCATATCAAGAAAATCCTTGGTATGATAATGCAGACCAAAAAAAGGATCGAGGGAATGATGACCTTGTTGTGTATGCCGATAGAGACTATTTTATCATCATCTAACCAAAATTAATTGCTTCTTTGTTCTTCCAATCTACGTGCACAACTAATAATAAGTTGTCTGCCGGCGGGCTGACTGATTAAAAAAGAGATTTTCCAAGGTGCTCACTATTCCAGAAGGAAGAAGAGCCCATGAAGGGGTCACCACGGTGGAAAGAGGCTATAGGAACAGTGTTAGAGGGATGAGCAACAACACGGAGGAGAGGAGGTGTTGAGGCTGCAAGTAATGTGCAAAGAGGGAGTGATGGAAGTCGGTGTGGAGGGAGATGAAGTGGTGAAGTATGGAGGTTTGAGGGCACTGTCTATATAATGTGGCAATTCATGTTCAACGCATTGATGAATTCATTGTAACCTATTTTAAACTTCGACTTGCAGGAATTCCAAAACAAATTGTTTTCGTTGAACAAGATCAACATCATGGTCATCAGACAGGGTTAAATAATAGCCATATAGGGTGTATACATATGAAAAACCAAGGTGTGCAGTGATATTTCTGTATGCCGAGGAGGGGCATGCAGGTGTGGAGTGTAGAGAAGACTCCAGGACTACGTGCAGGAGGAGTAGTGACTGCATGTGCAGTGGAGGATAAGCATCGGTTTATGGAGTACCAGCTCTGTGGGAGCTCGACATTGTTGAAGGGAACACGATTTCTTCAATAGTCGACACACCTTAGGAATTTAATGCATCAATATCCACATCAATTCTTCAACTGATTAAAAATTTTCAACCACCATATTGCAATGCAATTCCTCAACACAACAACAATACCACCAGAATTAATGTCTCTTCAAGACTTAACTCAAAATACATGAACAAAATTCTACTCCCTCCACTGCATATGACCTACAGAAAAGAAATATGGCAGATATTGCAGGATATAGAGTAGAGGAATCTGGTAGAGAGAGAAACAAAAATAGAGCTAGAAGAATCTAAAAATTGCAGGCCTTGACTGCACTCAAGGAAATTGACAGATGGTCAGGAGAAGGAGGAGCATTAGAGACTAGCAGGTTGTCTAGTACAAAGACTAGCGCTATTCATCATGGCTATGATACCATGTTAAACACACACATGGTGGATGAGCAAGTAAATGCACACATAGGAAAGATAGGCATGAGATATATATATATTATTCACTATAGATGTCTATTTATATTACACTGGTGTGACCCTTGGATTCATCTTCCAAGGACACTTGGACTCCTTTGTGACTGTTCGCCTTCCACACCTACCCATAGAGGATTACGTGTGCAACATTTTCCATTATATTTTATTTGATGGAAACATCTCTTAGAGCCTTGCTAAAGAAATAAATAGGCTTCTCATGTCCTTGATTTTTTTTCTGCAAGAGGACTGTTGCAACAATGTGTTCATAGGAAAATGAAAAGATTATGAAATATTTTGTGAAGTCAGGGCTTATTATCATAGGTGCTTTTGTTAGGGCTTTTTTAACTTGTTCAAATGATTGTTTAGCCTCAATACTCCATTTTACTTCTATGTCTTTTCTTTACATGTTTTTTATGATCCTCAGGAGTTCTGCCAGGTTCGGGATAAATCTTCTTAGAAATTTTATTTTACCAACAAATGATTGAAGATATTTGACATTCCTAGGATGACTTATCTTCAAAATGGCCTTGATCCTGCTAGGATCGATCCTGATTCCCTGTTTGGAAATGATATGGCCTAGAATTTTTCCTTCCTCTAGGCCAAATAATGTTTTCTTGGGATTAAGGGAAATTCCAAAATTCCTACACTTATCAAACACTCTCCTCAAATGTAGCATATGCTCTTCATATGTTTTTGAGAAAATAGTAATGTCATCAAGATATATGACTATGAATCTACCAATTTCATCAACAAAATCAATGTCCATTACTCTCTGAAATGTGGCTCCAAAATGCATTAATCCAAAAGGCATCTTCACATACATGAAGGTACCCCATGGAGTACTAAATATTGTATTATGTTGTTCATTAGGGTTGACTAAAACCTGGTTATAACTAGAGAGACCATCTAAAAGAGAAATCTTATTGGAGCAACCTACCTTTTGCAAAATATGATCCATCTTACGTAAGGGGTAATTATCCTTCAGTGAGACTTTATTAAGATCCCTGAAATATACATAAAGTCTAATTTCGCCTGTCTTCTTCGTGGTTGGAACTATATTGGATACCTAGTTAGAGTACCTCAAAGGTACTATAATCTTAGTACCTTGCATTTCTTTAACCTCTTTTTCAATTAAAGGCGTCAACATTGGGTTTACCCTTCTAAGTTTTTGTTTGAAATGTTTGTAATCTTCTTTAATAGGAATCCTATGTTGTATGATTCTGGTGTCATAATATTTTAAGTCTTCATTGTTACACCCTTTTTTGGTCATTTAATCTATTATCATTAGATGGACCCAAGTACATTATGTAAGACCAATTTTACTCCGAGCAAAATTGATTTCACTATGAAAATAACTTAGTAAATCACCTTTATTAAGTTTTTTGTGGTCTAAACAGGAAACCCCATAAGGAAATATTAAATAAATATATATTTGTGTGATTTTCCTCAAGAAATAATTAGTTAAACAGTAGTTTAATTAATATTTCTGGTTATATTTAACCCAAAACAAAGAAATTAATTAGATAAATCATTATTTATCTTATTATTTTCTAAAGAATAATTGTTTAAATCTTATTTAAACAATATTATTCGTTAAATATGACTAATTCACCCTTAAATAATTAAATAAATCATTATTTATTTGATCATTACTCAACCATATCCTTAAAATGATAAATACATCATTTATTTATTTATTATTTACAAATAAGGGGATTTGACTCAAGTCAAATTCCTTTTCCCTCCAACAAATATAATAAAATATTCCATAAAAGTTGGATCTAGATTTGGTTAATAATATTTTAACTATGCACCAATCTCTAGACTAACTGAATGTTTCTTTATAAATAGAAGGGTTTTCCCATTCATTTGTCACCTTTTGTTGCCTAAAGATCACTTTGGATATCAACTCTTGGTCTGGCTATTGATCCATTATCATAGCCATATTTTTCCCTTTTTTCCTGGGTTTTCTACACCATCAAGAGAGAGGAATTCTAAATTTGAAGTGTTGAGGACTTACAAGAACCCATCCCATTGAGGAGAACAAGGAACACCCTCTTGTGTTTTCCTCCCAGGTGCCCATTAATAAAAATTTCAATGGATATATTCTTGTTTCATCTATTGGATCTATGGAGTAAATCTTATTTTTCTACTGTTTAATGTCTTCTAATGCATAGATCTAGATTTTTGCAGCACTTTTCTTGATCACCTAACTACAGATCTGAAGATATTATCAGTCATTTCTGCTGTTAGGGCTATTTTTTAAGCGCAGCTAAAGTGGCCTTTTTTCATACACCTCGAATCAAGATTCATACTAACAACTGGCGACTCCACATGGGCTGTCGTTTTTCTCTTCAGCCCCTTGTTTTTCTTATTCTTGATGTTTTTTTTAACCCATAAAACCATAAAATGATAAAATTTCTAACTTCCGCGTGTTTTCAGACCCATTGCGTAGGTGAACGACATCAGTCGCAACTGAGATGACAAATTTCTCTGAAACCTGCCGCCGAGAGTGTCGAAAGTGCAGGTTGCACCTTTCTGCCCAAAACCTATGACCTAGACCTCCAAGGCACACTTTACATCCCAAAAAGTGTGACCTCTACTGAAAGCAGGCCAAAAACTGTGACCTAGACTTTCTGCAGGGATTTTTATGAAAGTTTTCTAGGTTTTGCTGAGCCTCTGGTCAAGGTTTTCTAACCTCCGTCTCCGCCCGTTTTGGACCTGTACTTGTTCTGTTTTTCTGTTACTGTTTTCTGCACCACTTTCTAGCAGATTCTGTCTTTTAAATCTCTATCCCTCTTGACCCAAGATCTATTAGCTTTTTTTAGTGTGTTTAAATTATTTTTTTACTCACCTATAGACTAGTTGTTGAGAGATGCGCCTCCTTGGGTTTAGATTGGTGCATTATTAGCTATTTATTTTATGTTTTGGAGGCCTATATGCTAACATTTGCAGGTTTATTTACAGCTATACAACACACTTTTTCTTTTTCTCTACAAACATCTGGGTTTAAAAATTAAAATTTACACACTTTTACACACACACCCTAAGCGAAAAAGGGCTTGGTTAACACCGCCAAGCAAAGACTCTAAAACATTGAAATCATTTGATCCTGCACCTCTCTGCCCTTGTTTCGACATTGTAATCGGTTGATTGTGCACCTCCTTGCCCTTGTCGGTCTCTTTTCCTTTGTGCCGTGTTTGTGTCATCGCCATTGCACCACCAAGGCGTTCATCCCGGAGAATTCTTGGCCTTCATCCTCATTTTCTAGTAGGGAGACTTACTCATCCGCAAAGGATTCGAGTTATTCCTCAACCGAGTCCGCACTCCGACTCTTCTTTTGGTCCTTTGGGTTCTCCTTCCCATTCCACCTTCAGTTCTCCCCCTGTCACCTTCACCATGTATGGTGTAGGACCTAACAGTCATGGTAACCCTGGCCCTCCCACCAGAAATACCACTAGTGGGACTGCAATGGACACTACCCCGACTGCACCCTCGCTCCCTTTCATGGCAGGCCTCATCCTCCTCGATTTCAACCAGTTGATAAACGACCGTATACACCATGACGCTAAGTGGCTTGCTATGCCAACAAAGCTCCCTTTAGACATCCCAAAGTTTGAAGGTCTTGCTAGAGAAGATCCTTCAAATCATATTCGATCTTTCCACATCTGGTGTTTGTCTAATTCCATTACCGATGACTCTGTTCATCTTTGGTTGTTCCAACGAAAGCTTACAATTGAAGCTTCTAAGAGGTATGTTGATCAGGCCCCTTCCTCTCATACCCCTTTGCAACTCTGGCCCTATCTTTTTGTCTTATTTCCAGCTTCCCCTTTGTTATGACACTGGTACTGAGCTCTTGACCTCTTTCCGTCAATCCTCTATGACCCGCCTATCTGAATATGTTCAGGAATTGCGAAGAAGAAGGAGCCTATGTTGAGCACATACTTTTGAAGACCGTGTCTACATGGATTGGTTCCTTAGGACTCTCTTGCCACCTATCAGGAAAGACGACGCATCGCAATTTCCTCAAACCGAAGAAGCCGCTCTCCAAATTGCGTTTAAGTATGAGCTGGTTTATGCTTAGTCAGGTTATGTTTATACCATATTACCTGATCTTCCCAGGCCTGGTGGTGCTAATGCACCGGGTACATCTTGTTGGCAATATGATGCAATGTGTTGTCCTTGATGGCAACCCACTTGATGAAGATGATGGCAACACTTGATGAAGATGATGGAAACCTACTTGATGAATTTATTCTTGACTTGATGGACTTGGTAATGATGTAAATCTGATGTGATATGATGTGTCTACAGAGTAACTCAGCTGTAATTATAAAAGGAATTTCAGTATGTGCTAGAACAATGATGAAAAGTATGTGTCTTAATGCATACGCGGGTTTGTTAAGGCAAAGTAGCGTATGTACGCGGAAAAGTACAAGCCAAGTCGCGTATGCCTAATTGCGCTCTAAATTAATAAAACCAGGGGTTACTACCATGGTATTGACCCATTGTATTGAGCGCTGGATTGTCTTTATGATCCCATCTAGGAATACCATAAGAAGTAATGTAGTTTTGGATCATGGTATTGAAAAAGGCTAAACCTATATAAGGAGAAGAAATTCATTGTGCAAAGTGTGTGAATGAGTCTGGGTTTGAATGGATACTTCACTCTAAAGTATCTCTGTATGGAAAGGGTAACAGTTTGATGATAGATCTGAATCTGTGATGCACCTATAAAGAAAATGATGACGAAGGGAATCTAGATCTGAAATGTATTTGTATCTTCTAGATCTATTTATGGAATGCTTAGATCTGAGATGAGGCGAACATCTTTCTGAAGTAAAGGGTTAAATCTAAACTGAATATCTGATCTGAAGAAGTATGCTGCTGTATAATGTCTGAAGATATATACGCTAGTTTGAAACAGTGGAAGCACGTATATACGCGGGTTGGATAAAGCGAAAGTGTGTATGGGTTGTGAAATCAGTTCTGAAGTATGTGCAGAAGTATACACGAGTTTATATGCATGGAAGCGCGTATATACACGAGATCAGTGAAAGGAAAGCGCGTATGAAAACTAAGGTTTTCTCAAGTGTGTGGTATGAGATGTCTGATCTGTTCTATTGGTTTACTGCTATCTGTTGATGACGTTATAAGTATCTGTTTGATGTATGATTGAGCTTAAATGTGTGGAGTGGGTCTAGTCTGAAAATATGATGAAACGAGGCCTGCAAATTGTGTTCTAAAGGAAGCTTTTGGATCCAGTGTGAAAATTGATGAAACGTGGTCCATGGTGGTGCTGAGGGTTGAAGCCTTCAGTCAGGGGGTAGTAGCTCCCTTCCAGGAGAGGCTGGTAAACAAGAGCAGGGGGTCGCAGCTCCCTTCCAGGTGAGGCTGGTAAATGAGAGCAGGGGGTCGTAGCTCCCTTCCAGGAGAGGCTGGTAAACGAACGCAGGTGGGTGCCTGCGTACTGGTATGAGTCTGAGCTAGTACATAAGTTGTAAGATGTTTTCTTTATAATAAAATATTAAAGGCTGAGTAATGGCAGTGGTGGTTTTCTCCCGACTTGGGTTTCCACCTAAAATCCTGGTGTTCATGTGTGATGCTTATGTGTGATGATTTATTCTGTTATTACTACACATGTCTACTGCTATATAAACATCTGATGAATAAATAAATGCAAGGATCTAAGTAAATAATTAATTGCATATTAAGATCTCTGTGTATACGCGAGTTTCATGAAGGATATCCGCATGTATACGCTAGTTGGCTTCATCAAAGTAGCGTATGGGTTTTTAAGTGAGAAAAAGTGAAAATATTTGAGTATGCCCTAAATACTGATTCACCCCCCCCCTCTCAGTATTTTTCCCAACAATTGGTATCAGAGCAAGTCTTTCTGCAGAAGCTTGATTGCTTGAAGGAGATCCATCACAATGGGAAGTCATGAAGGAGTAATGTCTATAAGGCCACCTCTATTCAATGGAGATAATCTGTTATTCTGGAAGATACGAACAAAAGCATACCTGCAAAGTCTTGGTGCAAAAGTATGGGCAATCATGGAAGAAGGTTACCAGTATCCGGCAAGTATTCCTACTGATGCAGCAGAAAGGAAGAAATATGAAATCAATGCCAAAGCAGTAAATGTTTTATTAGGAAGCATGTCTGAACTAGAATTTGCTAAAGTGATGCAGCTAAATTCAGCGAAAGAAATATGGGACAAAATCATTCTGAGCTGTGAAGGAGATACAAAGGTAAAAAGTGCAAAACTCCAAACTCTCAGAATTGAATATGAAAATTTAAGGATGCATAGTGATGAAAGTATTGCCAGTTTCTTTTTACGTCTAGATGATATCGTAAATTGTATGAGAAGTTTGGGTGAAACCATAACTGATACTACTCTGGTAGAAAAGGTCTTAAGATCTTTGACTTCAAAATTTGAGTCAAAAGTATCAGCTATTGAAGAAAGGCAAGATCTGCAAACTCTTACTATTGTTCAACTACATGGTATTCTGACTGCTTATGAAATGAGACAAGGAGGTTCCTCTCAAATCAAAGAAGTTTCTTTTAAGGCGTGTGCAAAAGGAAAAGAAAAGGAAGTTGTCAAGGAATCAAGTTATATATCAGAAGAAGAAGAAGCAAACTTTGTGAGAAGACTCCAACCAGGTACTGGAAGATTCAGAGGTAAGCTTCCCTTCAAATGTTTTGATTGTGGAAGAGTGGGTCATTATGCTGCTAAATGTCCTTATAAAGAAAATCATGATAAAGGGAAACAATTTGAAAAAGGAAAGAGCTATTATGCAAATGAAGATAATAATGAAATTTCAAGTGAAGATGAAGAAGATTCTGACCAAGATCTGCTAGTACTCATGGCAAAGAAGAAAAAGAAGAAGGCTACTCAAGGAAAGAAGATAGCTCAAAAAACATGTGCAACATAAAATGAAGAAGAGGAGACAGGTATTGATTGTTGTTCTTGTAATCCACTCACTTGTGCATGCAATGATGAAGATAGTGAAAGTAACAGTATAAGTCTAGAAGAAAATCTCAAGATCAATGATGAAAGTAATTTTTGGGATCAATTTAAAAGGAGGGAATCTATCCTCAAGGATGTGATCTCTAGATTGAATGAACAGATAGAAACAATGAAGGGACAGATAGAAATGTATCAAAGAATGCAGGACAAAGTAACCAATCATAGTGAAGGACTTGAAGTAGAAATCATCTCTCTGAAAGCAGACCTTGAAGCATAAAATAAGAATAATGAAGAACTTCTACAATCATTGGAAAAGGAAGGACGTGAAGCAGAAATCATCTCGCTCAAAACAGATCTAGAAAAATCAAATAAGAAGAATGAAGAAATTTTACAAATCTTTGAAGAGCAAGAAAATGGGTTGAAAGAAGAGATTTTAAAATTGAATGATAAAGTAGAAGAAGGAAAAAGGGTCAAAGAAAGAATGAAGAAGCAATGCCAAAAATTGGAGGTTGAGGTAAACATTCTCAAAGGTAAATTAGAAGAAAAGGATAAACTCTTGAGGTTTCAAGATAGTACTAAGATTCTGGACAATATTCTTAGTAATCAAAGGTCTCCTGTTATTAAACTTGGTCTTGGTTTTCATGAAACGGTTAAAGGAGAGTCTAGTTCACAAGGAAGTGCTAAAGATTCAAAGGATGTCAAAGCAAAACCTGAAGTAGTGAAAGAGACAAAAGGGCAACCAACAATTATGAATTCTCAAAGGAAATCTTTCGCTCCTAACTATAGAAGTATCAATAATTTTGAATGCTTTAAATGTCATAATTATGGGCATGTTGCAGCAAACTGCAGAAGAAGATCATTTCAGTCACAATCAAACAGATTCTATTCAGAAAGGTACTCTGGTTTCTTGAAGGGATGTTGTTTTTCATGCAACAATTATGGTCATAAAGCAGCTGATTGCAATAGAAGGAAGAACAGAGAAACATACTATGATCCTTATGCTTACTTCTCTGGTCATATAAGATGTTATGCTTGTAACAAATATGGACATATGGTAAAAGAATGGAGGATGAACAGATCTGAGAAATTGGATAATTTCCAGCACACAATTACAAATTGCAAGCAAAACTGGAAAAGGAAGGAGGATCGGTCAGAAACGTAGGGAATACTAACCCTACAGTAGTCATCTGCTTCTAAAGCTTACTTCTCTGAATGACTGTAGGAGAGATGTGAGATACATTATAGGGATTAGTAATGTATCATCACAGGGGGAGAAATGTATGATGGTTATCATTATTCTGGTTATGTTTATTTCTGACAGAGCATCTAATGTGAAGATGACAGGTACAGGTGGTACAAATTCAGGGGGAGATGAAGGAATGTGAAGTTTTCAATGTTTCACTTTCCATACGCGGGTTCAGTGAAATAAAGCCACGTATACACGCGAGTTACAGTGGAGACAGTCGCGTATGCACTTATGATAAGAAAATTTGTATGATTGCTAAAGATCAGGAGTACAGGTTCAGGGGGAGCATCAGTCTGACTATTAATGATTGTATTATTGGCACTATATATGTGTATTTCTCAGTTCTAAATGATGAAGACATGTTACATAGTTTCTTATGATTATGGATAAGCCCTGTTTTATTTTTGCTGAAGAGTTTTCGTTGCTTTCACACATGGATGAGATGGAAGTCTTATGATTCAGAGAAAAGGACAGATCATGCAGAGATTGTTGCTGATAACTTGCTGCACAAGCTAAGGAGGATCCTTGCTCATATGGAAAGGATGCTTGGATGTACATTTTCAGGTGGAGCATTAGCCTTGTTGAGTATAATGCATTGTTGGCATTATGATGGTTCTGAAATATGATCTCTCTCTTGAGGTCTTTCTGGTATTGGTCATGAAATGTCATATTTGTAATTTGATGGAAAGGTCATGTTGAGACCTATGATGTAAAAATTGTAATAGTCAGTCATGTAAGGACTTGTTCAAATGTGTAAACCCACTTGGTTGGGTACTTGAGTCAAAATGTGTAAACCCTCTTGGTTGGCTACTTGAATCTCATATGTAAATCCACTTGGTTGGATCCTTGATGAGCCCTTGGTGATAGGAAGGTCATAGAGTCATGTACTTCATTGAAAAATATGTTTGAAGATTCAGCATGAACTCAGGGGGAGCATGGTAACTTCAGTATACAACAGATCTACATCGCTCTTATGTCTACATGAGGAGAAAAACCTTGTGTTGGTTTTTGATCCGCCCTTTTCCCTTGATGTCAAAGGGGGAGAGTGACATGGTGTTTGAATAAGGGGAGAATATCATTATGTTTAATGTATCTATCTGTTGTGATAATCAAACACCATCGTGGTAGCCATCAAGTCCAAAGGGGGAGATTGTTGGCAATATGATGCAATGTGTTGTCCTTGATGGCAACCCACTTGATGAAGATGATGGCAACACTTGATGAAGATGATGGCAACCTACTTGATGAAGTTATTATTGACTTGATGGACTTGGTAATGATGTAAATCTGAAGTGATATGATGTGTCTACAGAGCAACTCAGTTGTAATGATAAAAGGAATTTCAGTATGTGCTAGAACAATGATGAAAAGTATGTGTCTCAATGCATACGCGGGTTTGTTAAGGAGAAGTCGCGTATGCCTAATTGCGCTCTAAATTAATAAAACCAGGGGTTACTACCATGGTATTGACCCATTGTATTGAGCGCTGGATTGTCTTTATGATCCCGTCCAGGAATACCATCGGAAGTAATGTAGTTTTGGCTCATGGTATTGAAAAAGGCTAAACCTATATAAGGAGAATAAATTCATTGTGCAAAGTGTGTGTATGAGTCTGGGTTTGAATGGATACTTCACTCTGAAGTATGTCTGTATGGAAAGGGTAACGGTTTGATGATAGATCTGAATCTGTGATGCACCTATAAAGAAAATGATGAAGAAGGGAATCTAGATCTGAAATGTATTTTTATCTTCTAGATCTGTTTATGGAATGCTTATATCTGAGATGAGGCGAACGTCTGTCTGAAGTAAAGGGTTAAATCTGAACTGAATATCTGATCTGAAGAAGTATGCTGCTGTATAATGTCTGAAGATATATACGCTAGTTTGAAATAGTGGAAGCGCGTATATACGTGGGTTGGATAAAGAAAAAGCACGTATGGGTTGTGAAATCAGTTCTGAAGTATGTGCAGAAGTATATGCTAGTTTATATGCATGGAAGCGCGTATATACACGGGATTAGTGAAAGGAAAGCACGTATGAAAACTAGGGTTTTCTGAAGTGTGTTGTATGAGATGTCTGATCTGTTCTATTGGTTTACTGCTATCTATTGATGACGTTATAATTATCTATTTGATGTATGATTGAGCTTAATTGTGTGGAGTGGGTCCAGTCTGCAAATATGATGAAACGAGGCCTGCAAGTTGTGTTCTAAAGGAAGCTTTTGGATCCAGTGTGAAAATTGATGAAACGTGGTCCATGGTGGTGCTGAGGGTTGAAACCTTCAGTCAGGGGGTAGTAGCTCCCTTCCAGGAGAGGCTGGTAAACGAGAGCAGGGGGTCGCAGCTCCCTTCCAGGTGAGGCTGGTAAACGAGAGCAGGGGGTTGTAGCTCCCTTCTAGGAGAGGCATGTAAACGAGCGCAGGTGGTTGCCTGTGTAATGGTATGAGTCTGCGCTAGTACATAAGTTGTAATATGTTTTCTTTATAATAAATATTGAAGGTCGAGCAATGGCAGCGGTGGTTTTCTCCCGACTTGGGTTTCCACCTAAAATCCTGGTGTTCATGTGTGATGCTTATGTGTGATGATTTATTCTGTTATTACTGCACATGTCTACTGCTATATAAACATCTGATGAATAAATAAATGCAAGGATCTAAGTAAAGAATTAATTTCATATTAAGATCTCTGTGTATATGCGAGTTTCATGAAGGATATCCGCGTGTATACGCTAGTTGGCTTCGTCAAAGTAGCATATGGGTTTTGAAGTGAGAAAAAGTGAAAATATTTGAGTATGCCCTAAATACTTATTCACCCCCCCCTCTCAGTATTTTTCCCAACACATCTCACGCCGCCGACGGTATCGTTGGAGCTCTCCTTAATCCATATGATCAACCTCCCATGGCCTATGGTTTCTCTCAAGGAGGGGCCAGCTCCTCCGACACTTTTCCCCCTCCCGGTAGCACATATCTAGGATATGACATGCCTCCTCCTTTTGCCCAACCTCCTATTTACCACACTGTTACCCAACCTCCTTATTATCTGTATCCACAGCCTGGTGCTCCAGCTCCTACAGCATTAGCACCTCCTCCTCTCTTGCCTTCTCAACCCCTGCAACAGCAACCACCACCCCCTCCGGGGAAGGTGTATGCATAGCAGGGCATGACTAATCCTCCTACCTCAAAAAGGAAGAGGAAAGGCAACCAAAATCAAGCTGCCTCTGGTAATCCTGGATCTAATCAATGTAATGCTCCTAACACTACTCAGCCAAATAAGGATAGGCCTCTTAGTATGAACAAGCCCTGTTCTTGTTGTGGTGTTTATGGTAATTATACACATGATTTTCCTATTCTGCCACAAAAGTGACAGCTATGGGAATCTCAAGCAACATTGAGAGGATAGCAAGCCATCCCTTCCATTCCTCCCATTCCTGCAACTAGTCAACCGGTTGTGCTTACTGATCCTTTCCCTCAACAGGGATTTTTGGCTACCCAACCACCTGAAGGATAGGTGGCCGCTCAATCTCTTCCATCTGGTTCCCCTGATTACCATATTTTCATGATGTCCTCTGATTAGCCTTCTATACCTTCTTCTCCTAGCGCTTCACCTTCAGTTGGTACTCATGACCCCCTTTACTCTCCTAGGGTGGTTCCTCCCCGCCTTAACCATCTTGGCGTCGTCCCGCCTGGTCATTACCCTTCTAGTCAGATACCGTTCCTAGCACCCCCACCAGGAGTGTACATAGTACCTATTATGGCCACCCTCTCTCTTCCTAACCTGACCATTGGGATTCCCATCTGGTACCTCGATCCTCCAGCCGCTACCCTGCCTGGTCAACCTAAACCTTATCTTGCTTTGACCTCGGTTCAATCAGTCCTTATGACTTCTCCCATTTCAATAGTGGCTCATTCACCTCAACAGGAACCACCTCCCGTTGCGACCGCTTTGGGTAAGAAGGGAAAATCTCGCAAAGGGGCGTCAAAGGATAAGGCTACCCCAACAAACCCTGCCCCCTCTCAGCCTCCAAAGCATACCATCCATTGTGCTTTGTGTGACGTTGTCGACCACGCCAACCATACTTGCCCAAAATTTCCTCACCTCAAGTCCATGGTCAATGAGTCATTTTTGGAATCTGATATCCCCGAGGTATATGTCACTATTCCTGATTCAATCCTGAAACTCAAACCATTGCGCACAAATCACCCTTGTGCTTTATGTGATTTCCATGGCCATTACACTCACCTGTGTCCTCGTATTAAAGAGTATCGTTCCCCTTTAGAAGCCTTATGCCAATTTGAGGTCAAGCACCATGAGTCACCCACTCCCTTATTTTCGCATCTTGCTTCAACAACACCCGAGGCCACAGATGCTCCCATTAACTTTTCCTCTAATGAGGTTGAGATAACAGGCCCTTGGTCAAAAGTCCACGATGAGACCTCCCCTGATGTTTCGCCTTACCTCCCTTCGGCTGCCTCCCTAGTCTCAACATCGGTCGATCCTCTGTCTACTCACTGTCTCACTACCCCTTATGACGATGTGCATACGAACCTCTGCTCTCATGATGAGGAGTAAGGTTGTTTCGCTGTGTTAGGTGGTATTTCTTCCATAAGTCACCCCATATTCTATTAGGATAATGAAATTATGGAAGCAGCAACCACTCCTGACTTTATCTATCCCCCTTACATCGAACTCATGCTTTCGAACCACATGCACCGTGTGGCCATTACATTGACACCCAATGTTTGGGTAAGGGGGGAACCCATATTGGAGAGACCAGGAGAAGTAGTTCTTCACCACTCTCCTAGTGAATCTAGTCATGAAAAATCTAGTCCCAATATTCTTCCACATTTAGAAGAACTTCTAGAGTCCCATATCACTTCAATATCCCTCTAGGAATGATACCCCTCATCATTCCTTCATTTTTCATCAGCAAACCAGTCTCATCGACATTGTGGTTGACCAACCTATAGGTTTTCTGGGAGAACATCAATTCATTATCCCAAATACTATCTTTGGGATATTAGCACCATGTATGCCAACCTAGAAACTTAAAGTCCATTTGATTAATATGGGCAGTACCCAAAGAGATTGGTAATCGTCTATTTCCTTTCTCAAACCGCGTAACCATACCGAAAACAAATGGCGCACCACATCATTAAAATGTATTTAGATTTCCATTTTTCTAAATACATTTTGGCATGTCCAAAACATTCTTGGGGGAACCTATGACCCTCAACCATAAAAATCCCAGATCTCAACCAAAAACAGCGCTGAAAACCTATTTTTTCTGACAGGTCGCACTATTCAGGTCATTGCATGGGACAAGGTCACACTGTTCAGGTAATTTCCTGGGACAGGTCGCAGTTTTCTACCCAGAACCTGCTACCCAGGTCACAGAATAGACCCCAAAAAGTGTGACCTGGCCTGTTCATGAGCTCTGGTTACCTAAACTGAACTTTCAATCCACTGAAATGAAAGAGTAGGATTAGGCCTCTTACCTACAACTGGTAGATCTCAAATTCCAACGCTTAGTTTATTCGCTACAACTGTCGTGAGCTTTAAGGCCTCCTCTCCTCATAACATTCACCACAACTCCACCAGCAAATAAGTGAATATGGAAGGAAAATGCCTTATTAAAAGAAAACCCCTGATTTTTCTTTCGCTTACTGCGACCAAACTGTAGCTCAGTTTGATGAACTGTATATACCATTGGAAATATCTCAAAAATCCCTCAAATGGGTATCTATTAGATTTTTGATTTGATACTTCACCAGGACACATTTTTTCCAAAAAGCGCCACTTAACCCCTCCTCAAAATCGAATTTCTTCACTTGCAACACTCATACTGGGGGCACCATGTTGCCTCCATACTTGTCCATGATCGTGTCTATTTTCGTCGTGAGTTACCATCTTGTACTCATGCTTTTATGGTCCCCATTGGACCCTTTACATATGTGGCATCACCATCGAGTCACCCTTGTTTAGAGCATCTGAGTTGAGTCATCATTGCTTTCATGGAGTCTATCTGGAGTCCTTTCGCACCCCACTATAGTTCTCCATTGTTCGTTTCTTGCTCCCTCTCTCGTGTTGATCATTATGGCCTTTAGTTCCACTATCCCCTATCCCTCATGATATTGTGTCAGTCGTTGCCAGGTCGTCCACGCTATTTATGCTCTAACAATGGAAGTTGTCCATTCACTACTCATTTCTCCCCATTTCATCATCATCATTGGTTTCAGTCTGTCAGTTGCTCTACTATTTTCTCTCATTCCTTAGTTGAGGATCCCTTATTGCCTCACCTATGGCAGACCTCCTTCTGTCGACATCAGCTCATCCATTCCAGAAGACAGGTCTAGAGGGTGGTATACCTTGGTTCCAGCTTCCACTTTTGTTCGGTACCTCAAATCAGGCAAAGGGACTCCTTATTTCCCTTTGACTTGATTTCTTCTCAGCTCTAGCTCCTTTCAGCATGATCGAGATCTGTATACTTGATGGTTTAGTGATGTAGCAACTGACATCAATGATTCATGGGTGTGTGTGAGATGTCTCAATCCTCATGAGGGGGTGGCCCTATAGGTATCCCCCCACACACTCAGATGACATCTTCATCATAGCTTTTGATGCAAATCCATACATTTGATGATGTCAATCTCAGTCGCTTGCAACACCATTTTGTTTGCATGTATCAGTCAGATTTTTAGATCCCTTTCTTGTTTCAGGGGCATCTGGGTTGTATTTATATCTCATGTGCTCAAATATTATTGTACAAAGTCTTGGCTGTTATCTTAGGCACAATATGTATGTGGGATTCATTATCGTGTTATTTATCTGGCTCATGTTTAAGCCAGCATATGCTTTATTATTGTGTTCCGTGGTTTTCCGGGTGCCTTATTGTTTGTACTATTGCCTCGGCGGGCATAGGTATGCCTCCCCTACCGTCTATAGCAGGTACTCACTCATCAAAAAGACTTTTCGCACCTGCAAGTCGCCTCCTCAAGGTCTAGCTCTTTTAGCAATTTGGTTTACCTTATACTTCTCTCTCTTTGACTTCCTCTTTGATGTCTAGTGATTGAGTTCTTACAACGTACTTCAGTCATACAATTAACTCCTAATACTCGCGTGCTGGGAGGCAATCTGTTACACCATTTTTTGGTCATCTAATATATTATCATTAGATGGACCCAAGTACATCATGTAAGACCAAATTTTACTCCAAGTAAAATTTCTTTAACTATGAAAATAACTTAGTAAATCACCTTTATTAAGTTGTTTGTGGTCTAAACATGAAACCCCATAAGGAAATATTAAATAAATATATTTTTTTTTTATTTTCTTCAAGAAATAATTAGTTAAATAGTATTTTAATTAATATTTCTAGTTATATATAACCCAAAAAAAAGAAATTAATTAGATAAATAATTATTTATCTTATTGTTTTCTAAAGAATAATTGTTTAAATCTTATTTAAATAATATTCTTTGTTAAATATGACTAATTCACCCTTAAATAATTAAATAAATCATTATTTATTTGATTATTACTCAACCATATCCTTAAAATGATAAATAAATCATTTATTTATTTATTATTACTTAATCACATCCTTAGAATGATAAATAAATCGTTTATTTATTTATTATTTACAAATAAAGGGATTTCACTCAAGTCAAATTCCATTTCCCTCCAACGAATGTAATAAAATATTCCATAAAATTTTGATCTATATTTGGTTAATAATATTTTAATTATGCACCAATCTCTAGACTAACTCAATATTTTGCTATAAATAGAAGGGTTTTCCCATTCATTTGTCACCTTTTGTTGCCTAGATATCACTCTACATCTCAACTCTTGGTCTGGCTATTGATCCATTATCATAGCCATATTTTTCCATTTTTGTCTGGGTTTTTTACACCATCAAGAGAGAGGAATTCTAAATCTGAAGTGCTGAGGACTTATAAGAACCCATCCCATTGAGGAGAACAAGGAACACCCTCTTGTGTTTTCCTCCCAGACGCCCATTAATAAAAATTTCATTGGATATATTCTTGTCTTGTCTATTGGATCTATGGAGTAAATCTTATTTTTCTATTGTTTAATGTCTTCTAATGCATAGATATATATTTTTACAACATTTGTCTTGATCATCTAACTGCATATGTAAAGATATTAGCAATCATTTCTGTTGTTAGGGTTTTTTTTTATGCGCAGCTAAAGTGATCTCTTTTTGTACACCTCGAATCAAGATTCATACTAACATTCATAACTCTAGGAAAAAAAATATTTAAATTCTTTGAACAAACTAATGTATTTATTCTTTTTAGCAGAGGGAAATGATTTAGACAGTTTTTCCATCTTTGGGTCTTGTTCATTTCCTATGTTGCATTCCTCCACTTTAGCTCTTGTGGGTTCAATTTTGGGTTTCTTGGCTACATCTTTAAAGTCAAACAATTCTTCTAAGGAAGCTAACCCTCTACGTAAAGAATTATCTTTCAATTGACGTATTTATAGTTCCTGTGTTTCTTGATCTATCTTTGATAATTCTACTTTATTTTCATCTTTATTTACATGGTTTTCTAACTGATTTTTTAAATCAAAATTTACATCTACATTATTTTAAACTCACACTCTACATCAATGTTGGCTTCTTCAAGCTCATCCTTGGAATGCATTTTTTTTGAATTTGTTGATCATTCCCAAAAACTTGTCAATTTCTAACATTGTCTGGGACCGTTGGCCTATGCTTTACCTCCACCATGTCTTGATGAATGGGACAGAAGGGAATTTTGTAGGTATTGGTAGAAGTGGCCAGGCCATCATTTAGAACATTGTGATTCATAGGGATTACTATTAAATCATATTCTTCAAAACATTCCAAAAATTCTAGGACATCATTTCTGTAGGCTCATAATCTAGGGTGTTTGGCATAATATTCTCCCTTGATTTGTTTTATTATTAGTTGAGAATATCAATGAATGGAAATTCTTTTAGCAGTAGGTTTTTTCAACAATTGCAGCCCTAGTATCAATGCTTCATATTCGACAATGTTATTTGTACACTGAAAATTTAGCCTATATGAATGTCCCTCTACATGGTTAGTTCTGATTTTGAAACCCATATTCCTCTCCCTGATCCCTCTTTACTAACATCTCCACCAAATTCCATATTCTAAAGAGGTTTATCTTGTGTATCATGTTCCACTATTTTCGTTTTGTTTTCTTTGATTTCACAGATATCAGTTCCTAAGTTAGATATGTGTTTTTCCATATCCCGAACATTATACAAAATGAATGAGTCAATTTATGAGTGGAAATAGTATAAAGGATAATTATGGGGTTTCTCTTGGCTACTTACCATGAAAATTCATTAGTGTCTCCCTATATAACCTCCTTTGTTGACCAAACACAAGGATGGTAGCAAATTTCATTCCCATCTGTAGGGTTCCTTGCGACTTAGCTCCCCATGAGAGAGACAATAACATGCCATACTTAGGGGGTATATCTGCAACAACTATGTCCATCACCAGACTCTTAGCTAGAATTTATGCTAAAGTAACAAACAAATCTTTAATGAGACCTACGCACTTCACTTTGATTGAATCAAAAGAGTATAAATCTTTGTACGGTTTTGTGATGTCAAGTCCTAGTTTTTCCAAGGCAGCCTTAGGCATAAGGTTATGTGAGGCTCCTGAATGTAGCATGGCATTATGAAAAATTTTGTCATGAATGTTTAGGATAATATATAATGGAGCTACACCTCCTTCTTGAGGTTTCCCATCCACTTTAGGTCCAAACAAAATTTCAGGTTGGTCATCATTCAAATTCATTGTATCTGTCCCTTCCCCTACGTTCGGAGCTTTCATTACTTGGGACCCATAAACATTATTTCTCATAGGCTCTATTAGTGGAATGGGTATCTTAATATTTGATAACTCATTTTCAATATTGAAGGATGTGTGGGCTTTATTCATGTCTAGGAAATCTGGTTTTTCAGCAATATATTTTTTGGTGTTTTCTTTTGGCTCGCTAATGGTTGGAACATCAGTCTGAGTTGTTTTTGAGGCATTATTAAATGTATTTATAATTGGATTGTCTGGAGTATTTTTAGGAAGAATATTCATACTTTTCTTTACAGGAGTGTATGTTGTCTTCTTACATTTAGTTTCAACAACTTTCTTGACAGGGCTATCTGTGTTTTTCCTAGTTCAAAGGTATATTGCTTGTGAACTTCCATGATAGATTTTTTTAAACTTTTTTTATAGCATCTAATTCTTTAGAATTAACTTCTATTTGTGAAAGCATAAAAAATTCTTGTTCTTCTTGAGTAGGAAACACATAATCATCATCATTTATCCCCATTAAGTTTTTTTGAGTTTCATCTAGGTATTCAATTATTTGTCCCTCCTCGTCAACATAGTTTTCTTGAAAAGGAGGCGTGACCTACTGGTATGGTCCCTTATGTTCTCTTTGTTTAATTTGTGGTGGGTTCCTCCTAAAATTAGGATTTCTAATTTGAGGACCAAGGTTATTTTCTCTTGGATGGGTCTTATCTGTAATGTTGATTCTCTCCATCATTCTTTCCATTCTTCTAACTAGGGAATCTATCTTAGCATTAGAGGTAGATGTTGATGGTTCTTCTTTGATTGTCACTCTCCTCTCAGTCCTAAGTCTAGATCTCTTGGATAACAAATTTGCCTATACATTGACAGCATATCTCTGCATCTCTTCTAAGGTTACAATATTTCTTTCTCTTAATTGGTAAGACATGTAAGGATCGAAACCATCTGGGAATTTAATTACAGCTAAACCTTGAGGGGGCTTAATGTTTTATGGAATTGCATTGTAAACATTGTTAAATATGGTGTAGTAATCTTACATAACCTCTCTAGGGGCCCTTCTAATGTTCTCATATTCTTATAGGATATGAATATGGTTTTTATTTATCTCCCATCTATTGAGGAATGATTGGTGAAAATACCTGAGATCATTAAGACTGGATGGTTCTAATGCCCTGAACCATTTTCTAACTTCCCTGGTTAGACTTTGAGCAAAAAAATTATTTTGAAATCTTCCTCATCAACTTCTTGAAGATCATAAAAATCAATCATTTTGTCAACATGTTGTTGAGCAGTGATGGGTCCAGTACCATCAAACTGAGGGATTTTATTTTGGTATTCATGGGGCATATTGTGCAAAGGTGCAACCAAAAAAAGGGGATCATATCTTTCTTCCATGATTGGGATTTGCGGATGAACGGTAGATGAGGGTATGAGTGGTGTAGGTGTTGGAATTCATACTATAGGTTGAAGCACTGTTTGAGATGATATTTGAGAAGTAGTGGAGATTATGGAGGAAGTAGGGTTAGTTGATGTATTATGAACTCACTGAAAAGAAGTAGAAGATGCTGCTATCGTTAATGCAAAGAGTTCAACAGATTGTTGAACATAAGCTTCATGCACAACTTGACCAAGGTATGATACTAAATTTTTTAATTTTTCAAAGCTTTGGAGAATTTGCAGATCACATTTGGTTCAATAGTTTACCTTTCAGATGTAAAGGGTTGCAGATCTGATTGGTCAAACACAATTTCTTGAACAAAACTCTCTGACTTAGTTCTAAACAGTCTGTGTTCGAATGGTATGTCAAAATCAATAGCTTCTAAAGTGAAAAAACTCTCAGGAAGAGAGTTTTCTTTGGGTGGGAGACCACTGCTTCCATGAATTTCAACTAAACTCATTTTTCTAATCTGTTTTTCAGGGTCATCTACAATTTTAGCGAGTTCTGGATTAGGATGAGATCTAGTGTACATTATTTTGGGAGCCAGAATTAAAAAAAAATTAAACACAAAAACATTATTATTTACAAAAGTGCACAACCTATGAACATTTATTTCTGAAAATTAAAACAATAGTTTTCCTAAAATAATTTTCTTTAACCGGGAAAAATGAATTTTTAGAATGTTAGAAATGTGTTCTCCCCAGTGGATTCGTGACTATGTTATCACTCTGTAATTTCCAAGGTTGTGGAATAAACCATAGAGGTAACCATCAAACCACTTTGGATTTTATGAACTATCATTTCTAAACTTAGATAGGGATCTCTTTGTTAGATTTAACTTTGTTTTATTTATGATATTAGGTTATCTATTAATGCTCAATTGTTTTTTTTTATTTTGTGAGAATTTTTTTAATTGGTTTGGTTAATTAAATGCCTAAGCTTCCATTTGGCTATGGAGTCTGCAACTTAACATGGATCTGTCTCACATTTTGAAAGGGTTTTCACAGGGAAAGGTAGATGAATTAACTGGATCTTTAAGATTTAAATGAAGTGTAGTAGAAGAGGAATATATTCAACTAAGAAAAATATTAGTTAAGAAATATTTAACTTATATAAGAGGAAAACATTTAAATTATCTACAGCCAGAATCAGGGTGTATCTTTTAGCAAATTTTGTTCATCAACTTTCTGTAAAATAATTCAGATTTAAGAAAACATAAGTATGGAAATAAATAAATAAACACATAAACAGTGAGAAGAACTTCACCAAATAGTCCAACACATCAATCCTTTAAAATAGTCCTTTTATTACTGATCATCCCATCAAATGGAAATGTACAACAACTTTTGGAATGCAAAAATCAACCCTCAATACTTCGAAATATGAAGTAGTTAGAAAATTATTTACAAAAAATCTTGTCATAACTGATCAGGATATATTTTAGGAAAATCTAAAACAAATTATATCTCTTATTAAAAACTAATAGGGCAAGTTGGAACTCTTCAAAAGTTGGCCCTGATTTGAAGGAAGTTGTTGCTGATTTATCACTTTGATCCTTGTTGTGTTGTTGATCCTTTGACTGAAGATATAGTTACTCACTTAATCCATTAAATAACATATCTTATCCCACCTTTCTTCATTTAGAATAGACAACTTAGGCACACTCTTGTTGACCTCATCTAATCCAGTGTACTTGGAAAAAGTAGGCTTGATGAAAAAAATATGATTTACCTCATGCTAAATGGTTAAATCATTCTCCAGTGCCTCAAGAAAGGGTTTTCTGTTATGCTTCCTGTTATACCTACAAACTTGGAGTTTTCCTTGGCCACATATTTCAATTTCTTGTTGTATTCATCCATAGTTATCAATTTATCAATTATCACAAATAAACTGGGCAATCCATTTTTTTTTTAACACTTCAAACCTGTTGAAAAACTAGTTAGCACCAATTTCAATCCCCTGATATTTTTCTTCCAGCTGAAGGACAAGGTTATTTTTTGTCAAAACCTTCTTGACTTCAAGTATTTTTTTTTGTTCTATATTTAACTCCCATTTCCTCCATCTCATATTTATTCTTAGAATTCAGAAATCTGAAAATATTAGTGGCTTCATTGGGCTTACCATCTAGTTTTTGTTTGATGTCTTGAATGGTTGTTGTATCTTTCTCTATCAACTCCTTTTGTTCAAAAATGACTTGTATGGAAGGCCAAATTTCAGTCATTGAATTAAGGATGGCTATCCATATGTTCTCTTTTTCTTGGGCCAAGGTCTAGCCCATGCTTGTATCTTTTCCCAATTGTTGTATCCTTTCCATTAATATTTGGGATATTTGTGCCTCAGCCATGTGTGAGGCCTCACTTCTATTCTTCTACTCTTTTAAGGCCTTTATCTGTCCCTACGGTTTCTTGATTTCTTCATTTTTTTTTTTGACATATCTTCTATCGATTTTGTAAGTTTTCTTGCAGGATAGATGGGTTGGGTTGGAGGTGTTGTTGATGTAGAAGTACCTAAAGTTGGTATTGTGGTGATAGGCACTCGAATCCAAAGGAACCATGGCCAATTATGCATTTTTTTTTCTTTTCCTTGATTAATTTATCCATTTTTGTCTCCATATTTCTGATTTGTGCATTCTGCTCCATGATCAACGTGAGCATGTCTTACTTATGGCTCTCTTACTCTGCTATTTATTTTGTCCATGGGTCCTCAGTTTCTAGCATCTTTAGCTACTTTCTAAGTGCTGCAATATCAACATTTTTCTTCTTAATCAACTCTTCAGTTGCTTTTCCATTCTCTGGATTATACCACATCTTTATGACCAGATCTTATAATGACTTGGTTCTGGTGTCCTTTTCGAGACATGGATTCCTTTCAATATTTAGCTGAGATTGAACATTAGTAAGATACACCTGCAACTTTGAAGAATTCATAGAAGTGTTAGTCAAAGATGGAAAAATCATCTCTCATGTTTGTGAATGCATCTCCATATGATCAATGGGATGAATGTCCTTTGTATCAAATTCAAAGGAAGTCTTCTTATAGTCAGTAGTTGTCAGTGGATGTCGAAACTGACCTTGTAAGTATTCCATTTTCATTATTCCCTTCTCAGCATCAAAGTTTGATGGAAGCCTACTTTGAGCACTTGCAATTTGTTTCTAGAATTGAGTGTAGGTGCTTCCTTTAAGGATCTCATTCTTGAGCTTTATCTCTTTGTATTTGTAAAAAATAATTTTCTCTTTATCTCCATGAATTAGCCCAAATGTTTGGGTTGGGTCCTGATGATATTATGAAACTGATGATGCTTCTGGGGACCCTGTGAATTTTCTACCTTATTGTGCATAAGAAACTGAATCTTTGATGACTATGGTGGATTTTTGTTCTGATTCTTCTTCCAAAACTGTCTTAGGAATCCTTTTAGTTCTCTTTCTATAGATTATCTTGAATTCCTTTGTCGAGCTCCCTACAATTGAAGGGGATCCTTCCTCACTTTGTCTCTTTTTTATCTTCTCTTGAGGAGTATGAGTCTGTATAGTAGATGTGGACATGAGCTTCTCCTCTGCTTCGTGTAAGATTTTCTCTGCCCATTCCAACCGATTCATATACCTTTCAATCTCCGGCCTCTGTGTGTGCACATAAGGAGTGGTTTCCTTTTCCACCCTTAGCTTGGAGACTAGGCCAAATGGGTCATAATACCATGTGAAGCTCGATGTGAAATTCATTTGTTTCAACAACTTATCTGCTTCTTCACCATCTACCTTGATGTTACAAATAAAGGGACCAAACAATGTCTTTAATCTAAACTGAAACATCTTTTTGGCTGAAAGAAAATGTATTTCATCTGCCTTAATCATCTTCCGTATTTATTCAAGAGAAAATACTATCATTGGGAGGTATTTATTTAGTTTGTATGGTGGCAACTCACACCCATACACACTTATTTTTGTGTAGTTATGATAGAGGGACCAATCTCTTGTTTTGGCTTGCTTAGTCAGTTGCGAAATCTTCTTAATATCATCGTTGATTCTTGGCACCACATTTTTGGTCAACAAACTCATGAATGGATGAATGAACTTCTCTATGTATTATTTGAAGCTGTACTCACCTGAATATTTTATCACCAAAGAAGTCCAGAAAATCATAGACTGTGGGTTTCCTTTTTCATATAAATTCTATAGTGAGCATAGAAAAATGTTTGCCTGATAATATATGAACATGTGGGCAAGAATGGAGGCATAATTGAAAATTCATTCACTTGGTAGATTTATGAATTGTGTATGTATGTTGTCAGCAATAAATTGACTAAAATTAAACACAACAGAGGGCTTTTGATTAGTAGATAAAATTGACAGATAAGCTAGTACTGGATCATCTACCCATTCATCATAATAATATCCTAACAGACATGGAAGAACATAAATAATTTTTTTGGATTGGTCGGAAACATGGATGCAACATAAGGTGGATTCTTCTTGGGAAATTAGGCATTTTTAGGTAGAAAATTTTCAAAAAGTTGGTCCTCCTAGAGAAATCTAATTTTTGGTACAGGTCATTCAAAGCTTCTACTAAAAAAGGGGTGCTAGATTATGTCTGGGGGACCTACATCATCTTATTTATGGTTTCAAGGGTGATGGTGGACAAAAATTCCGCACTTGGGGCTACCACAACTCCCTGTTTGGGAAAATAGCAGGCATGACAGTTCCTAATGAAGTCATATAATGGTAGGTTTGGGAAAAATATATAAGGGTAAATTGGACTCCCAGAGTCCAATTTCATCATTTTGGTCAATGAAATTGTCTTCGAACCAAAAATATAACTTGAAGAGATCAAATTTGCATTTGGTCTCTATGATTTTATAATCCCTGTCAACAAGGGGAATATGGTGAAGCTGGAATGTGGGAGGGAGCATTGGGTTGATGGGATCATCATTGTTTTTCTTATTAGGAGGCATGTTGACTATTCAAATTGTAGGAAAAGGAAAAATGGCAGTGGGAGATTACCAAGTACTTGCTGACAATCAGATATGGGTAGGAAAAATATCTTTTTCATGTGCTTGACTGGTTTCTTTGTCGGCTGTGGAAGCTTACTGTATCAACACAAATTTAAAAATAATGCAAGTTTAGAAATCTGCAAGAAAAGGAATTGAAAATGGTGCACAGAGGGGGTTTATGGAAATGGAACAGTCACGTTGGAGGTGCAAGGCCTTTATCGAATTCAAACGATTATCCTAGGAAATAATAAATGAGTAACTGGCTAGGCTAGGTGTCAGGATAGGACTGGAGGGGAGCACACGGGAAGAGCTGGTGGGAAAAGGTAAGGGGTTCGTAGATATCATAGGGGGGTCAAAACTGTATGTGGTTTGTGAGGGGGGGGGGGGGTGTGAAATGTTGAGGGACTAACAAGTAGGGGTAGGAACGATGGGGAGGAAACCGCTTTTCAGACTACCCCCCTCACTTATACAGGTAGGATGGATGGGGGGCTGCGAAAAGCACTATCGACCGTTAATATGATGATTAGTTCATCAAGTCGTCAGTTGGAGGGCATACTTTAACATATATGACAATGTCGTTTGTTGCTTTTCAAACATTATCATATGGGTGGAAAACTTAGGCTAAAATAAATAATGCCTCATGACTTAGGATAAAGGCCATATAATGTAAAATTAACCTCCTTCACCCCTTTGACCCTTTTTAACAACTTTCTCCTAATCCTAAGATTAACTCTAACCAATCAAGGGTGCATTTAGATGTGCAAACCCTATTTTATTTTCTTTTAGGGGAGAAACACCTAATGTACTGATCTATCATTTTTTTTGCATTGATTCAGCTTAAACAATTTACTCAACTTATTCATCTACCTCACTAACATTAGGAAGGATTACACAGTTTGGCTGACTTATGCACTAATATAATTAACAGAAATTGAAAATTGTTCGATCATGATTACACTATATGATCTAAGCAACGACTCAGGGTTGTGGCATTTTAAACATGCTGACCACAACATTCTATTTATTCCTAAAGAATCAAACTCTCTATCAGGTAGTGGCATTTAAATTTGTGACACTTTCAGTTCTATTTTTTTTTCATGAGGTTCTGTCATCTTTATTTTTATTCTTTCTCTATTTTTTCTTTTTTTATTCAATTCTTTTCTTTTCAAATACCCTCTTTTCATTTTTTTATTTCTTTTTATTTTTTATTTCTTTTGGAAATATTTTCAACATGCAATATTATTTACAATTTCACATGACTTAGATAGAATATTCAATCACCTTGTGATTCTATAAATTATAGGTCCCATAAGAGGTAGGACCACTGGCCTTATATATATATATATATATATATATATATATACTATGATCCATTAACATTCATTTGAACCAAAAAAAAGATCAATGAAATCTATGAATTAGAGTTGATTGATTTGTGAAAATTTGGTTTCAGATAGAGTATTTGTTTCCATCACCAAGGTTATGGCTTGAATCATAGGAAGTGTAGTTTAATTTTGGGAACCTGTCAGACAAAGTATTTTTTTCATTATGGGTTCAATCGACATAAATATAGTTTGATTATGAGAACTCATTGGATGGAGTATGGTTTTGATCGAAGGAATTTTGGTGTAATATGAAAACTCATCGAACGGTTATGGATTGACCATAGACCTATTAAGGTCATGAAATAACTACAATAATCACCTGTAGCCTGATGCCAAGGTTGTGGTTTGGCGGAAGATGATTTTTGGATCGAAATTTTATTTGAATGTGTTGAATCTGACTTGGCATTGATCCCATAAGGTTATATTTTTTTATCAAACTATTTTTAGCTGATTTGGCACCAGCCCCATTGAGGTTTCAAGTGGTGGATCAAACCATGTTTGTATGTGCTAACATCGTTCCCATAAGGATTGGTGGATGAAACTATTGAGTTTGACTTGGAACAAGGATATGGTCCAAATCCATGGTCCCATGAGGTTTTTATTGGTATCTTAGCCATGTTGAGTTTAACTTGTCATGAGGGGGTGGTACACATCCTCAGCCCCATTGTGGTCAAAAAATACATAGTATAGTGAAGTGGGTTGAATGGATTAACAAGCCATATTGTAGATCAAAGTTATTAGAACATGTGCACTATCCATTGCTAGTCAAGAGTTCGACCCTTGGCGATGAATAGGTCAAGTTTAATTTTTGTGT
Organism: Pinus albicaulis; assembly: GCA_034641835.2. Classification (NCBI taxonomy): domain Eukaryota; kingdom Viridiplantae; phylum Streptophyta; class Pinopsida; order Pinales; family Pinaceae; genus Pinus; species Pinus albicaulis. Next base: position 1,558,166,154 of record CM076580.1, on the reverse strand, counting down.
GTGTGTACATATGTGTGCCCATTGGTGAGCCCTGGTATTGCACCAAGAGTGTTAAAACACCCAAGGGCTACTCAAATATAATTATCAACATGGGTTTCCTACAAACTAAGAGGTGACAATGTTATATGCACAGTAAATGGGTTCTACACATGCCACCCTAAACAAGGTCTTCCGATCAGTAGTGCTTCTAGGCCATTCCTCCCATTGGATTAAAGTGAAAATAGCTAATGTAATGTAGAGAATGACTTCTAATTTATAAATATAGAGTGCTTATCAACTTCTACTTGCAATTGATATTGAAATAAAACCATGAACAAATAACAGCTAACCTAGTTGCAGAAAAGGAAACCATGCTATATTGCAATCATTCATATAACTATACAACCACTTTTGAGTAAAGGAACTACTTTATCTCAAACACTTCACAAGATCATAAATCAAACCTCTATCAACCACTTCAACGAAGTCACACTTCCATGTAAATTGTTGTCCTATTTATGTTAATTCTTTGATTAAATAAACACTGATTCCTACTTAGTTTTTGCAGCAAGGGAAGAAGGAGGGTTGGAGTGGCTTAGGGGTCTCTTCTAGTCATGAATCCATAGGTGGGGGTAAATTACATCCTATCCTAGGTTAAAATGTCAACAAGGATCAAAATTGGAGTGGAAATCGGTACCTACAACTATGCTACAGGAGGCTATTATAGGAAGCTCTGAAATGCTACAGGAATGAGGTCAAGAAGGTTCAAAGAGTAAATATGATGAGGGAAAGGTCTGGCAAGGTGGAAGAAAGTGGAAACAGGTGATTGATGTGTGAACAACACCTCCATCTAAGCTTAGAGCTCTTTGAAGGCATGTTTTTCACTAGGAGGGCTAGTGGTGGTGGTCATGGCCCATGATCTCATAAAATAGGGTTTTACTAGCATAATTGAAGTTTGGGGGAAGTGTGATGATGTCCAAGATGAGGGTGATGAAGGAATCCTTTCCTTCAAATTCAAACAATCCTGCAACCATTACATGCATCCATTCATTTATTATTGACAAATTAAAATAACTATAAGTGGAAAAGATGAGTTGAATTTAAAGATGATCTAATTGATGCTAAAATTTTGATCTAACAAAGAAACTAACTTCTAATATACAACAAGAATATGTGGAGCAAGAGAAATAATCATAAAAATGTTTCCAATAAATCATAAAAAAATGTTTTTGGCCTGTGCTTGGAGGTCCTTCTACTCACGATCCCATGAGAGAGATGTGGTAGAGGATACAATCACAGTTTAATATATTTTTCTACTACTAGAATGAAATAAATAAACAAAATACTCAAACTTAAAGAGAGAATACAATTACAAAAGAGGGACTTAGCCAATGGATTGGGCCCTAACCCAAGAGCATCATCCTTCTGAAACTAACTCACTAATGGATCAAACAACAACTTCTCATTATCATTTCATCAAAGTCTAATACATCATATGATAGTAAAATAATAATAATCCTGACCTCAAGAGCTACCTAGCTGAAAAAAAAAATCGAATCCTAATGAGCTCTTCTATATGTTTATTTATACAAAAGGGTAGCTACCAACAACTTCCTATAAAATAGGAATATGGTCTCCTTGATCTCGAGAAAATGGAGCTTGGATCCTCATAACTACCACTTGCTTGGTTGCTTTTTCCTTTGAGCTAATGAGAGAGATATTGGTGTATCTTGGGCTGATTGATGGAGTTAAGGAGGTGGAGAATCCTCCTACAATCTCTCCTTGTTGTCTACTCCGAGCTCTTATCTGGAAATTGTATAAAAAATGGCTTCATTTACTGCAATTAAATCATATTATGCTACATGACATGACAAACATATTTCACCCTTATCACTAAGCATAATATAGAAAAAATATAAATAAATGTGTGAGAGATATTTTAATAAGCTGAAAGATGGCATTGTAACCCCTCAAAATGTACCTATTGATGAGCCTCATCATCACCCCCATACCGAAATGGTTGCCTATCCTTTAAGAAAATCAATCATCCATTTTCATCTTTCTCATGGCCTTGATGGCCTCCTTGACATCCCAAGGTACCTCAAATGGAGTGCTCACAAGTGATTATAATCCTGCATTGTTTTCTACTTCAATCCAATCTTTCTTCTCTTGAGATTGTTATCTTCCTTCATGTAGTCCTAGTAGCAAAGGTGGGCCAAGATTCAAACCTACCCACTGGATTATCATTCTTTGCACAGATCTTTTGTAGAAGGGTTATTTCTCTAGTGCATTCTCCATCCTATCAGGAGATTGGTATTATCTATGTTGCAAGCTAAGTTGTAAATCATGCCATCTCCTTTGGCAGGCCTACAAACTCTCTTCTCCTAGAAACCTGAATGTATAATCCAAGTGTGAGATGGAATGATCTAGTGTTTCAATGTATCTGGGTGCTAGCACAACATCATTTGACATTAATTTATAGTTGCTAATGATTCCCATGGGGCTCATTATTTTTTCCCTGATTTGTAGAGGTTCCCTCTCCTCTCTTTCCATTACTCTTTTAACCTCGGTTTCTCTTGTTTCTTCATTTGTTAGACAAGATGTTAGGGCCATTAATTTCATGTCACCAAATCTAAAATTAGGGTCCCAATTGTTCATATCAGTTAATATGAGGTTATGCATATAGAATTAATCCATTCTATCCCTCTATCCTACACTAGACTGTTTGCAGAATTCAATGAATTGTCTATAGTTCTGAAAGGGTAGGGAGACATGTTGAGATAAGGTCCTGATTTGTAATTGTAACCATTGATTCTTGAGATAAAATACGTATGAATTTGAAGGTTTCCTATACTGCATGGCCTCCATGCAAAGTATTTCCAATATAGTGGCAAGTTGAGTGTCTCTCTCCTGTAGTTGCTCCTTTAATCTCATGTTCTCTGCTTGCAACTACTCCTTCATAGTAGATTATTTGAGCCTCACATCAAGTAGCTATTTACCCATTTCAATGAGCCTCTCCTTCTTCAACCCCATGTCTCTAACACTCTTTGACTTAGTGATGTTCATGCATATGTGGGTGCTCCCTTTCTCTATCTCCAGCTCATATAGGAGGGGGATTGTGAACTTTTCAGGGACCAGTCACCGTCCCTCAATGAACTTGTAATAAGACCCAAAAATAAGTTATGGGGTAGGTTATTGAAGTTATGTGATATATTTATCAAAGGTATTTGAGTAGGTTGTTGTCTCTTGTAGTTGTTGTTTTTCAATTTTTACCTCCTCTAGCACATATTTACCTTTTATTTGTGCACTCGGCCCCTATATTTGTATACTCTTCCCATATTTTTGCACATTATTCCCTTCCTATAACATGTCGTATCCCTCCTATAGCATGCTCCCTCCCTCTTGTAGAATGCTTTGCCCCTCTTGTAGCATGATTTGTTTCTCCTGTAACATGTGATTTTATTATTTTTCGAGGTTTGTGGGTGCTTTGGGTTGCTTGAAGGATTTTTCTCTAGTGGTAAGCCTCCTCACATAGCCTATGTGAGTCTTTGTTTTGGAATTTTGAGAGGTGACCGCCTCAATTTTTCCCTCAACTGGCCCCGTTTCCATTTTTTTGCTTGGGGACTTCTCAATTGTAATTGGGACTTTTGTGGGAGTTTGTGGTCTCCCATGTTTTACTCTAGTGCTCTTCCTTGTCTTAAAGTAGAGAGGGGCTTTCCTTGGTATTTTATTTTTAGATTCTACAGTAGTGCCCAAGATAGCTAAAGTGGCAGCTACCTCATCTTCAGTGTTCCCTGGTGACAGACTATTTTGCTGAGGGGATATATCAGTTTTCTTTGGTTAAGTGGTACTTTAGGACTTAAGGCCTCCTCTTCTAATTTTTCGCCCTTTTCTCCCTCATCTTCTCCTCCTTCTACCTCTGTCTCTTGTGCTATTTCTTCCTCTTTTTGCATCTCTTCCTCTTTTTTTGTCCTTTCTATTTCCTCCTCCTCTGTTCTTGTGTTCCTACCACCAAGGCTGGATGCAGGAGTTTCCCCAAGAGTAGTATTATGGTTTCCTATTAATGTTCCTCTATCCATGTCTATGAATATGGAACATGGGACAAGAATTTTTAGATTGTTTAAGGCATCCTCCACTATTAGTTTGATAATTCCATGGTTGCCTAAATTTTGGTGCTTTCATTCCCTAACTTTCTGGTGCATGTCCCTGATGGACTAAAGGAGGAAGTATGACACATTTAATATCTAGGAAAGAGGAAAGTCTACATTGGATCCAATTTTGTGAAATAATCTAAAGAGGTAGGCATATACCACAAAATTATTCCCTCATAGGAGATGTATTTCAAAATATTATAAGCCACATCATCCCATGGATAAGGTAAATTTATCTCCTAACTCCATTCTTGCCTTCTATAGGTTTCTCCTTGGAAATGAAGAAATTATTCTTGGTAGTGAAACTGATGGCCTTGTATTCCATATTCTATTTTATTCCTAGAGGGAAGGCGGTTACTCTATTGATTATTTTAGGTCTTATTGAAATTGCTAACCCCCTTACAATAGTGGTGCAATTGTCCTATTTTTGTGACTTTAAGGCCATGGAAAAATCAAAAGAAATGTCATCATCATATAACCCTTTCAAAAATTCGAAGAAGCCTATCCATTGATTTCTCCTAAATATATCTACCACAGGAGGGTGAAAATGGATTCTTTTGGTGTTTGAAGGTTCTCTTCTGTTAAACCCACCCCCCATCTCTTCTCGTTTCTCATGAATAAGTGAATGAGAGGTGATTATTTTATGGCCTTAGTGTTAAATTCGTTGGTACCAGTGGGTCAACAAGCTCTTACCACTACAATATTTATGTTTTAACCACTAATTTATTTGCACAAACCCTCTCAATTTCACAATTTAATTACTACTGTCTACAGAATTATCAGGAGAAATAATGTATAATTGTGATGGAGATATGAGTGCCGTGGAAACTTACTTCTTTTAGATGGTGTTTTGAGATGAAGATGATTTTTTTTTTAACGAATTGAACCCTTTGTTGCTTGTATTTACCCTCAACCTTCCTATAGCACTCCCTCGACCTTCCTATAACACCTACCTTTCGTATTAGCAGTTCGAGGTTCGAAGCTCCTTGCTGGCTTAACAAAATCATCCTATTTCTAACTGTTCCTGGAATGAGAAAATATGTAAAGGAAAACATGCCCAAGTACATTATATGTCATTTTTTTGTCGGGCTTGGAGCATTGTGTTGAGTTTTCATTCACACAAGGTTTCATCACTTGGACCATTGGCCCCACTTTAAGTGATTATTATCTTCTCCTCATAATCAACACCCACTACTATTGATCCTACCCCGACTGATGTGAAATATATATGTTGCATGAGGACTCTACAAATCACCTTTAGTTCACTAGCTGAGGGTGGCCAAGTTAACTGGCCACCTTCAACTTATTAAAACTTCTCCTCTTGACATTCATTCATTTTAGTAAATTACACATAGGGAGAGGGTGAGAGACTACTATACTGTAGCCTACCACATGGTCGATTTTTTGTAGGGAATTTCATGCTGGAGCTAGACCATTGTATTGGCAGCAAAATAGTTTTCCTTATTGTCTTAGTTCTTTCTATATGTCTTCATTCTTCTTGTGGTGCTTAACTGTATTTCTTGTTGTGTGTGCTAGTACTTTGTTGAGGCTCAAGTTGTTTTTGCTAGTGGAGAGTCCTTCTTGGAGCGCCATCACTTATTTAGAGTCACCTCACAAGTTTTCCTTCTCTCCATAGATGATCAAAAAAATAATATAGTGCTTTTATGCTCATTACACAAGTTTTATACAGGAGGATGTTCTCTTCCTATAGCAACCCCTTCTTTGCATTTTTTTGACCTTAAATCTGCATGGTGTGATGATGGAGATTGTGGAAAGGCTTTAGGAGAGTGACAATATTATCAAGGAGTAGTGTGGGATTGGAAGAATGGTGATAAGGAAATTTTTGTTTTAAAATAAAAAAATGTGTTTACAGATAGGACCAAGTGAAGGGCTTAAGTGATAAATCTCTTTGAGTGAGATGGAGGAGTGATGGTATGATGATGGTTAATGGTTGAAAGACCCTCTTCATGATTTTTTGAGACCACAATATCCTTGGTGGCATCCCTTTCCCTCAATATTTAATCCTGTAGAGTTTTAGAACCCTCGTGTAGCACCAGAGGGCCTTCCTATAGCTTTATAGGATCCTCCTGTAGCATAATAAAGAGGGGGTGAAATTTTGGTTTTGATCTCCTGGGATGGTGGAGGGAGATGAAGATGTGAGTAGTGATTATGAATAGGGATTGAATGGATGGAGGAGTGAAGATAAATTGTAAATTTAATTTGACTTGTAACCATAACATGCCACTTTTCATAATCATGCAAAAAAGAAAATGGTTAGCAGTCCTGGTGTCATCTCATGTTGTTTCTTCTTGTCTTTGTTTTTTTCTCTCATTTTTTGTTTTTTTCAAGGCAAGTGGCCTGCGTAAAAGAAGGTTTTCAACCCAAAATCTTACCCTGGGTGCCTCAGAAAGGTTTTCACTCAAGGATCTTTATTGTTTTCTTCCTTTTTTTTCTTCAGGTATACCTCAGAGAGGTTTTCAGTCCTGGAGTTGGCCTTGGATGCCTCATCGAGGTTTTCACCTAGGCCTCTTTATTCTTTTATTTATTTTTCTCTAGGAGGGTTGTGGATTGGAAGCTATGAGGCTCCCAATTAGATTTACCTTTCTGCTAATTATAATGATGATATCTTCCTTAGAAATAGGTTTCTTGTATACTTTTAGGTTATAATTGTTGACAATAAGAGGGATCCCCTCCTCATCAATGGTTCTGATATTAAGAACTCCATTATCATGGAAATTCTATATTAGGTATGGGCCCAACAATATTTTCATGAATTTTCCGTTAAAGTTCTTTAACTTGGTGCCATATAACAAGGCCTTATCCCCTTCCTGAAATATGTTATCCTTAATGTGTTTATCATGCGAGAACTTCCTTTGAAATTCTATAACTTCAGTGTGGAGGAGGGCCTGCATTCTAAATTCATCCAATCCATTTAGTTGGAGCAACCTTTCTTTCTGTGCTCTTGCGACATATAAATCTAATTGGGCTACCAGTTTCACAGTGTTATACTCAAAGTCAGTGGAAAGCAAATATTTCTTCCCATAAACCAAATCTTATGGATTGAATCCTATGGTTGTCTTCTAGGTGGTGTTATAGGCCCAGGTGGCCTCCACTAATCTATCTACCCAATATTTATTGTTGCTACTCACCACCTTGGTGAGGATGCTATCCAATGGTCTATTGGTAGCCTTTACTTTCCCATTTTCTTAAGGGTGATAGGAATTAGATGTTATGTGCTTCATATAACGCTGCCCCAAGATATTCTCAATAAAATGTGATGTGAATTGAGCTCTTTGATCAATGAATATCTCCCTTGGATACCCAAATTTGTAGAAAATATTTTCCTTTAATAACTCAGCCACATTTTCTTTTGTTGTTGCTTTGACAACCTTTGTCTCAGCCCACTTTTTCAAATAGTCAGTGCACACTATAATGTATTTATTTTTCCTTTATGGTGGATCATTTGGCCCAATGAGATCCATACCCCACTTATCAAATGGATCTAAGGAAACTTGATGTTGTAGAGGAATTTCATCCTTGGGTGTGGGTTTCCACATCCTATAACTCTAATCACATTTGCTGGTATACCTTCTTGCATCCTGATGGAGAGTAGGAAAATAGTATCCAACTTCTAAGGACTTGAAATATGTGTTCTTAGCGAAACAATGACCCCGACAGGGCCCATGATGACATGCTGAGAGGATGTCAAAGAATTCCTCTTCTGTAACACATCTCCTTAAAACCTAATTTAGTCCTAGTTTGAAAATATTGTCACCAATCCAAGTGAAATGAGTGCTCTTTCTCACAATTTTTCTCTCCTCCTTGGATGATAGATTTGGAGGAAATATCCCAACAACCAAGTAGTTGGCTATGTCAAAAAACCAAGGAGAGAGTACTCAAATAGAAAATAGGTGCTCATTTGGTAGTTGATCATTTACCATCCCTTCATCATCTGTAGGCAAAGTGATTCTAGACAAAAAATATGCAACTGCATTTTCTTTCCCTGGACTATCAATGATAGTCAAATCAAACTGTTGTAACAACAATAACCACGTAATAATTCTAACATTCACATCAATTTTTTTCATCAAGTCTTTAATTTCATGATAAGTGTTAGTGTCAGAATATGCATTCCGCCATCAGTGATCAAAATCACTCTTTTTGTATTCATTTTAGGTATCCCATTCAAAAAAATTTAATCATTCCATTAGTTCATGTAAAAATTGATTCACTGATGGTATCCCTAGTCTCAAAATCTCACTCTCCCTCACAAATTCTCATTTGTTAGCCCACCTTCATGTCTTGCTGAGCATAAAAAAACTTTTAAAAATATCATTTCACTATGTATTATCTCAGTAAAAGTCAACTATGGAGTCAAGTCATTCAAGGTCCCATTAGGTCATTAGGTTTCATTTTTCAAGGTCTAAAAATGCACCATGTCATCTCAATACAGTCAGCAAAAGGTGTGAGAGTGAATCAATAAACATTTCATTATCATCTGCATAGCTTTATCGGCATGTAAATATGATATTTTAAAGTTGTAATTATGGTTTCTAGTATGATTTTCATACTCAAATGTAATTATTTTCGAAAAATAAACTTTTTATTTCTTTCATTTTTTATGTAATTTTATGCTTCTTATATGTAATAAGTAACTTCCCTAAAGATGTCAACTCCAACTTCCATATCAAACTGAATATCACCACTAAATCAAAGTGGCAAGTGTCAAACTCCAGCAACTTCATCCTGCAAAGAAGAAAAATTTAAAGAAAAAGCATATTCAGCATGCTTTCAAAAAGTGAGAAAAAACATAGGAAAAGTGGGCTTTTGGATCTAAATCAAAAAACACTTAAGTATTTAAAGACTCCTAGACATGAAATTAAAATTCATTTCCCTCTTATTTTATCGAGAAAACAACTGAGGAAAGTGAAATTTGCAATTTTCTGAGCAAAATTGAGAAAAATAGAGCATAAGGGCACTTATCCTCTTAGCACTGCATGTATGCTCTTAGCGTCACACTTATCTTCTAAGCACTGCGTGTATGACCAGAAATAATCAAAAACTCATCAAGTTGCAAAAAATCACCCCCAGACTTCAGCAATCATTCTTCGCACTTCCAATCAATCAAGTAAGTGACTTTTACATCATTCTCCTCTTCATCAAAGTCATTTTGAATGTGTGAGTTGGTTAAAAGAAAATTTGGTGTCCTCTTGAATGTGAAACCCTAGTTTTTCTCCCTTGCACTCAAATTTCCCAAAATCCCATTTCCCTTACACTCAATACCATCTGTACATTATTAAAATTCATTCCCAAATCCCTATTATCATAATCCCTATCCCTAAGCTACTAATTCCCAAAACCCTAAGCCCTAGGTGCTATTTTGACTTAAGCGCCTAAATCCCAATTCCTCATCCAGATTCCCATCACTCTTTCACTCCTTTTCCTTTCCCAATTCCTCATATCCCTAAACACTATTTCCCATAAAATTCCCTTTCCATAGATCCTACCACCAAATTCACCTTCCACACTATCACCTACTTCCCTAGGGTTTGAACACAAACACACCATGGAAGTATAAGGAGAACATAATAGATCACATAGTGAGGAAGAGGAAACATAGGCTAGGAGGCCACATAAAGGGGGAAGGATAATCAGACATGAACTTATCAACACTAGGTAACTTTTGGCTTCTCCAATGATAGTGACATTCTTCAAACATGTTGGTTGTTATGATTTATGTGCACAAATTTAGAGGGTTCAACATCATTCCATGTTATCTAGGCTCTTCATATACAAACTCCATAAAAACTATGTTACCCTAGATGGTCTCACATTTACTATCTCAACTTCCATCATTTCATCTTCCATAGGTATCCCAAATATTGGGGAAAGGTGGTTAATAAAGAGTGATTTGGAAAATCAACACTTTGAGCCCTTTTTAAAACCTAGATACAAGATTGAGAAAAAGAGGATGTTTCCTTTTTCCTACCTCCTGAATAGATTTGCACCCATGATGAAGATAATCATGAAGTGCTTTACATGTGAAGGTAGATTCTCAAGGCTGTGTACCTATCACATTCGGCTCCTAATGCATTTCATTAGGGTAAGGATGCTCATTATACCTTACTACCTTTTCTGGAGTGTTGAAAATATGGCTTTTATTGCTCAGAAAAGGGAGCATGAACAGCAAATGAAAAGTATTTTCCATCATTACCTTATCAAAATCATTTTCCTTTACCATCTCAATGAGCTCAGCATTGCATGGGATACCTTCATAGCCCATGATATCTTCAGAGATCCTCCTACTCATCATGCTCAAAATCTTCCTTCATCATCTCAACCATCCACTTCCATCCCTCTATCTCATCCTACTATACATTCACCATCATCATATCAGTCCTATTCATCAACTTCACCACCATTATCTTCATCCCACACAGATACTGAATCCCCTATCAGAAATGAGATATATGAGGCAAAGAGGGCTAGTATCATTCAGGTTGAGCCACTGCCTAAAACCTACCAGAGATGCCACAAGCATGTGTTTGCTCCACACATAGTGGGAGGGGCCATGTATTCTGTTAGCACCAGTATTTAAATCCCACCCATCCCACCTAATTTTACTCTTCTTTCACCTCATCTTCATTTCTTAACCATTTTTTCCCAAGGGTGTCCAAGTCATCATTGTTCACAAGCACTAAACCCTATTTTCCTCTCCCACTAAGCTAGGGTTTTCTATGGAAAAAGAGACATATAAGTAGAGGAGGCATAAGGAAGGTCATTTAAGAAATTATGAAGCCATACCAACTCATAAACATCATGACTCCATCATTTTTAAGAAATCATTCCAAGGGTCAAATTATATGCCACACATAGAGCCGGTTTTTCTTCAAAACTATGTTTCTTAAAAAAAATGAATTTGAAAAAAGTGAGAGAGGGTTTTGTCCACAATATGCCAAGGAATAAAAACCTCCTTTATGCTTCACACCGGTGTCATATTTTTAGATAAATTTAAAAAATATAGGTGCAAAAGGAGAGTTGCTGCACTTCTGGAGTGACCTTGGGAAAATCAAGTTTTCTCATAGCTGGAGTGTCCAAATGACTTGCATGATAAGTAAAATTACAACTGGACTAAGATTTATTTCCAATTAGATATCTTGATATTAATTGGGATTTGATAAATACCTCCAAAAGTTTCCTACAACAACACTCTGCATTTCTGCACCTCATTCTGCACTTTTTGACGAGTCTTGGAAAAATCCATTTTTGACAAGGAAAATCAACTCCAATCAGAAAACTAGAGGTATATTTGTAAATTAGATAGGATAATATTTCCAACAAGCTATCATGGGCATAATTTAGACACTGGGAAGGCCTCCAAATGTGGTCTGAAAAAAGGTGCTGCCTAGACCTTGCTCGTTTAGCCAAAATCACAGTGCACTTTCATCCTAGTCCCTGCGCGTTTACGAGTCTTGGGAGATGTGATTTTTGACAAGGAAAATGGGCTTCATTTTTAAACTTTAAGGTATTTATAGAAATTATACTTGAAGGCATTTCCAACGAGCCATCTTGGAGTAGATTTGGACATCGGGAAGGCACTCAAATTCAGTGTTGAACACAAAGTATATTTTTTGCTTGGTTGTTGTGCATTTAACAAGAAAATGGTGCATCTGTAGTCTTCAAAAAATTTCTGAGTTTGACTCTAGTTTTTTATTTTCATCTTGGGAAATTTTGAATTTACCTATGTAAATGATTAATATGAATGTAATTATCATGTTTTTACTATTTACCAGGGTAAATACATTAGGTAAATCAAGCAAATGAGGTGTAATGAATCAATTCACTTGAGATAGGAATGAGTCACTTTGATCATCCTATACTCTAGCTATCAGTTAAAATTTTTGTGTAATATCTTCCTCACCTCGTGGATTTGACCCCTAAGGATGAGTGAAGGTGGTTTTCATGTCTATTTAGCTCATTTCTTCACATTAGTCAAGAGTTGGAAGTTGGAATCAATTTGATTTTGCTAGTTGATCGAGGGAACTTGTACTTAGTTTTGGCCAAGCTAATAAAGAGGAGTTGCAACTACATTTATGGGATACCTGTGGTATTGAATTTCTTTCATTGTTTCTTCTTTAGCACATATGTTTGAATGTATTGTTCATGTCACTTTCATATGTATGTTATGATCTTTTGCAAGTTAGAAATTCAGAATACATGTTTTCCATGCACTGTTTTGGGTAACTTATCATATTTTGTTCATTATCTTTTGTCTAAGAGAAATACATCCCTTATGATTTTCTTAGCTTTCTTATAGTTTCAAAACCATTCCACAATGATTTCCTTCAAGTGACTGGCATTGTACCTACCTTGCCCCATTGATCCCCGCAACCCAAACCCTTTTGCCCTAACCTAGCTTTACTTGACCTAATTCATTTATCCACTGATTTCCCCAACCAAATAAATTCAAAACAACCCCATGGGCTCATTATCTAGCCTGAAACCCTAACTTTTCTAGCCCTCCTGGTTGTGACCCTTTTGGAGAGAGCCCTCTCTAGCTTGATAGGGCTAGCTATCAACTCAAAAGCTTGGTTTGTGGTTAGCTCTATTGGGATCTCTTCTTTAGCTTTAGAGATCTGGTGGAGTGATAGCATCTTCCACATCAGCAAAACAGGTGGACAAAGGTAAAGGAAAGTTGATTTAGACAGAAACTCGGCTAGAGGTGAAACATGATGAAAACCTCCATGAGACTGAGCATGAGTTTGAGTTGGTTGACCTATGTGATGATGATGATAGCCAGATCATTAACATGGCCATCAAAGGTAAGAATGAAAAAATCAGAGACCTCCAAACCAACCTTGACAAAGCCAAATATGTTATAAATTTCCTTGAGCAAGAAAACAAACAATTGAAAACCAAACAAGTCATCGATGAGGTGAAGTATTACATTGCTCAAAAAGAGGCTCAAAAGGCCAAATTCATGTTAGATGAAAATTTGGATAAGTATGGCTTTGTTGATGATGAAGAAGAACAATTACCAAGAGAGAGACCTAGAACTAGAGGGTTGAAAAGAGCTCTAGCTCTAGAGAGGCAAAGGGAAGCTAAGCTTGTTGATCAACTAACCCTAAATGAGAAAATTACTATAGAGATAAATAATAATGGGGATCCATGGCTTGATAGAGACAATCAACACTTAGAGAAGCTACTAGAAAATTAAAATAAGGATAATGAAATTTTGAGGAGGAAATTCAAACATCAAGTAGGGAAGGAGAAAATTGCATTGGCCAAGCTCAAAAGAGCCAATGTCAAAATTGAATCTCTCACTCATAAAAAGGAGATGGATAGGTTGGAAATACTTGTTTAGGCTTCACTCCAATCCTATTCACCTCATCAAAACCCTTTCCAAAAATTTTGAGGCAAGTTGCAACATTTTTGTCAAAGTTGTACATGACTGCGTTTTTCTACAAATGCAAATATCAGAAAAATGGTCATAAGCGCAATGCCTTTGGCGTTGCGCTTATGTTTGGGGCACTTTTTGAGAGAAATAAAACCACCATGAGATTTGTAATGACATATAAATCTAGAAAACCCACTTTTCCAAGCTTCATTTGTAGTTTCAGGAGGTTAAAAAGGAAAAAAACCACCAAAAAAACATGTTTCTTCCCCTGTTTTTGCCTAGGCGTTGCGCTTATACCAGTCTTGGGAGATTTAATTTTTGAGGGGTCAAATCAGCACCATTTAAGAACTGGAGGCATATTCATAAATAGGATAGGATAAGCTTTCAAACAAGCTATCCTTGGTCCAATTTGGACACTAGGAAGGCCTCCAGATGTGGCCTTGAACATGGAGGGTACTTATGACACAACTAGGGTGCTTATGACTGGGAAAATGGTGCTTATGCTAGTTTACTCATTTTTCTTGTTTTTCACTGTAATTTTTGGTTTTACCTCAAGAAATGATTTTATTATCAATTTAATTCATCATGGTAAATGTAATTATGTAAAGGATAAGTTACCTAGGGGTAGATTCATTAGGTAAACTTATCCTTTAGTCAAAGATGAATCAGTTCGAATGTAATGAGGAGTGAGTCACTTGGACCATCCTACACTTCAGCTACCAGTTTATATTTTTTTGGATTCCTTCCTCACCTTATGGATTCAACCCCTAAGGATGAGTGAAGGTTGTTTTGATGTGTATATCTTCCCTTTCTTCACTTTTATCAAGGGTTGGAATGATTTTGTATGTTTTCTACTTAATCAAGGAACTATTATACTCAGTTTGGCCAGCTAATAAAGAGGAGTTGCAACTACTTTATGGGTTACTTGTGGTATTGATGTCTATCATTTTATTTTATTCAATTTCATATGTTATAATGTATTGTATTCATTTTCACTTCATCTCTATGGTATGATCTCTTACAAGTTAGATAATTAGAATACATGTTTGCACATGCTCTGTTTTGGGTAATTGATCATAGTTTGTCCATTTTAATATGTCTAAGAAGAATAAATCTCCCATGCTCTTCCTATATTTCTTTCAACTTCAACATAATTCCATCACAATCCTCTTCAAGTGATAAGCCTTGTCCCTACCTTGCTCCATTGATCCCTCCAACCCTATCTCATTTTTGCTTGACCTAGTTTTCCTTGACCTAAGTTCTTCATCCAGTGATTCCCCAACCAAAATAAAATTCAAACAACCCCCTACACTCAATATCTAGCCTAAAAACCCTAATTTCTCCAACCCTCCTGGTTGTGACCCTTTTGGAGAGAGCCCTCTCTGACTTGATAGGGCTAGATATCAAGTCAAAATCTTGGTTTGTGGTTACCTCTATTGGGATTCCTTCTTCAGCCTTAGGAATCTGGCGGAGTGATAAAATCTTGGTGCCGCTGCTGGGGATCGAACCCGGGTCACCCGCGTGACAGGCGGGAATACTCACCCACATGATAGGGGTAGGTATCAAGTCAAAATATTAGTTTTTGGTTACCTCTTTTGGGATTCCTTCCTCAGCCTTAGGAATCTGGCAGAGTGATAACATCTTGGCATCATTACCGAGGACGAAAGAACAATATCTTCCCTGGGAAAGAAAGACAAAGTTTAAATCTGATTTCTAATGGTGGATAGCGATCAGATTAAAATGAAGGCTGAATCATTCACCTGGCTACTCCAGTGTCGAAGAATCCAAAGGTTCAGAATTCTTATGGCGACTCCAATTTTCAAGAACCAGTAGTTTGGAGATATTGTTGGTGACCTTGTTGTTGTCAAAATGGATTTGATTGCTCGAAGGTATGCTCCTATGAATAAAGCTCATATTCCTGGTTTTCTGAACCGTATTCCTCGTATATATTGGAAATCAAGACTGTCAAAGATTAAGGTTCAAGACGGTGAAGTTGCTAGTTTGCATTTGGTCAAATTTCATTTGCATATTCATAGACTAAAGATTGAGTTTCTTGTAGATTTTTTGATGAATATTTTTATGGCTACCTTGGAGGAAAAAGCGAGATCATGGTATGAGAGTCTACCATCTGCTAGTTTATATTCTCTAAAGGACTTTCATTCATTTCTCTTTCAACATTATTAAAGCTATAATTCTTCCTTGTCGATGATTGATAGTTTTTGTGAGATCCATGATAATTTCATTAATTTTCTTGAAAATTTGTATGGGGATGAAGAGTGTTTAGATGACGAGATCATAGAATCCCTTCATGATTTTTCTTCCCAACAAGAATCAACAGTTTCCTCCCTGGATGAAGATATCCTTGAGCCTTTGCATGAGAACCTTTTTCATCACCAAAAAGAATTAGTAGCTCCCTACTTAGATGAGACAAACTGGGACCATGAAAGTGAAGTGCCAATTCCCGATCCTGAAAATAAAAATCACCAAATCAATGTAAATTCCTTTAAAACTCAGTTTTCTCCTTTGTCTAAATATGAAATAGATCAGATCCTAAAATATCATATTATAGCCAAAGCGAATGTAGATTTGCAGCTCTTACAGTGTTCACACAGTTAAGAATGCATGAGTGAAGCTTCTTCCATTATTGAAAATAAAAGTATGGGTCTGAATGATCATAATCATGTGACTGATGAAGACATGCAGGAATTTTTTGTGAGTAAACCAATTTGTGATGATGATTTTCTATAAGGTGATCGGCTAACAAATATTGTTTTCTTTCATGAAGAAGATAGGGCTGTCATGTTTAACAATCTCGAAGAATTTTTTATGTTCAAAGATGATTTAGAATACAAATTTGAGAAGTGTGAGCCTAAGAGATACATCATGCAAGTGATAGAGTCAGAGTTTCCTGTGCTTCAGGAATTTTTAGCCAACACTCAGATAGTAGAAATTCATACTTCCCTATGCTCTCCTATGGATCAACAACCAAGTGTTCTTTCAGATCAAAATGAATAGCGTGCTTGTTTTTTTCCTGAATCTTAAGACAAGGTAACATTTCATATTTTTTAAGATCCTTTTACTGATTTTATATAGTTAGCAGGGAAGATGTATTTTATTATTTTCATGGACCAGAAGCACATGTTCAGTAGACACTTGGAGTGGCCTAGTTTTTGTTTTTTCTTCCTTCTCGAGGAAAATGAGATCGTAATTTCAGTAAGTAGCCATCTGTTGGATTTGTTACACTGGAAGGATCAACAGGCAGGTGGTTGTCATAAGGATCTGAAGCCCTCAAGTCTTGGTGATATGATTCCATCAATAAGTTTAGTAAGTTCTTTATTTTCAGTCAGTTTTAAATGTCAGTTTACGTCATTTGAGTTGTCAACATTTAGTCATGTTTTTAAGTTTGAGTTTTGACCATATTGGCCCAAATGGTTGGGCACTTGGTCTACGGCGATCTTGACACCTCCAAGGAGCTGCCATCCCCGATAAGGTCAATGTTAGTGTCAGAATATGCATTCTACCATCAATGATCAAAATCACTCTTTCCATATTCATTTTAGGTGTCCCATTCAAAAAATTTTAATCATTCCATTAGGTCATGTAAAAAATTGATTGACTGATGGTAGCCCTAGTCTCAAAATCTCACTCTCCCTCACAAATTCTCATTTGTTGGCCCACCTTCATGTCTTTCTGAGCATAAAAACACTTTTGAAAATCTCATTTCACTATGTCTTATCTCATTCAAAGTCAACTATGGAGTCAAGTCATTCAAGGTCCCATTAGGTCATTAGGTTTCATTTTTCAAGGTCCAAAAATGCACCATGTCACCTCAATAAGGTCAACAAAAGGTGTGAGAGTGATTCAATAAACATTTCATTATGATCTGCAGAGCATTATCAACATGTAAATATGATATTTTGAAGTTGTAATTATGGTTTCTAGTATGATTTTCATACTCAAATGTAATTATTAAAAAAAAAAAAAGAGTTTTTATTTATTTCATTTTTTATGTAATTTTATGCTTACTATATGTAATAAGTAACTTCCCTAAAAGTTGTCAACTGCAACTTCCATACCAAACTGAATATCACCACTAAATCAAAGTGACACTTGTGTCAAACTCCAGCAACTTCATCCTGCATAGAAGAAAAAGTCAAAGAAAAATCATATTCAGCATACTTTCAAAAAGTGAGAAAAAACGTAGGAAAAGTGGGTTTTTGGATCTAAATATAAAATCACTTAAGTATTTAAAGACTCCTAGACATCAAATTCAAATTTGATTCCCTCTTATTTCATCGAGGAAATAACTGAGGATAGCGAAATTTGTGATTTTCTGAGAAAAAATGAGAGAAACAGAGAAGAAGGGCGCTTATCCTCTTAGCGATGTGCTTATCTTCTTAGCATTGCGCTTATCCTCTTAGCCCTGTGCGTATGTTGTTGGTGTTGTGCTTATCCTCTTAGCGTTGTGTGTATGACCAGAAAGGATCAAAAACTCATCAAAGTTGTAAAAAAATGCCCTGAGATATCAGGAATCATTCTTCACACTTCCAATCAAGCAAGTAAGTCACTTTTACATCATTCTCCTCTTCATCAAAGTCATTTTGAATGTGTGAGTTTTTTAAAAGAAAATTTGGTCTCTTCTTGAATGTGAAACCCCATTTTTTCTTCCTTTCACTCATAATTCCCAAAATCACATTTCCCTTACACTCAATACCATCCCTACATTGTTCAAATTCATTCTCGAATCCCTGTTATCATCATCCCTATCCCTAAGCTACTAACTCCCAAAACCCTAAGCCCTAGGTGCTATTTTGACCTAGGATCCTAAATCCCAACTGTTAGTATGAATCTTTTGTCAAAGTGTACGAAAAAGACCACTTTAGCTACGCATAACTTATAGCCCTAACATTAAATATGGCTGCCAATATCTTCATATTTGCGGTTAGTTGATCAAGACAAATGCTGCAAGAAACCAGATCTATGCATAAAAAGACATTAAGCAGTAAAAATAAGGTTTTGCTCCATGCATCCAATAGACAAGACAAGAACAATATTTTTGAAAGAATTTTATATTAAGGGCACCTGGGAGGAAAACAAGAAAGGTGTTTCCAATTCTCCTCAATGGGATGGGTTCTTGGAAGTCCTCAGCACTTCAGATCTAGAATTTCTCTCTCTAGTTGGTGTAGAAAACCTAGACAAACATAGAACTCAAAGGGAGCTCACAAAGTAAATAATGGAGAATGTGACAATGATAATGGCTCAAAGTCAGACTAAGAGTATAGATCCAGAGTGATCTAATAGACAACAAAAGGTGACAAATGAATGGGAAAACCCTTCTATTTATAACACAATATTAGGGTAGTCTAGAACTTGGTGCATGAATAAAATATTATTAACCAAATTCTAGAACCACCTTTTAGGAATATTTTATTATATTTGTTGGAGGGAAAAGGATTTTGACTTGGGTCAAATCCTTTATTTATAAATAATAAATAAATAAATGGTTTATTTATTATTTTAAGGAAATGGTGGAAATATAATTAAATAAATAATGATTTATTTAATTATTTATAAATGATTTAGTCAAATTTAACTAGGAATATTATTTAAATAAGGATTAAATAACTTATTCCTAGGAAATAATCAAATAAATCAGGATTTATTTAATTGATTTCCTTGTTTTGGGTTAAATATGACCAGGAATAATAATTAAATTGATGTTTAACTAATTATTCCTTGAGGAAATATAAACAAATATAGATTTGTTTATTATTTCCTTTTGGGGTTTCCTGTTTAGACCATAAACAATGTAATAAAGGTGTTTTACTAAGTTATTTCACATAGTGAAAGAAATTTTACTTAGGGTAAAATTGGTCTTACATGATGTACTTGGGTCCATCTCATGATAATAGGTTAGATGACCAAAAAATGGTGTAACAAATTCCCCCCCAGCGTGTGAGTGTTAGGAGAAAATCGTATGACTGAAGTACGTTGTAAGAACTCAATCACCAGACATCAAGAGGGAAGTCAGAGAGAGAAATGTAAGGTAGTCTAATGTGCTAAAGGACTAGACCCTAAGGAGACAAGACTTACAGGTGCAACAAGTCTCTTTTTATGAGATGGTACCTGTGCTAAAGGTAGTGTGGGAGGCATACCTATGCCCGCCGAGACAAAGTACAAAAGAATAGTGTGTCCAGTAGACAAGGAAACGAACTATAAATTACATGCTGGCATAAACATGAGCCAGATAAAAGATAGAATGATGAATCCCACATACATGTTGTGCCTGGGATAACAGGCAGGACTTATACAATAATATCTGAGTACATGAGATACAAATACAACCCAAACGCCCCCTATAAACTGGGAAGGGCTCGCAAAATCTGACTGATACATACAAATCAAAGAGGCGCTGCAAGCGGCTAATGCCGACATCATAAAATATATGGAGCTGCATCAAAGGCTGGAATGAAGAGGTCATCCGAGCATGTGGGGGGATACCTACAGGGCCACCCCCTCATGAGGGTTGAGACATCTCACACACAGGGGGGAATCACCAATATCTGCTGCTGCATCACTATACCATCAAATATACAGATCTCGATCATGCTGAAAGGAGTTGGAGCTGAGAATAAATCAAGTCAAAGGGTAGTGATAAATCCCCTTTGCTTGATCCGAGGCACCGAACAAGTGTGGAAGTTGGAACCAAGGTATACTACCCTCTAGACTTGTCTTCTGGAATGAATGAGCTGATTTCGACAGAAGGAGGTCTGCCATAAGTGAGGCAATAAGGGATCCCCAACTAAGACACGAGAGAAAATAATAGAGTGATTGACATATAGACACCAATGATGATGATGAAATGGGGGATACTGAGTAGCGGATGGACGACTTCCCTTGTTAGAGCATAAAGGGCATGAATGACTTGGCAGCAAATGACATAATATCATGAGGGATAGGGGACAGGGGGAATGAAGACCATAATATGCGACACAAGAGAGGGACCAAGCAATGAAGGATGGAGGACTATAGCGGGATACAAAGGGACTCGGGATAGACTCCATGAATATGATGATGACTCAACTCGGATGCTCTAAACAAGGGTGACTCGATGTTGTTGCCACATAGTAAAGGTCCAATGGGGGGCCATAAAAACATGAGTACAAAAGGGTATCTCATGATGAAAATCAATACGAGCAAGGACAAGTATGGAGGCCAAGTGGTGCCCCTAGTATGAGTGTTGCAAGTGAAGAAATTTGATTTTGAAGAGGGGTGAAGTGATGCTTCTTGGATAAAAGATGTCAAGGAGAAGTAGCAAGTAACTAAAAACTAACACGTACCCAAAGCTCATGAATAGGCCAGGTCACACTTTTTGGGGTCTGTTTTGTGACCTGGGTAGCAGGTACTGGGCAGAAAACTGCGACCTGTCCCAGGAAATGACCTGAAAAGTGCAACCTGTCAGAGAAAGGGGGTTTCAGTGCTATTTTTGGCTGAGATCTAGGATTTTTATGGTTGAGGAGTATAGGTGCCCCCAAGAATGTTGTGGTCATGCCAAAATGTATTTAGAAAAAGGGGAATCTAAACACATTTTAATGATGTGGTGCGCCATTTGTTTTTGTTATGGTTATGTAGTTTGAGAAAGGAAATGGAGGATTACCAATCTCTTTTTGTACTCCATAGATGAATCAAATGGACATTAAGGTTCTGGGTTGGCATACCTGGTGTCACTATCCCAAAGAGAGGATTTGGAGATAATGAAATGATGCTCTCCTAGAAAACCCATAGGTTGGTGAACAACAATGTCTAAGAGACTGGGTTGCTGATGTAAGATGAAGGAATGATAAAGGGTATCATCACTAGAGTGATATGAAGTGATATGGGACTCTAGAGGTTCTTCTAAATGTGGAAGAATAATGTTACTAAAGTCAACACGACCAGATACACTAGGAGTTGTGGAGAAGTGCTTCTCCTAGTCTCTCAAGTATGGGTGTCGCCGTACCCAAACATTGGGTTTCAATGTAATGGCCACAAGGTGTATTTGGTTCGAACACATGGGTTCGATGTCAGGGGGAATAAACAAAGTCAGGGGCGGTGATTTCTTCCATAATGTCATCATTGCAATAGAAGATGGGGTGATTGGTGGAATAAAGACCACCTGACGTGGCGACGCTACCTGACTCATCATCATGAGAAGAGAGGGTCACATGCTGAGCCCAGGGTGATCGTTGAATGGAGGTCAAGCGAAACATTATGGGAAGTCTCCAAGGGGACTTCCATCAAGGGTCTCCTGGATGATGATAGGTATAAAATAGTGGACGAAGGCTCCATCATCTCGACATCAGGAGGGGGAATGTCGAAGGGAGAATTCGTGTTCTCTAGTTTTGCCAAAGCAAAATGCACAAATAAGGGAGTGGTGGACTCATTGCGCTTGGCCTCAAATTGGCGAACCGCTTCCAAAGATGAATGGTACTCTTCAAGGCAAGGACAGAGGTGATTATAATGGCCATGGAAATCGCACAAAGCACAAGGGTGATTTGTGCGCAAGTTTTTGAGTTTCGGAATTGAATTGGGTATGGTGACATAGACCTCAGGGATATCAGATTCTGGAAAAGTCTCGTTCACCATGGTCTTGAGATGAAACCATTCAGGACAGGTATGGGTGACGTGACCGACAACATCACACAAAGCACACTGGATGGTATGCTTTAGAGGCCGAGGAGAGGTAGGGTTTGTCGAGGCAACCTTGTCCTTTGATGCGCTCTTGCAAGCTTTGCCCTTCTTACGCAAAGCGGTTGCAACAGGAGGTAGTTCCTGTTGAGGTGACTGAAGCATTGTTGCAGCGGGAGAAGTCATGGGGACCGGTTGAACCAAGGTCAAAGAAAGATAATATTTGGGTTGACCAGGCAGGGTTGTGGCTGGAGGATCAAGGTACCAGACGAGAGTCCCAAGGGTCAGGTTAGGAAGAGAGAGGGTGGCCATGATAGGTACCGTGTACACTCCTAGTGGGGGAGCTAGGAACGGTATCTGACCACAGGGGTAATGGCCAGGAGGGATGGCTCCAAGATGGTTGAGACAGGGTGGAACTGACCCAGGAGGATAAAGTGGCTCATGGGTACTAGCTGTAGGAGAAGGGCCAGAAGGAAGAGGTTCGACTGGCTGAGGTGAAGGGCTAGGAGCAGGTTGCTGCAGGCGAGGTTGAGGGTGAGGTTGCTGACTAGCCGAAGCGAGCCGCTTAAGGTTAGCCCGAGATGATTGCATCATGCAAACATTCGCTAATCTGGGATCAGAGACAAGAGGAGGAGGAAGACCAGGGAAGGTTCCAAGCAAGGAGGAGTCTTTTAGATGTTAGGAGAGACATTAGTCAAAGAATCGACGGTTTGCTTATTGGCTATAGAAGAGATGGCCGACTCAGGGGAGGTCTGAGACTTTGGCTCATGATATTTCAACTATTCAATGGTGACTATCTTTCCATTATGAGGGAAAAACATCTTGCAGTGGACCGCGGATGGGACAGCAAACATGGCATAGGTGTACCTACGCCCCAAAAGAATCTTATAATCAAGAGGGGCATCGATGACTTCAACGTCGACACAAACAGTCTTGCGCACAAGAGTGATAAGACAATTACGGAATAGGCCAATGGGCTGGGAGGCATGGCCATCCCATGCATGAAGGGTGATGGTGGAAGGGGCCAGCTCAGGAGATCCGAGTTGTTTCCAAACCGAAGTAGACATCACACAGGTAGATGCCCCCTCATCAATAATACACCGAGCCACATTGGCATTCCAGATTTTGACTGGGATTTGGAAAGCAACGAAAGTAGGAAGGGGAGGATGGTCTGATTGATGGGCGTCGAAAACAATCAATTGGTCATCAGGAGGATCTACAGTGCCCATGGCAGATAGTAGAGCCTTCCTTTGAGAAGGACACGACTAGAGGAGTTCTAGTGTTGAAATGGCAACAAGAGACTGTGCCAAATCATCTACTATGCTATACGAATGAGCAGCTCGACTAGAAGCAGCATTTCGGTGTAATGGGCCTTTAGGAACCTTGGTATGAACCTCAAATTTGGGCTGAGGGATCTGCAAGGGACCATTAGGTGTCGAAAGAGGCTCTGTAGGACCTAAAGATGGTGACTCGGGGACAGATGGAGCGGGAGGCTTGGGGTACTGACGAGACCGAGTTTGCAGGTTAAGGTTGATGGGTAAAGGTGTATCAGAGTTCATCATGAGGATCTGGTAATCAGAGGAACCAAAAGGGGAAGGTTGAGTGGCTACCGGTGTGTGAGGTGGTTGGGTAGCCATGAATCCTTGCCGAGGGAAAGGATTGGTAAACACAGCCGGTTGAGAAGTAGCTGCATTGGGGAGAAAAATAGGGGAGGCATGCTCTCCTCGCAATGTAGCCTAAGACTCCCACATCTGTCGCATCAGTGGTAATAGGGAAAAATCATGAGTGTAATGACCGAAAACACCACAACACGAACAAGGCTTATTTGTACGAAGAGGCCTGTTCGGCTTGGGCTAAGTGCCCTGTTGCTGGTTACTAGTGTTAGAGTCAACAACTGAAGGATTGGATCCATGATTACCAGGGGCATATTGATTTTTATTTCCTTTCCTCTTTCTTTGAGAAGAAGGAGGATTAATTGCGCCTTACTGTGCAAATACTTGCCATGGAGGGGGTAGTAGTTGTTGTTGCTGATGTTGAGAAGGCAAGGGAGGCAAAGGTCCAAATTTTGGAGGAGCTAGGACACCAAGCTATGGAGAAGGATAATGGTTAGGATGGGAAACATTGAGGTAAGTAGGAGGTTGGGAAAAAGGAGGAGGCATGCTGTATCTTGGATACATGCTACCTAGAGGGGGAAAAGTGCTGGAGGTGCTAACCCCTCCTGGAGGGAAACCATAGCCCAGAGGAGGTTGAGCGTAGGGATGCGAAAGAGCTCCAACGATACCGTCAGCAAAGTGAGATTCCCCTGAGGCGTTAGCACCACCGAGTCTGTGGAGGTCAGGAAGGACGGTATAAACATAACCAGATTGAGCATAGATGAGGTCATATTTCAAGGCTATTTGGAGGGTGGCTTCTTCGATTTGAGGGAACTAGGATGCGACATCTTTTCCGATGGTAGGAAAGAGAGATCGAAGGAACCAGTCCATGTAGACCCGATCTTCAAAGGTGGGAGTTTGAAATAAGCTCCCTCTTCTCCACCATTCCTGGACATGAGTGGAAAGGTGGGTCAAAGATGATTGATGGAAGGAAGTCAAGAGTTCAGTATCAGTGTCGTATCGGAGAGGGAGATGGAAATAAGATAAGAAAGCTTGGGAAATGGTCACAAAGGTGGTATGGGAAGAGGCGGTTTGATCAACATACCATTTAGAAGCTTCGCCTGTAAGCGTGCGTTGGAAAAATCTAAGACGGATGGAGTCATTAGTAATGGAATTGGATGAACACGACATGTGAAAAGATCGGAGATGGTTGGAGGGATCTTCACCAGCAAGGCCTTCGAACTTAGGAATGTCGAAGGGGAGCTTGGTTGGCACAGTAGGCCAACCAACATCGTGGCAGATAGGATCATTGATCAACTGATTTAAATCGGGGAGACTGAGACCTGCCATATAAGGGAGCAAAGGGACAGTCGAGGTAGTTCCCATGGCGGTTCTCCTAGTAACAATCCCAGCATTAGGGCCGGGGTTTCCGCTAGCATTAGGCCTTGGACCAGACATGGTGAAGGTAACAGGGGGAGAACCCAAAGAATCAAAAGAGGAGTAGGAGTGCGGACTCGGGGGAGGACTAACTCGACGACGGCAGGAAGGAGCAAGTCGACCAACCGAAAACTAAGGATGAAGGCCAAGAAGTCTTTGGGATATACACCTTCGGGGCACAATGATGACGGTACAAAGGGAAGAAGAAAAACTGACAAAGGTAGGGAGGTGCAGAATCAAGTGATGACAATGTCGCAACAAGGGCAGAGAGGTGCAGTGTCAATTGATTTTAAAGTCTTTGCCTGGCGGTGTTAACCAAGCTCTTCTTCACTTAGGGTCAGTGTGTGGCATGTGTTAATTTTAATTTTTAAACCCAAAAGTTTTGAGAGTAAAAGAAAAAGTGTGCTGCGTAACTGAAAATAAATCTGTAATGAACAATATGTAATGCTGAAAGAACAAAAAATTAAGAGCTATCAATGCATCGTTCTAACCCAAGAAGGTGGGTCTCTCAAAACTAGTCTAAAAGAGGGAAAAAATCTAGTCAAAACACACTAAAACGGGGCCAATAGATCTAAGGTCGGGAGGGACAGGGATCTAAAAGAGAAATCTACTAAAAAGAGGTGCAGAAAATAGAAAAGAGGCAGAGGTAAGGTTGCTGCAACAAAGGAGGAAATCAGCTAAAGGTAGAAGGGACAAGGAGGTGACCCTAGAGGCAAACCCAAACAAAACTATAGGAGGTGATTTGAAAAGGAGAAGAACTTATCTAAAAGGGATCTGAAAGTGAGGTATCATATCTGAAAAGAAAAGGACTGAAACTATGAAAAATCAGACATCTTAAATAGCTAAAACTCTTCCACAAAAGTGGAGGGTACTAAAGCCATAAGGGGTTAGATTCCCACTTAGTTGAGTAAAACAAATCAGAAACAGGTCCAAACGTGCTGAGACAGAGGCTATAAAACCCTGACAGAAGCTTCAGACAAACCCAGAAAAAGTGTTGGAAAATTGCAGATAAAAGTGCAGGTCACAGGTTCTGACCTGTTTTCTGTCCAGGTCGCAGATTCTGGACTGAAAAGTACATCCTGCAGTCCAGGTCGTAGGTTCTGGGCTGAAAAGTGCGACCTGCAGTTTCGGGTGTTTCGGCGACAGATTTCAGAAAAAATTGTCGTCTTAGTTGCGATTGATGTCGGTTACCTGCGCAATAGGGCCAGAAACACACAGAAGTTAGAAATTTTAATGTTTAAGGGTTTTAGAGGTAAAAAAAAAAAAATCATAAAAATAGGAAAAATAAAAAGCTAAAGAGAAACCCTAGGGTTTGAAGCAGCTGGATATGCAGGAATATGGAAAACGACAGTGGTCGTAATCGAAAACCCGTGTGGAGTCGCCAATTGTTAGTATGAATCTTTTGTCGAAGTGTACAAAAAAAGACCACTTTAGCTACGCATAACTTATAGCCCTAACATCAAATATGGCTGCCAATATCTTCAGATCTGCAGTTAGTTAATCAAGACAAATGCTGCAAGAAACTAGATCTATGCATAAAAATACACTAAGCAGTAAAAATAAGGTTTTGCTCCATGCATCCAATAGATAAGACAAGAACAATATTTTTGAAAGAATTTTATATTAAGGGTAGCTGGGAGGAAAACAGGAAAGGTGTTTCCAATTCTCCTAAATGGGATGGTTTCTTGGAAGTCCTTAGCACTTTAGATCTAGAATTTCTCTCTCTAGTTGGTGTACAAAACCCAGACAAACATAGAACTCAAAGGGAGCTCACAAAGTAAATAATGGAAAATGTGACAATGATAATGGCTCAAAGTCAGACCAAGAGTATAGATCCAGAGTGATCTAATAGACAACAAAAGGTGACAAATGAATGGGAAAACCCTTCTATTTATAACAAAATATTACGGTAGTCTAGAACTTGGTGCATGAATAAAATATTATTAACCAAATTCTAGAACCACCTTTTAGGAATATTTTATTATATTTGTTGGAGGGAAAAGGATTTTGACTGGGGTCAAATCCTTTATTTATAAGTAATAAATAAATAAATGGTTTATTTATTATTTTAAGGAAATGGTGGAAATATAATTAAAAAAATAATGATTTATTTAATTATTTATAAATGATTTAGTCAAATTTAACTAGGAATATTATTTAAATGAGGATTAAATAACTTATTCCTAGGAAATAATCAAATAAATAAGGATTTATTTAATTGATTTCCTTGTTTTGGGTTAAATATGACGAGGAATAATAATTAGATTGATGTTTAACTAATTATTCCTTGAGGAAATATAAACAAATATAGATTTGTTTATTATTTCCTTTTTGGGTTTCATGTTTAGACCATAAACAACGTAATAAAGGTGTTTTACTAAGTTATTTCACACAGTGAAAGCAATTTCACTTAGGGTAAAATTGGTCTTACATGGTGTACTTGGGTCCATCTCATGATAATAGGTTAGATGACCAAAAAATGGTGTAACACCAACTCCCCATCGCAATTCCCATCACTCTTTCACTCCTTTTCCCTTCCCCATTCCACATATCCCTAAACACTTTCCCATAAATTCCCTTTTCCCATATCCTATCCCCAAATTCACCTTCCACAATATCACCTACTTCCCTAGCGTTTGAACACAAAGACACCATGGAAGAAAAAGGAGAACATAACAGATCACATAGTGAGGAAGAGGAAACAAGGGCTAGGAGGTGACATAAAGGGGGCAGGATAATCAAACATGAACCTATCAGCACTAGGGAACTTTTGGCTTCTCCAATGATAGTGACATGCTACAAACATGTTGGTTGTTATGATTTATGTGAACAAATTCAGAGGGTTCGGCATCATTCCATGTTAACTAGGCTCTTCATATCTAAACTCCATAACAACTAGGTTACCGTAGTTGTTGTCACCTTTATTGTCTCAACCGCCATCATTTCAACTGCCACAGTGATCCCTAATGTTGGGGAAAGGTGGTTCAAAAAGAGTGATTTGGAAAATCAGCACTTTGAGCCCTTTTTAAAACCTAGATACAAGAACTAGAAAAAGAGGATATTTCCTTTTTCCTATCTCTAGGAAAGTTTTGCACCCATGATGAAGATAACCATGAAGTACTTTACATGTGAAGGTAGATTCTCAAGGCTGTATACCTATCACATCTGGCTCCTAATGCATTTCACTAGGGTAAGGATGCTCAATATAACTTACTACCTTTTCCAAAGTGTTAAAAATATGGCTTTTATTGCTCTGAAAAGAGAGTATGAACACTAAATGAAAATTATTTTCCATCATTCCATTATCAAAATCATTTTCCTTTACCATCTCAATGAGCTCAACATTACATGGGATACCTTCATAGCGCATGATATCTTCAGAGATCCTCCTACTCAGCATGCCCAAAATTTTCCTTTGTCATCTTAGCCATCCACTTCCATCCCTCCATATCTTCCTACTGTACATTCACCATCATCATATTAGTCCTCTTCATCCACTTCACCACCATTATCTTCATCCCACACTGATATTGAATCCCCTATTAGAAATGAGATATATGAGGTAGAGAGGGCTAGAATGGTTGATGTTGAGCCATTGTCAAAAAACTACCAGAGAGGCCATCAGGATGTGTTTTCTCCACACATAGTGGGAGGGGCCATTTCTTCAACATCAACAAAACAGGTGGACAAAGGTAAAGGAAATTTGATTGAGACAAAAACTCAACTAGAGGTGAAACATGATGAAAACCTCCATGAGACTAAGCATGAGTTTGAGTTGGTTGACCTAGGTTATGATGATGAAAACCATATTATTAACATGGCCATCAAAGGTAAGAATGAAAAAATTAGAGACCTCCAAACCAACCTTGACAGAGCTAAATATGTTATAAATTTCCTTGAGCAATAAAACAAACAATTGAAAAGAAAACAGGCCAGCGATGAGGTTAAGTATTACACTGCTCAAAGAGAGGCTCAAAAGGCCAAAGTGATGTTATATGAAACACTGGAGAGTTATGGCTTAGTTTATGATGAAGAAGAATTGGTACCAAGACAAAGACCTAGAACTAGAGGGCTGAAAAGAGCTCTAGCTCTAGAGAGGCAAAGGGAAACTGAGCTTGCTGATCAGCTAACCCTAAATGAACAACTTACTATAGAGATAAATAATAACAGGGAGCCATGGCTTGATAGAGCCAATCAATACTTAGAGAAGCTGCTAGCAAAGGTAAATAAGGATAATGACTTTTTGAGGAGCAAAGTCAAACATCAGGCACAGAAGGAGAAAATTGCATTGGCCAAGCTCAAAAGAGCCAATGCCAAAATTGAGGCTCTCACTCATCAAAAGGAGAAGGACCAGTTGGAAATACTTGCTGAGGCTTCAATCCAAGCCTAGCCACCTCATCAACACCCTTTCCACAAATTTTGAGGCAACTTGCAACATTTTTGTCAAAGTTGTACATCACTGTGTTTTTCTGCAAATGAAAATATTAGAAAAATGGTCATAAGTGCAACGCCCTTGGTGTTGTGCTTATAATTGGGGAACTTTTTGAGACAAAGAAAACCACTTGAGATTTTTAATGACATATACATCTAGAAAAACCATTTTTCCAAGATTGATTTACAGTTTCAGGAGGTGTAAAAGGCAAAAAACCACCAAAAAAACATGTTTATGCCCCTGTTTTTGCCTAGGCATTGCGCTTATACCAGTCTTGGGAGATTGATTTTTGAGGGGTAAAATCATCACCATTTCCAAAAATGGAGGCATATTAAGAAATAATACTGGATACACTTTCCAACAAGCTATCACTGGCCCAATTTTGACACCAGGAAGGCCTCCAAAAGTGTCCTTGCACATGGAGGGCGCTTATGACAGAACAAGGGCGCTTATGAAAGGAAAATGGCACTTATGCCAGTTTACTCATTTTTTTGGTTTTTAATTGTAATTTTTTCAATGTAGTTCATCATGGTAAATGTAATTATGTAAAGGATAAGTTACCTAGGGGTAGATTGATTCGATAAAATTATCCTTTAGTCAAAGATGAATCAGTTTGAATGTAATGAGGAGTGAGTCACTTGGACCATCCTACACCTCAGCTATCAGTTTATATTTTTGTCGATTCCTTCATCACCTCATGGATTTGACCCCTGAGGATGAGTGAAGGTTGTTTTGATGTCTATATCTTCCCTTTCTTCACTCTTATCAAGGGTTGGAATCAGTTTGTATGTTTGCTAGATAATCAAGGAACTATTGTACTCAGTTTGGCCAGCTAATAAAGAGGAGTTGCAACTACTTTATGGGATACTTGTGTTATTGATGTCTATCATTTTATTTTCTTCAGTTTCATATGTTAGAATGTATGGTATTCATGTTCACTTCATTTCTATGGTATGATCTCTTACAAGTTAGATAATCAGAATACATGTTTACACATGCTCTATTTTGGGTAATTGATCATAGTTTGTCCATTTTCATCCATCTAATAATAATACATCTCCCATGCTCTTCCTAGGTTTAATTTAGGTTCAACACCATTCCATCACAATCCTCTTCAAGTGATAAGACTTGTGCCTAACTTGCTCCATTGATTCATGTAACCCTATCTCATTTACCTTGACCTAGTTTTCCTTGACCTAATTTATTCATCCAGTGATTCCCCAAGAAAAATAAAATTCAAATAACCCCCTTCACTCAATATATAGCCTAAAAACCCTAATTTCTCTAGCCCTTCTGGCTATGACCATTTTGGAGAGAGCCCTCTCCGACTTGATAGGGATAGATATCAATTCAAAATATTGGTTTGTGGTTACCTCTATTGGGATTCCTTCTTCATCCTTAGGAATCTGGTGGAGTGATAACAATAAGTATGCACAAAATTTTGGTACCGAGTGATATAATTTCTGAACTTGTGTAAGGTGTGGAAAACAACTAAGAGTTAATTTTTAGTGAAAATTTAATTCAATTCAGTCTTTGATATATTTTTACTAATGAAGTAAATGGCATAGGGTAACTTGTCATCTATTTTTCCCAAATCTTCCCCCACAACTTTATTTGATGCAATAGTATGGATATGGAAAGGAAGAGCCTAATTTGGACCTCGAAGTATAGGAGCAATGGTAAAATTTTCTTTTTATATTTCAAAGGCCCCTTGAAAAATAATTGACCAGTAGAATTCTGAGTCCTTGGCCAACAATCCAAACAATGGTGAAACCACTTTACTAAAATACTTGATGAATCTCCTATAATAACCATCCAAGCCCAAGAAAGTCCTAACAACTCTTTGTTTCTGAGGGGTATATACCCTTTTTATGATAGAAATCTTGTTTGGGTATACATGTATTCTTACCTGAGATATGGAGTGGCCAAGGAAAATCCCTTTCTTCATCAATAATTCACACATCTGAGGGATCAAGGAGAGGTGCATTTCAATTCATTTCCTAATTATTTACCCAAATTAGAGAGGGCCTCCTAGAAATCACATCCATAAGAAGTGAAGTAATCCATGTAGATTTCCACAGAGTCGTGGAAAAGCTCAAAAAAGATGCTTAACACTACTCTTTAAAAGTGACAGGGGCATTTCATAGGCCAAATGGGAGAAATATGTAAGAAAATTTACCCCAGGGACATGTAAATGTAGTATTGTCTTGGTCATTAGGGCTAATCTAGATCTAATTGTAACCACTAAATCCATACAAGAAATAGAAGAACTTCTTCCTTGCAAGACCATCTAAGACTTGTTCAATGAAAAGAAAAGTGAAATGATATTTCTTTGTGGCCTTTTTCAACTCTGTAATCAACATAGATCCTCCACTTCCCATTCTTCTTTGGGACTAAGACTAGAGGTGACACCCATTCACTATTTGAGATGGGGTATATGAACCCTCCATCAAACATATTTTGTAATTATTCCTTAACTATGTCCTTCAAGGCCAATTTAATTCCCCTCTTGGTTTAGCACAAAGACTTGCATCCCTCTTTGTTGTAAATATGGTGAGTACAAACTGAGGGATGCACCCCTTTCATTTCTTTATAGTCCCAAGAAAAGTAATTTATCTCTCAAGATCTTGCAAAATTGTTATTCATTTTTGGCCGAGAGAGAGGGATTGATATTTAAGGTTCTAGATGGGCTAAATTCTATGATATCGACATGTTTAGGGCTTGATTCAATTGAGCATAGCTTAGTACAAGGATTTCTTCTAGATTCTCTCACTAGTTCATCAAGTGGAATGGTAGTGGGGGGGTTTGTTCTGAAGGATATGGTCAATGAGGTCATCTTCATCAGGCAACCCCCTCTGATAAAAAAAATCTAAGGTAAATTTTGGGTATGTTGTTGCATCATACACTCCATATTCTTCCTCATCCTTTAGCCACGAAGGTAAGTAGGAGGATATAATATCGGTTAATTTTATAAGGGCCCATTCTTAATGGTCATATTCCCAACCCTACAATTGATATAGGAATCAACAATGGTCAAACAAGGTCTTCCTAGGATAAGAGGATAACCATTAAACTTATTTTTGGATTGAAGCACCAGAAATTCCCTGGGATACTTCGAAGATTCAATGGAGACCATAACATCCTCAACAAATCCCTCATGTGCTACGGTGGCGATATCTGCAAGTTGTAGCACTATAGTGGTGTTTCTCAAGTATCCTTGGAGGTTGAGTTTCAACATGGTTTATTTAGTCATCACATTGATGGCAGCCCCAATAGTAGTCAATGTATGAGGGACAATGACACCATCAATATGCACATCCACTACTAGTCTTCGAAGGTCTAGGTATTTTGGGAGAATTACTCTCCCCAACATCAAATCAGAAAATTGACCAAAAACATTGGTGGTGGGGGTTTCTCTCTTCTTTCTCTTGGTATTTTTGAAGTATTTATCCTTTATAATATTATTAGAGATGGGAACATCCTTAATATCCTGAAGAAGGGTATCTTAAACACAAAGTCTTCAATTCTCCTAGAAGTTCAATCTCTTCTCGGCTGTGTTGTATAGGATGGATCAATATATAAGGAAAAGGAGGGAGATTTAATTGAGGCATAATTTATTCCTTTTCCTATTAAATATCTTTAGGTGGAGATGGTGGATGGATATATGGAAGAACTCTCCCAGACCTAGGTTTAATATTGTGGATCTCCATAACATTGGTAGGGCAAGATGTCTCTGTGTTGTAGATCTATTGTGTTTGTTTGTTATTCGGGTTCAAATTAGGTTGAGTAGGCATCTAAGGTTGATTATGTGGATCAGTATTAGTGATTTGTGGTTGAGGTTGGGGTGGAGGAAGTAAAGAAGGAGTTTGGTTGAGTTGAGGCCTCCACCTTTGTGATGGGTTGCTCCATTGAGGAGGTTGGGAAGCATATGGATGAAATGGTTGATTGGCAGGTTGAGGATGATATGGAGGAGAATAAGGCCAAGAAAGAGGTGTGGGCCATGATGGATGAGTGGAGGAGTATCAATGTTGCAAGGGTTCATTTTGATTTGAATTGTAGTAAGAATAAGGTGCACCTTGCATGTCTTATTGGTATGGCCAAGGTCCTTAAGGCCTCCTTTTATTGATGAAGCATATTTTCTCTGGACCACCTATCACCCCTTGGTACATAACTTTTAGGCCTGGTAAAGAAGGAAATTTTTCTGCCGCATGGTTTTACTCAGATTCTGAGTAAACTTCTAGGGCATTCATTCCCAGGGTGTCTTCTAGTGCATCTAAGGAAATAGATAGATAGGGATATCTCTACCTCATCTTTTTTTCTCTTATCTTAATGGGATCTATTTTCAATGCAAAGGTATGAAACATTTCACTCTTTAAATCATCCAACATGTTCCCTATCTCACTTTTGATGGATGAGGTGGAGAAAGAGGTACTGGCCAAGCCTTCATTACTTCTACCCTTCTTTTTGGCTTCTCTAGGGTGGTTTTTGAAAACAATTTTGATGTCATCATAGGAAAACTAATATATATACCCTCCATATAACATGTTCAGGGTTTTCAATACTTCCTCCCTTATCCCTCAGAGAATAAATAACTTGAGTGATCCAGGATCAAGGGTGTAGTTGGCACTCTTGTACTTAAGTTGAAACCTTTCCTCTTAGTCTTCTAAAGATTCATCGGGCCCTAGGGTCATCCTAAACATTTATTCCTTGGTTTATTTCGACCTACAATAATATATGTACTTTTTATTGAAGGACTCCTACATTTGGGCTGAGGTAGTGATGTTGTCCCCATGCAGACCCATGAACCAACACAAGGCTACATACTTGAGGGTATAGGGGATAAATTTCAACTTCTCTTCATCTGAGGCATAATCATAATTCCTACAAAAAACAACAAATTCAAACATGAAAGTGTCAGGGTCTTTGGAAGTTAGGCCATGGAAGTGTGGAAGGGCTGAAGGGATGATGTTTTTCATCCTTGTCTCTCCATTGGTTCCTTTGATGGGAAATACCTCATGGTTTCTGTTCTCATCCATAGCTTGGACAGGTGAATTAGGTTCTTCTTCTTCCCCAATAGGTTCTTCAAAAATTTTAGGGTGCTCACCTACAGGGTATTCTAACTCCCCTGCAGTCAGAGAGGGAAGCTTGCAGTCATTGAAGAAGAGTGAAGGTTGACTGTGTGAGGATGTGGGGGTTTTTTGTAGAAATTATCCTTGGTTTTACTTACTCCTACGAGGTGTGAAAGACAATTTTTTTTGTTATTATCACTTTTTTCAAAACTATATGCAAAACAAAAAGCGGAAAATAATTATTATGTTGAAACAGGCATCTACTTAGACACCTCCCCAGCAACGAAACCCAAAACAGGAGGGCCCTGGTATTTCACCAAGAGTGATGAAACTCCCAACGGCTACTCAAATCTAATTATCAACCCGATGTTCATACAAACTTAGAGGTGACAATGTTATATTCACAATAGACGAGTTCTACTCATGCCACCCTCAACTAGGTCTTCCGATCAGTAGTGCTTCTAGACATTCCTTCCATTGGATTAAAGTGAAACTAGCTAATGTAATGCAAATAATGACTTCTAACTAAGAAAATGAGAGTTCTTATCAACTTCTACTTGCAATTGGGATTGAAAGCAAACCATGAACAAATAACAATTAACCTAGTTGCAAAAAAGGAAACTATACTATATTTCAATCATTCATCTAACTATACAACCAGTTTGTAGTAAAGGAACTAATTTATGTCGCACACTTCACCAAATCATAAATAAAACCTCTATATATTGATTCAACCAACTCATACTTGCATGTAAATTTTTGTCCTATTTATGCTAATTTTTTTATGAAATAAATACTAATGCCTACTTAGTTTTTGCAATAAAGGAAGAAGGAGGGTTGGAGTGCCTTAGGGGTCTCTTCTAGTAATGAATCCATTTCTTGGGGTAAATAAATCTTATCATAGGCTCAAATGGAAACAAGGATCAAAACTAGAGTGGAAATGGGCACCTACATCTATGCTATAGGAGGCTGGTATAGGAGCCCTATATTGCTACATGAAGCTATGAAATGCTACAAGAAGGAGGCCGAGAAGTTTGAAAGAGTAAATACGATAAGAGAAAGGTGTGAGAATGTAGAAGGAAGTGGAAATAGGTGAGTGAGGGGTGACCAACACCTCCAACCAACCTCAAATCTCTTTGAGGGCATGTTTTGCACTAGGAGGGATGCTCACGGTGGTCATGGAGATGATGTCATAAAATAGGGTTTTAGTGGCATAATTGAATGTTGGGGGGAAGATTGATGGAGTCCAAGATGAAGGTTATGAAGGGGCCCTGGCATGTAGATTCAAACATTCATGCAACCATTACATTCATCCATTCATTTATTATTGACAAATTAAAATAACTAGAAGTGGAAAAGATGAGTTGAATTTAAAGATGATCTAATCGATGCTAAATTATGATCTAACCAACAAACTAATTTCTAAGCTATAGAAATCATATGCATAGCAAGAGAAACAATCATAAACATGCTTCCAAGGAATCATAAACAATTTTTTTTAGGCTGTGGTTAGAGGTCCTTCTACTCATGCTCTCATGAGAGAGATGGGGTAGAGGCTACAATCACAATTTAATAGATTTTTCTGCTACTAGAATGCAAGAAATAAAACAAGTACTGGAAATTAAAGAGAGAATATAAGTAAATAAGAGAGAATTAACCAATCGATTGGGCCCTAACCCAAGAGCATCGACCCTCTGAAGATAACTTAGTAATGGATCAAACATGAGCTTCTCATTATCATTCCATCAAAGTCTAATACATCATATGACAGTAAAAAAATAATAATCATGAGCTCAAGATATACCTAGATGAAAACAAAGTTCGAATCCTAATGAGCTCTTCTACATGTTTATTAATACAAAAGGGTAGCTACCAACATCTCCCTAGAAAATGGGAATATGGTCTCCTTGATCTCAAGAAGAGTGGAGCTTGGATCCTCATAACTACCACTTGCTTGGTTGCTTTTTCCTTCATGCTAATGAGAGATATCTTGGTGTGATATTGGGCTAATTGATGGAGTTAAGGAGGTGGAAAATCCTCCTACAATATCTCCTGGCTATCTACTTTGAGCCCTTATGTGGAAATTTTCTAAAAAATGGCTTCATTTCCTTCAATTAAATCATATTAAGCTACATGACATGAAAAAAAACCTTTCACCCATCTCACTAAGCATAATGTAACAAAAATATAAATAAATGTGTGAGATAGATAGTTAATAAGATGAAAGATGGAATTGTAACCCCTTAAAATGTACCTATTGATGAGCCTCATCACCCATTCTGTTGAATAATTAGGCACCGCCAAAAACCATTCGGTAGATCTGGCAACTTAACGTTGACAATTTGTAGGCCGCACCAAAAATGTTAGTATATGTAGAATATTTATTCTTTATATGGTTAAATATTGTTTTTATGAGTTTTTAAAGTCATTATTTGTCCAATTTGAGTTCCAGAGTTGGATGATCAAGGTTCATAAAAAAAATGTAACTAGAGGGGTTTGATGTTTTTTTTACTCGTATTTGATGCCTATAATATATTGTGTTCATTTTGAAGGCCAATGCAATTTTTTCAAGTGTTTTGGATACACGAAGTAAACAATTTTCAAGAAGGGGTTTCAATGACCGGGTGATGAACTGGTTGAAGAAGAGTATGGGTAGTATTTTGGCAGTTAGTAGCAATGATTGATATGATATTTTGGGTAGTATAATGTATGTAGGTTGTAGTGATAGTGATTGTAACATTGGCAGTGGCAATTAATGTTATCGAAACTAGACCAAAACTAGTGGAACCAATCACTCTAGTTGATTTTGGGGTCAAATTTGTCTAGTTTAATATTTGAAACGGAAATGGTATGTTTGGTATCAAACTGACCTTTTTTTACTGAACCGCTCGGTTCCACAAATTTTACAAAAGAAATTCGTAAAGCGATTTTTTTTAGGAAAAAAAAAAATAGTGGGGTAGCCTAATACTAAAGCCTATGGCCCTAGTCTTGTCATGCAATTCATGGTAATGCAATTAATGGTAAAATTACATTCTTTTTTATCTTTCATTTTCATCCTTTTACTTAAAATTATAACATTAACATGAAATGACTCAAGATGTTTGAGGGTGGTTTCGACCTGATTTGATTTCATATGGAGAAAGTAAAATTTTAAAGCTCCTCAAAATCCAACACACTTAACAATTTTTCAGAGTTTCAGGATTGGGGGGATTGCAACATTTCAACTAGATTTTATCATTTATGAGGGTATGGAACTAGTATTTAATCAAGATAACCAAGCCTTATATGTACCTTGATGTTAGTGGCATTGGTTGCAAAACTCCTTTATCATGACCCTACTCAAAATGTACCAATTGTTAAAACAAAATATTGACTTGACATGCTACATTTTTTCTATCTTATTTTAATCCTTAGAGTGTGACATTGATGAATAAGATCCCAATAAAGGTAATTGTTTTGATGATTTGTAAGTATTTGTTGTGACATGATTTTTTTGGATGCTACAGGTCATCTAGAGATTGTTTTTTGAAGTGTTTTTGGTCATATATGGATTGCACTAAATGTTGGTTTTGTTATGTGTAGTCTTACATGTTATTTTTCATTTCTGTAGAAAATATGGGGATGTTATACGAAATATACAGTTGCGGACATAAGTGTCTTTCCAGAATTTCCACTAGAAAATTTTCTCGAAAAAAACCTCTTTAAACTTCCTTTGTTTCTTTCAAAAAATTTACAAAATTTTAATTTCTGCAGAAAAATTCTCTAGAAAACCTCTTTAACCCTCTTAAATTTTTATTTTTTTTTTTCTTTTAGCAACTTGATCTTCTTTCCTTAAAAAAAAATCGATTCATATGAATAGCTGTAATTTTTTTTTTAATTCTTAAAACATATTCATGTACCCGTTTGGACACACCCTTCTTATTTAGGGAGAAGTCTCCAGTAGCCCTTCCTCTCCTATGGTGGCAACAATGCAGGGCTTGCCCTTCCTCTCTGGCAGTGACAAAGTGTCACCCTTCCTATCTGGCGGTGGTAGAAATATTTTCCTCAATGGAGAATTGACAGTGGACAACAAGATTTTAAATGGACAGAAGCGGCTTTTAAATGGACAGTAGTGGATGGCTATCTCGAGCGGCCCCTCCTCTCTAAATCCCTATGGATGGAAAACAATGGCTTTTAAATGGACAACAGCAGATGGATATATCTAGCGGCCCTTCCTCTTCGAATATTTTCGGACTTGCTTTCCAACATCAAATCTATAATATGACTTCTCTCCAACCGTGCGCTCGTATTTTTTCAGTATCAAGTCTATGGTTTCTTGACAATAGTATTCGGTGGCTCGCAGCGTGAAGGATCACAGAAAATATATTTGACTGCAAATCAAATCTATTTGGCGGATCTCGCTATCTTCCAGTCCTCTGATACCACTAATTGAACTAGGAAAATGTTAAAGAAGAAATAAAGAGAAATTGAATGAAAACTAAATTTAAAATACACAAAGTAAATACAGTAAGGATTTACATGGTAAAACCTTGACAGGGTGTCAAGGAAACCCCCACGAAGCAAGGGATTGGAAACTCTATTAATGAAGAATGATTCTCCTCATACGACAAGCCTCTCGAGCCATCCCAATTTAATACGGGAAACTTTGTTATCCTAACTTGATTTCTTTATACAACCAACTAACCGGTAATAAGTAAATTTTCCCAAAATTACATTAATTACATCTGTTGTCATATTTCAAAAATAATGACATCTTGTCATCTAGAAGCTTTAGCCATCCCACTTTAATATAGGCACTTCTACTATTATTGTGAGCTTCTCTCCATGTGTTTTCCTTCCTATTACATGAATCTAAATGACAGCTATATAAGCATTTATTCCTTTGAAACAATGTTGCACTGAATGTAGAAAATTGCGATCCTTTAGGGATTTGCCAACAAAGGTTATTAAAGGAGACACCCAAAACAACCAAACTATATAACTTATAGAGATTTTCAGGAATATTTGCACCCAAATTATTCTTGCTCAATTCTAACTACTCCAAAAAACATATGTTACTCAGAGATGCAAGTATTAGCCCTTCCAACTGGTTCAAATAAATTTAGCAAATTGCAAGCTACTCAAAGTTCCTATGCTTGTAGGTATATGTCCTATAAGATTATTGTTGGACAAATCAAATATCATGTTTTTCCTTGACATGCATGATAGAGTTTATTCACTTCCTTTGATGTCAAATAGAATTTCTTCACCTTCATCACTATCAAGTAATGAATTGTTTACAAATTTTTCAAAATGTAATGGCATTCTTCCAATAAATTTATTGTTGGATAAATCCAAGATAGAAAATTGGGTAAAATTTATTACCCATTTACAAATGTCAGCATAGAAATTACGGTAGCCAAAGTTTCAAATTTCAAACCAACAAAAAAAAAGGGTGAAGCAGTAAGAAATTTTCCCTATCAATTTATTTCTCCTTAAATCCAATAATTCAATACAGTGCAATTAGCCAAATATATTGGGAGAATCCCACACAAATTATTTGTGTGAGCAAAAAAATATGTTAAGAATATGCAATTGCCAATAGTTTCAGAGATTGATCCTTCAAAATTTTTCTATAATAAATCTAAAAATATAAAGGAAAATAAACCACTAATACTACTAGGTATAATGCCAAAAATATTATTACCAGATATATCTAAATACTCTAAATAATTTAGTTTACCCATGCTACGTGGAATAGGTCCAATTAAATGATTGTTTGATAAACAAAGACAGACCAATGACATATTGGCTTGGAGTATACTAGGAATGTTGCTTTATAAATGACATCAAATTACTTCTACATTCTTTATAATTTTATGCCTATCTGAAAAGACAGATTATGTATGTTTACTTTTAACAATCATTCCAATTCAGAAATGCCATAATCTCCAATATAGTAGTTCGTGATCTTGTGGAAAGTCTGTTAGTTTTTCTTTTCTATTGAAAATGACTTTCCACTATCAAAAAACAATTATGGTAGTTTACATTGTTGTAACATTATTTGTTTTGATAAGTTAGCATGGTAGTTTGAAAAAGTAAATAGATAAAATGATAAGTTAGGACATGGATGAAAAAGAAAAAAATTTAAAATGTTAGGAAAATTATGTTTTTATGCATATCCATGTTAGAAAAAATGTTAGAATAGATTTGATCTAAAGAAAGAAGGCAAAAGAAAAAAAATTCTAGGGAAGCATAAAAGAAAAAAATATGTGAATGCTTTAGTGTTTGAAGAAATAAAACTATGGTTGCTTGTTTAAATGCAACAGATACTCAATGATATTTAAATTTTAATTTATGATGTTAAAACCTTTGAAAGAGGGTTTAATGTTCATTTGTTAAATTGATATATTCAAAGCGCATATTGATTTTTTCATAAGCTCACTACATGACAAAGCGGTCAAATGAAAGGAGTAATGCGCCTACATGATTGGACGACAGATCTAGAGCCCGCTCCAGTTCTATGGCGGCAAGCCACTTTGTGACCCCCCCCAACCATTTCTCATTAACACGAGGGGGGGGGGGGGGTCGGAAGTTTGGTTTTAATGGTCGCCCAGATTTGTGATGTGGTGGCACCACACACTACTACATTTGGCGGAAATTCCGACACTTGGTTCTGACGCTTTTGACCAAATGTCGGAAATTTCCCCAATTTTTTTCCATCCCGCCCGAAACCGTTGCTATACCGATGTTTATAGAAAGGTGTCGCAATACCGACACTTAAAAAGTGTCACCATTGCGACGTTTGGAGGAAGACGTCGCACTGGCGACACTATGGCCCAAAGCGTTGCTATTGCGATGACTACAAGTGAGACACAATGTCTAAGTGTCATAATTGCGACGTTTGGAGGCCTTCGTTGCAATAGCGACGCCTTTTCCGCCGTCGGTATAACGACACTTATATGCGTGCTAAATACATAAACGAAAATTATATGCACGCTACATAAAAATGATTTTATTGTTTCGTATCCGTCACAATAGCTAATATCACGCGCGCATCTGCCCTCCGCTCTTGCAGAACAGCATTCGCCCTCAGCTCTTGCAGAACAGAATTTGCCCTTAGCATTCGCCCTCAGCGTTCGCGCTCAGCTCTTGCAGAACAGAATTTTCCCTCAGCATTCGCCCTCAGCTCTTGCAGAACAGCATTCACCCACAGCGCTTGCAAAATGGTAAGTTCTTAGCCCTTCCTCCTATAGTAGGGTTGAATCTATTTGGGGTTTTTTTGGTCAATTCCATTGGATTGTGTTAGGCTGTAGGGTTCTCTCTAGATGTCAAGAATCAAGATTCAATACCCTCTATTATCTTCATCACCCAATACAACATTTAAATTTTTCCCAAATAAACGGTTATTAATTTGGCAGCCATTATTTCTCCCTGCTTTAAAAACCCTACATTTAAATGAAAACAAGCATTGCATTTCAACTACAAAAATCTATTAGTGTTCAAATGTACATGTGTGCTACATTAACGTCTGATATCACGCGCGCATTCACCCTCCACTCTTGCAGAACAGCATTCGCCCTCAGCATTCGCCCTCAGCATTCGCCTTGAGCTCTTGTAGAACAAAATTCGCCCTGAGCTCTTGAAGAACATCATTCGCCCTTAGCTC
The DNA here is from genome assembly GCA_034641835.2 of Pinus albicaulis. Taxonomy (NCBI): domain Eukaryota; kingdom Viridiplantae; phylum Streptophyta; class Pinopsida; order Pinales; family Pinaceae; genus Pinus; species Pinus albicaulis. Next base: position 1,558,123,782 of record CM076580.1, on the reverse strand, counting down.
TTGCAGAACAGCATTCGCCCTCAGCTCTTATAGAACAGCATTCGCCCTCAGCTCTTGCAAGATGGTAAGTTCTTACTGCAGGCCCTTCCTCCTATAGAGGGTTGACCCTACAGCCTAACCAAATAACTCCACTTGAGAAAAAATTTCATAATCTTGGGGCTGGATATACTGCAGAGAAAACAATTGTAGTTATCATTCGTGCTCCAATATATTAATATACTTTTTACATTGAGCTGAAGAAAGGGAAACAAGCAAATGCTAGCCATCATACAATGCTTTGACATAAGAGTTTTGAGTGACATACTTGAAAAAAGAACTCATCGACTGATATTTATAATCATTTGAGTTATTCAAGTTAAACACAATGTCAAGAATCAAGATTCAACACCCTCTATTATCTTCATCACCCAGTACAAGATTTAATTTTTTCCCAAAGAAACGCTTATTAAATTGGCAGCCATTATTTCTCCCTGCTTTAAAAACCCTACATTTAAATGAAAACAAGCATTGCATTTCAACTACAAAAATATGTTAGTGTTCAAGTGTACATGTGTGCATCACTTGTGTAGGGTATTCCTTTTGCACTTTCACATTATCCAAGAATCTGTGCAGTATAGTTCATATTTTTTGTGATTTAGATTATCTTGAAAAAGGAAACGTAAATTATTTCCCATGGAAAAAGAAGGTTTTCCCTTTTTACTACTGGAAATGGTACAAAAAAGTTCCATTTCTACCCGAAACTCCTATGAAACAGGAACCAAATAAAGGCCAAATGTGGCAGACTGATGAGAGCAGTGCAGGAACAACCCAGAGACGGGATGATCGCGGAAAGAGGCCAGCGGAAGAACATGTAAAGTGCCAGCATTGCTCTATCTTCAGGTATTTTAGTTATTTACATAATTGAAATAATATTAATTTTGTTCAAATATGAATACACCTAGCCATGGTACGCCTGATGATTCCCTCTTTGAGGAAGAGCTTTCTTCATCCCTATCTCCAGTGTTCTTGTTGCGAAAAAAGGCACGAAATGCAAGGTCGGAATTTAATACTTTGATAGACGCGCCTCAAACACCTGAAACAGAAGAGAAGATAAAACAAATTATGAGCCAGCTAGAAAGATATCAGGTAATAATAAAAAGTCAAAAGGATATTTTTTTTGTTCTGCATGAGATGAATTGTGATAGTTTGATTTTTAATTTTTACATTGACTAAAATAACAAAAAGTTCTTTTGTATGTAGCATTTACTGGCACTTGCTGAAACCGGTGTTGGTGGTAGTGGGACACAAGGGCAAGAGATTGCCCAACAACCCTCTTGTACACCTTCTACTCCTTTAGGTGCCAGGCAAGAAACACACCCTGCCCAAGCAGACACCCAGCCAACCGCTGAACGTGTTGGCAATGATGAGGCTGATATGGCCAACTACATTATTGCGTTTCCTGGAGCTACACGTGTCAGCTCCACAAGGACCATTAATGGCACGTTGTTGATGAACGATGAAGGTGTCCCTATAAAGCATGTACAACTCCCAGGTAAATTTTAATATTTTAACTATTTCATGTACTTTATCTAAAACATATTTATCACGATTTTTATTTTTAAATTAATGATAATATCTTCTTCTTCTTTTTTTTCTGTGTAGGAAAAAATGAGTTCTATAGGTATCTGGAGAGCCATGCGTTGGTAATTTTTGGCCCAACCATATGCACAGGGTGGAATTCCCAGAGTTCCAACCTGAAAAAAGAACTTCTAGATTATCTAGAAACCCTTTTTGGGGTCGGCATATTTGACAGAACAGTGGTGGCTCGGGTTGCCGGCAAATATTTGAAATATACCAGGGACACCTATAGGACGCAATTGCAATTTAACCCTAGATATGAGCGTCCTCTCACAGTTCCAGAGAGTGAGTGGAGAGCACTCATCCATGATGGAAAAGAGAAAGGGGCAAAGAAATAAGGAAAAATACCAACTGGACCCACAAGGTAAATTACAACTTTAATTCAATAGCTTTAATTTTCTCTATGTCTAAAATAAAAGTGTGCTAAGTCATATCTGAATTTAATCTTTTGATGCTAGGTTGCCTGACATCTCAAAGGCAACCAAAGCTAGGATTGAAAAAAAGGGCCATCACAAGCTAGGCCAGGGCGGCTACTTGAAATTGGCCGCAAGAATTGTAATTAAGTAGCTAAACATCTTATAATTAATTGTATCGCCTTCCAACGATTTTGTAATCCTATCAAATATGATTAAAAATACACAGACATATGTAATGTAGGGTGATGACTTCGGAACAGAAACAACAGAGGAAGATAAAAATATCGCTTTCCATTTTGGCTATCAAGCCGTAGTTTAACGTCGCATAAGCTTGGGGCAGGTCCCAAGATCCAGAATGCCTGATAAGGTAAAACATTAACCTTTCAATATGTTTGTTTTCATCCATAAATTTAATGTCTAACAACTTTGTTTAAATCAGGGGAGCAACACTACCGACGATGCAAATAACCCATTTTTAGAGCCAAATGTAGATGATCCTCACGTGCAACCTGATCATTGTAGTAGGGACCAGGCCGACAATGCTACTATCAGTGAGGGCCATGACGGTAATTAATTTCCACTTATAAATTTTTCTAATTATACCTTGATGGTTTTCCTTATAACTTTTTTTGTTTAAATGACAGAGAATGTTTCCCTTGAGGATCTTACCACCAGAGAGGAAGATAGGGCAACAGTCCCAATGGCGACAACTGGTGCACCAGGTAAATAATCTCATTGCAATTTTTTTTATTAATATTACCGAACTAGTTCAATGATATTTAAAAATGACAATTAAAATTTAATATTATCTGTTTTTGTAGGCGATGCCCCGTCACTGGATGAGACCAGACATCGTGACTACGCAACTAGGTCAGTGCCGACAACTGATGCACCAGGTAAATAATCTCATTGCAATTTTTTATTATTAATATTACCGAACTAGTTCAATGATGTTTAAAAACTGACAATTAAAATTTAATATTATCTGTTTTTGTAGTCGATGCCCCATCACTGGATGAGACCAGACATCGTGACTACGCAACTAGGTCAGCGCCGACAACTGGTGCACCAGGTAAATAATCTCATTGCAATTTTTTTTATTAATATTACCAAACTAGTTCAATGATATTTAAAAACTGAAAATTGAAATTTAATATTATCTGTTTTTGTAGTCGATGCCCTGTCACTGGATGAGACCAGACATCGTGACTACGCAACTAGGTCAGCGCCGACAACTGGTGCACCAGGTAAATAATCTCATTGCAATTTTTTTTATTAATATTACCAAACTAGTTCAATGATATTTAAAAACTGACAATTAAAATTTAATATTATCTGTTTTTGTAGGCGATGCCCCGTCACTGGATGAGACTAGACATCATGACTACGCAACTAGGTCAACGACGACAACTGGTGCACCAGGTAAATAATCTCATTGCAATTTTTTTTATTAATATTACCGAACTAGTTCAATGATATTTAAAAACTGAAAATTAAAATTTAATATTATATGTTTTTGTAGGTGATGCCCCGTCACTGGATGAGAGCATACATCGTGACTACGCAACTAGGTCAGCAGTGCAGGTCGAAAGGCACGAAACAAGAGCAGAGCATGATGATATTGATGATGTAATTAGGAGCTTTAAAAATAGGAAGAAGAAAAAGAAAATTCGATAATGTAAAATATTGTATTATTATAAGACAAACGTTACCAATGACCATACTTGGAATGTTTTTTGCGTTATATAAAAAACTCATTTATCATACTATTTTTATGTCAAGCATTAATTGCAATGTTTCCTTGCGTACTTTTTGTTGAATTGTTTTTTTATTAGTTATTGAATATTTTTTTTTATGCTCATGAAAGTAAAAAATGAAATATAGATTGGGTATTGGGGAATCGAGAGTGATGTGAGGGGGGGGGAGGGGCCAGAAGAGCTTCCACCTTCACGTGGTTGGCCCTGTTTAGTAGAGAATAATTTATTGGAGCGATTTAATCTTGGAGCAAACCTCCCTCGATCCAGTGTAGCAACAAAAAAGTCACCGTTGACTTAGTTGCTACTCTTTCAGATCGTGGGAGGCTTGTTCCAAGTTCATGCGACTCCAATAAATTGTTCTTGAAACGAAGAGGAGCTTATTCAGGTATGTTTTGACATTTTCAACATATGTTCTAACATTATCATAAGAATGCATCTTAGAGTAAAAAATACTACATCAATTACTCGTATTTATTGTATAGATAATGATGGATTTTAATTGACTTGGCAGTGCAGGTACAAATCCTCTTGCATCATGAGCAATACAACTTGTCAACCAGGGTCATGTCCAGGATATTTTTGCTTGTGCGCTTGACCAGGTTCGTAATGTCACATTTTGTAAGTTCTTTTACAGTTCATAATTCAATATTAAGCTTGTTCATGATTATTATCTAGGTTTTTTGTATGTGTTTTTTCATCTATTTGATTGTAAGCAACTTTGCATGTTTCCTGTTGTTCACTATGATTTCTCCCATTACCACTCCCAAGATGAATCCGACTTTATTGTTACATAGGTTACTTTATTGTTACTATGATTTCTCCATTTACGATTTCATAGGTTACATCATGTAAAGTTGTCAATCTCATGTTGGTGATGAGCTTTAGTTCTCCAGATTTGGGGCTTTTCTGATATTTTCTCCCTCATGTCATTCCTGCATCACCTCGTTGTTTGAGCATGCCAATTGCCTACCACTTGTACCAATTGGCACATGTCAATCTCTGAGTGGTGCCACATTTCACCTATTTTCAGTGAGAGTTTAGGGTTTCTCTAACATAGCTTCAGAAATCCGATTCAGTGCCTGCTTGAATATTGTCACATAATACTCATGGTTTGGATTGATGAGCATGTTCCGAATGGTTGGTTGATTCATAAGAACCACCCATATAGTCATCTTGAGATATTTCAGAAGTTTTCTCGGGTTTCCTTTTTCACCGTTTCTAGTGGGTGGGATGGTGTGGGGTGATCCATCAATACTTGTGCTCTTGTAGTAGGGAATTTGTTTTTGGGGATATAAAGGAGCATTTGATGTAGATATCCCATTGGATGCATTCATAGATGGGCACGAGAGGTCTAGAATTTAAATTAAAAATATGCAACCTCTAGCATGGCAACCTGAAGGCTGCGAGTGACACTGGTTAAAGATTGTTTTGTGGTGGCCTTAATATAGTCGTGATTTCTTTCTATTATCTTAATGCAAATATATAGTCTGGTCTCATTAAAATGAGAATTGTGGTTGTATTTCTCTTTGGTTGTTTCTCTCTTAATGCTCTAGAAGTTGCCAAAAGTTGCGATAGTTGTTTAGTTTGCCTGTTACAACTTAAAAGTGGTTTTTAGCAATGGGAGTCATGTTTTTTAAGGTTCATACTAATATGAAGATCTTGTAATTCTATATTCAACATAAGAGAAGATGGCCTATGCTTTGGGCAGTATGACAACAATTGCCACATCTACCTCATTGGGTAACAATGGAAAGGGGAAGAAGTTGGGTGCAATGTTTGATAATTATGGTAGACAATTGTCTTCTCTTTCAGTTTTTTCACCCATTTCCTTTAATCGCTCAAGCAGAAGAGGGACTCTGAGATTACGTGAAAGAGAGAAGGTAGTTAATACAAGAGCTATGGAAAAGGAGTTGTACTTCAACAAGGATGGCTCAGTGACAAAAAAATTGCAGGTCAGAGAAAAAATTATGTTTAAAGGAAGGTCCCCTGCACGTGAAACTTCACTGCGGTGGATCTTTCCTTGTCCGCTTAAATTCAATTTTAATGTGTTATTTTAATTTTTCATGGAGGGTTGTTATTTTAGATGTGTGCTCTGGTTTTATTTTTAACGTTGTATTAGTTCCCCCTCTTAAATGTCTTATATTTGGTAGGCATAATTTGAAAACTCAAAGGTGAAAGGAAACATATTTGTTACCCAGTGGTCTAAAAGGAAAGGGTTATGGCTGAGTCAAATTTTATTGTTATTGTCAGTGTAATGAAATGTATCTCAATGCTATGGTTTTGGCCTTTTTATTGGTTGAATTAGAGGACCCAGTTGAAAATATTGGGGCCAAGTAGGTCGGTTTTCCTTTTTGCTGATGGTTTGGTGTATCTAATTGAATTAGTTGCCTAAGGTATTTTTGGTTGCAAACTCCTTTTCATTTTTCATACAGTATTGGCCTTGTGGAATACATTTGATTGTGTGGTCTCGTTAGATCTACAACATTTGTAGTTGTTTAGTCTTATGGCCGAGGTGCACTTTTATTATGGAAATAGTTGATGCAATATTGTCATTTAATCCTTACTGCAGGGTAGCATGTTGAGAAGTTTCTTGTGAAACATTTGGTATTCAAAATGACACTTGATCCTATACAAGATCATGCACTTGACTTCAAAATTCATATTCAAAGTGTGCCAGACAATTCTTGCAAAATTTCAAATATTTATGTTGTTTTAAACCATTATCTTTTTCATGTATTGGATGCTGAAAATGAGAAAAAAACTTTGGTATGAAACCAACTGGTGAATAATTTCCAGAAAAACAACCACTTCCAAGACATGATTTATAAGTAGAACATATGTACTTATGAAGCATAGAAATATATCCTTGATGCATTGTCAATGTTTGGCTAGGGTTATTTTTGGAGAAAATAACTCCTTATTCCTAGAATAGTGATCTTCAATACAAGTAAATGCCAGAGAAGAGAGATCATCGTGTGACGCAACAAAACTGAAATTAGACCCCTAAGGAGATTTGGTGTGTCTACAATCGCTCTGTCAGCATTTTCCCCTGGTTTACCCCATTCTTTTCCTCCAGCCTGGGTCTTCATTGACTTCTTCTTTCTTCGGGTTTATTTATCAAATTCGTAGAATTTGATAAATAAATACCATCCAAAATGGTTGGACTTTAATTTATATTCCTGACTTTATATTATCTCCAAGCCTTATAACCAATGTTTAACTTTCAACACTTTGTATTTATACTCCACGTTTATTTTTAAATAAATAACTTGTAATGAACTTTCGGCTCTATATTTCACCACCCAACCTTACAACAATCACGCTCCAGACTTATGCTAATTATCCGCCAATCGTTTAATTAAAAAATTTAATTATACTCCGGCCCCACCTATATATATCAATAACCAATCAAACACTCGTATCGTACCTGGCTATCCTCCGCACACCTTAGTTAACCTCCGGGCAAGTTCAACGTGTGACCACCGTCCGATGGCCCTTCTCCAAATCAACGACTCTTGGCAATTTTGCTCGGCTTCCAACGTCGGGCTTTAACGTGCAATGGCGCGGGTTAAACGGTGGTTTTCCGGGGGTCACTTCGCCACGTGTCACTTTCCCTATGGAATCGCTCGCGAATAGGAAATACCGCCTACTCCGCAAAAGCGGTGCGATATGGGCAACCCGCTTTTGTGATTCCGCTCGTGGTTTTGGTATAGGGCTTAACCACGGGTGCAAGTCTAGTTTCGCTTTCCTTTTGTTTGTTAACTCATGTCCAATCCTCGGGTCAGGTTCCGAAAGCACAACAATCTTGTCTCTTTATTAAGCGGGATTTTTATATTTGAACAGTGTTCACGACCCCGGTTCTCTTAATTCGAGCCCGCCGGACTTCAAACGACGATAAACCATAATTCAAACCAAATTCACGTTGCAAAATAGCCTGTTGACGTCGGCCAATTTTGTGACGCGAAAACCAAATGAATTCTGCCCTAATCTTTTTCGGGTCCGAAGTTGGCTGGCATACGGAGGGAGAGTTGTGATGCGAATTTCTTATCAAATTCACCCTAATATTTTTCGGGTCATTTTCATTGTTCCCCGCCACCCTTTTGACTTTGTAAATAAAACAAATTGCATCTGCGTCATTTTCATTGTTCCGTGCGCTAGCTAGTCTTCCATGCAACAAAATTCAAAAACCAACTGTTAACGCTTGCTGACCGTTACCTTGCTGAAGAGAATTGAAGCCGAGTATTTCAGGGTTCTTCTGTCATAACTAGTGCCTATTTAAACACGTTTCATTTCCCGTAAACAGGTATTTATTCCAATTCCCCGCTAAACTCTCTAAAAAAATCCTGGTTTTAGTTTTAATTCTGCACTAAGGTCTGAAAAGAAGTTCAGTTTGGTCTTTTTCGTTCCCAGAACTGCAACTATATTCCCAAAACTGGTAATTGTGCCCCTTTTCCACAAAAACCCCGAAATTCCATTTCTGAATCCACAAGAACCATAAATGGAAGTTCCTGTAGCTCTGAATGTCATGCCCATCAATGCCCCTCACAAGGACTTAGATTATTTGCCTTTATCCGATATGGATTTTCAAATTAAGGACTTGCGTCTCAGTGAGAATCCTCTTCGAATATTTTGCCACTGCAGAGACAATTATTTGAATGGTTCTAACATCTTTGGACTTTTGGAATCAAATCTTCCTATGTACCTTCTCCCCTCAGTCCATATTTTTCCTGAGTTAATCCATTATTGCTACGCAAAGTATGATCCCAACCAACGAGCAGTTTTATCCCCAAGTCAAAATGTCCTTTTCCCAATAACTGCTCAGTCCATAAATTAAATGCTACAATTCCAACCTGGTCAAGCTCTCACTCCCCTGTCCATGGTTGAATTACTTGAGAAATCTACTAAGTTATCCCATGAAGAATTAAACTGCCTATGCCAAACCTTCATGTTACCAGAGCATCAGCCTAAAAACCCTCCCCCTTATGGTTATAATTTATTTACTGATGAGGGTAGAGTTATTTTAGACATGATATCTTCCATAATGGGCTTCAATACTAGTGAGTGTGTTGATCACTTAACCCTAGTATTGTTATCCATTTTTACCCCTGGACAGCCTCCTTCTGTCAAGTACGATTTTGCAACTTATATTGCTGACAAAATCCATGATCAGTTCATGAGATTTGAGAATGAGAGAGTATTTAAGTATTCTTCTGTCATATATCATCTCATGATTTACTTTCAGTCAGAAAATTTCCCTTTTTATGTTAAGAAACTTGATGCCAAAGGGAATCCTAGGTTAGTCATCTTTTGGTCTGCCATTACTCACAAATCCTCTGATTCTCCCTATTCCTATAATGAGTTTTTTGACCTTTTTGTTCATCCTGCAACTACCTTGTTGACAGGAGTCTCTCCTCCTAGAATTAACAATGAAATCAAGAAAATCCTTTAGCTCTCAAAGCATTACAAGATAGGTGACTGGTACCTATATCAAAACTACACAAAGATCAGGATATATGGATGTGAATTATGCCCATTCAAACTGCCCAAGTATGTCCCAATGAGACTCTTTGCATTAGAATATTTCAGGCAGATGAATAATTCATATATAATTCATTTTTGCAATGCAAAGAAAAAGGCTCAACTCAAGATCAAGAGCCAATTAGGTCCCTTCATTTGTAACTCTAGGGAAGCTGGACAGGAAGCCGAAAGGATTTTAGAAGACCATCTCAGACTACAAAAGAGTTTCTACTGGGTGCCTTATGATCCAAACAACTTTATCTGTGATAGAAGAATGAAAAATAAACAGTCACCATACATCCATCAAAGAATCCCGGAAATAGAACAATATGCTAATATGGATGAATGGACAGAAGGGACATTGGTTGAAAATGATAGTGAGCAGGTCAATGTTGAAAATGTAATGAAAGATCTTGAAAAGATACTTGACCTAGAATCTTTTGGACAGGTGCAGGGATATTCTTCAGCCAGGACTTTACAACAAAATTTTCAGGAGATTAGTACAGTAGCAGTAGAATCTAAAGGAAAAGAAAAGGAGTCTAATATACAAATAATTGAAAAATTCATAATGACAGCGCAACCAGAGACTTCTAAAGAATAAGGTCAAGGACAAATTCCTCCTGCTCAGATCAGTGAGCTAGAAATTTCTATTTTACAAACTCCTCTGAATATAGAAAGGGGAAAAAAGAGAGAGGCTGAAACAACTACTCCTATTGGTGGCTCTTCTGAACAGCAAGATGTTAAAAGGCAGAAATTAACTCCCCTTCCAGAAGATGAATCATTTCAGGAAATCCCTGACAGCCAGGGAAGAGAAGACAATCAACAAACAGATACAGGTAGTGGGACATCCACTAATTTTCAAAAACAGGGAATATAGAGGCAACAAAGTGCAGAAATATCTTCTTTCAAACCTCCAGTAAAAATTGCCTGGGACATCAAAAGAACATTCACCAATATAAAGGCTAGGAACGATCCACTTAGACTTCAAGTATACAGCCAATATTTGAAGATGGCTCCGAAAAATCAAGAAAGATTGATGTCAGCTTATGACATCCAACAGGGTAAGATGTTAATGAGCCATTTGAAGCCCAAGGTGCGGCAGCCTCAGATAGCTGCAGATTACGTTAGGACTAATTTTGAAGTCTTAGTAAAGGATATCCATCCTTTAGATCAAATTGAGCTACACAAGAAAACAGGTGAGATGATTTATTCTACTCTGACGGATAAATCAATGATGACCCATAATTTGCAGGATTCTTTGGATAATACTAATACACAGTTGCAGCCTGAAAAAGCCTCCTCCCAGGCTAAGGATAATAGAATCAAAACTTTAGAGGAAATAATCATTGGTTTGGGTCATAATCCTAAAGATGTGAAAGGTATTGAAGCTTTGATCAAGAGAAAAGATGATGATATTGAAGCTCTAAGAAAACAATTAAAGTTACCGGCCTCAAGACATCCACAGATTGCAGAAATCATCAAACAAAATTTTGAGGAAGAACTAATGGATTTTCTCTTAAAATTGAATGAGCAACTTACTGCAACTGAAAAAGAGCTTGAGAATGCATTAAAAGATAAGCAGGCAAATATTCTAGTATCTACAGCAGGAGTAGTGACAGGTACAGCAACAACAGGTCAGCCAGTAGAATTGTCACATAGCAACACTGCAAATTTGAACACTGATGAATTAACAAAGTCAATGGAAGATATGAACATTCAGGCCATAGAGCTTCACAAAAAAAAGGAACAATTGGCCACTCTAGAACATAAATATTATCTTTCAAAAATGAGTGTTGCTGATAAAACAAGAGAAGTGAACAAATTAGAAAAAACAGTCAAAGCATTGGAAAAGGATCTCACATTGGAGAAACCCTTAAAAGAAATAAATGATATTCTTTGGGATAATATCATTCAATCAATAAAGGATGTTTGGTCCTCAATTCAGATAATGGATGAACAGAATAACTTAGTTAAATTGGCTCTGGATGAGATTGAGAGATCAAGACAAGAGTTGGGAAATATGCCAGAAAAGGCCAATAGACTTATACATTTTTTGAATACTCACACTAAGAATAAACTTGCAGAAATTGGTATTCAGGACAGGACCTGAACAATTCTGGAAATAAAGAAAGTTTTTACTAAAAGAACTCTGGTACAGAGTTTAGAACAAAGGTGCTCAGATATGCAAGAATAAATCATTGCCTTCAAAGAAAGATTGAATATTTTGTTAAATAGAGGATTGCCCAGTCCTATAGTTGCAGAAGATAAGCTAATGGACCTTGATAGTTATGTTGAAAAATTGGACAAATATGCTGATAATCAAGCTAGTTCTTCAACCAGTTCATCAACAACAGCATTGCCTACAGGGAAAAACCTTCATGACAGATTGGAGAATTTATTTTATCTTGATCATGAAGTAAATCATTTGTTCCCAAATCAACTTGATTTCTTCAGACATACTAAGGCTGATGAAACACTAAGAGAGTTGCAAATGACCAGAGTGCCAGAAGTTCAATGGTGGGAAGAAATGATGGAACTTTTGTAAAAAATTATCCTTACATAAATTTTTGCCTATTTACCACAGTATATCATGATAAAAAGGATAAAAGGATGAACAAAGGTCAAAGAGTATCAGAGCAGTTAAAGAGTATCATTGAAATGAAATAATCAACATAGAATTACTAAAGAGGACAGCAGCAAGCCAAGATATAGGGCCTGCCTCCAGCACATTCTTAAAAGAAGGAAACAGCACAACATCAGTTATCATTTTTCTTATCTACGAGACCATATGTCTCTATATTGTTGTAATGACTTCATGGACTATTTTACTTCATATAATATATTAAAAACAGCGTTTTTTCTCTTGTGAAAAAAAAATGATTAATGTTTATCACTCTGCCTTCAAAACTAGCGATGTTGGTCTATGTTGTTGGTTTATTGATATGGTCTGATGGTCTTCCTTACATGATTAGCATTTTTCTCTGTTCATGGATTTTAGGTACTTTAATTTGTATTTGGAACAATGGATGTCGGTATTCTATCTGTTTCTTTACTATTCTACATACTGCTATTTCACTTTCTTATAGATGCCTCGGGCATATTTGGATGCTTTCTCGGATTGTCGATAATCTCCATGTGGACCGTTACTGGGTTTAATATCAAGTCCCTATATGTGACATGGGGTATTTTTCTATCATTGTCTGGGGTGGGACTTCCACATTTCTGGATGGATATTTGGGTTCCAATCTTCAGATGTGAAAATGTAATGACTTCATGGACTGTTTTACTTCATATAATATATTCAAAACAACGCTTTTTCTCGTGAAAAAAAAATGATTAATGTTTATCACTCTGCCTTAAAAACTAGTGATGCTGGTCTATGTTGTTGGTTTATTGATATGGTCTCATGGTCTTTTTATATTTGGGACATATCACACTCCTCACATGATTAGCGTTTTTCTCTGTTCAAGGATTTTGGATACTTTAATTTGTATTTGGAACAATGGACGTCGGTACTCTATCTGTTGTTTTACTATTCTACATACTGCTATTTCACTTTCTTATAGATGCCTTGGGCATATTTGGATGCTTTCTCAGATTTTTGATAATCTCCATGTGGACCGTTACTGGGTTTTATATCATGTCCCTGTATGTGACATGGGGTATTTTTATATCATTGTCTGGGGTGGGACTTCCACTTTTCTGGATGGATATTTGGGTTCAAATCTTCAGATGTGAAAATGTAATGACTTCACGTACTGTTTTACTTCTTGTAATATATTCAAAACAATGTTTTTCCTCTTTTAAAGTTTCATGTTTTTTTTTTTAAATTGAACCCTCCGTCGCAATTCCGACGTCTTGTAAGTGTCGGAATTGTGACAGTTCACAGACGTCGGAAGTGCGACGTTCAAAACGTCGAACCACATTTCGTCGTAATTGTGACAGTTTACAGACGTCGGAAGAGCGACGTTCAAAATGTCGGACCACATTTCGTCGTAATTGTGACAGTTTACAGACGTCGGAAGAGCGACGTTCAAAACATCGGACCACATTTCATCGGAAGTGCGACAGTTTATAGAGGTCGGAAGTGCGATGGATTAGGAGATGTCGGAAGAGTGACGCTTGTTTGGAAGCGACGGAAAAGTGTCGATACTGCGACATTTTTTAGTTGTGTCGGAACTGCGACGGTATGGTAAACCACGGTTTTCCCGCCCTCTAACTGTCGCTCCTGTGACAAGAATGTGTCGGAATAGCGACGATTTGGCCGTCGGAATTTCCGCCAAATTCTGTAGTGACAAAAATTTGCAACTCCTCCGCCTAAAATTGGAAACGGGAAGGTACCACCCCAAAAATCCATCAATGGTTTTCAATGCATAATGATCATTCCTCCCACGCTCAATGGTCATTTCCTCCCACGACCTCAGCCAATGGATATCCTTCCTGTGCCATAGTCATTACCTCACTGTCCAATCTCATCCCTCCATGTCATTTACTTGTTAGCCCCTACGCTCCACTTATGCTCGTTAATCACCCCGTTGGCCACTGAACCCTCTCCTTGACTGTTAATTATCCTATTGATCATTAAACCCCATCAGAGCCATTAACCCCTATGTTCATATCCCAAACCATTAAGTCTCGATCACAATATATAAAATCTCCTGTAGACTCCCTTTCACCACTTTTATTTCCCATCCAAATTACTATTATCCCTCAATTCTATTTTTCAATGTGATTTATTGGTCTATCCACTCTGTAAGCACCATATTACTTCCATAATCCTTGTCATCTGATCTTAAACTTGATCGTTAAGTTCTTTTCCTAGTCATATCCTGTCAAACATGGCACCCAAGGCCAAAAACAAGAAACAAATGACCCCTAAGGGTAAAGGCAAGAAACAAGTCACAGAGGAAGTCCAGATCACCAACCTTGTTGCAGAGGTCTTCCCTGAGGTCGCCCATCCAAATGCATAAGTCATTCTTGCTGCAACGCCACAGCTTAAACTCAACCTCATACCCCTAGCCGACGCCTTTTTCAAAGTCACAGATTTTCATTGTGAATTTGACTTCTATGAGCTACATTTGTGGCTAAAACAAAAGCACATAGATAACCAGGACCCTATCAAGTTCTGGGAATCCATGTTGCCTTTGTTTTCATTTCCAAAACCTCATACTTTTCCTGGTGTCAAAATCAATATGCTCCTATAACCATTTCAATGGTGGCTCATAATGGAAAAACTCTTATCACCATATCCCCTGAAACCATAAACCAGATGCTACTCATTCTTTCATCTGATTCCCTATCCTATTTCTCACCTATTACTCTCATTGACCTTTATCATAAGCTATCCTTCCCCCAAAGAGCCCAAATATTCAATATTTTCCTACCTGAAGATACAGAGTTTCCAAAGAAGAATAACCCATACCTATCCTCCATCTTTCCCATAGCTTCCAAGCACTGCATTTCCCTTCTTTCATACCTATTAGGATATCCAAACAATGAAAAAGTTGATGGACCCATCATGGGGTTCTTATCTATTTTCAGTAATGATAAATCACCATTTTTTATGTATAATTATAGCCAATTCTTGGCTGAAATCATACATGAACAATTCATGCACTTCACCGCACAAGGGGTTTTCAATTATGCTTCTGTAATTGTTCACGTGTTTTGTTTCAGCAGGCAGAGATGATATTCATAAATTTCAACAAGCAGGATCCACATGGAGTGAATCAATCAGTGATTCACTGGATAGAATTGGTCAGAGCTTCATCATGAAACATTTATTTTTCAGAGTTCATAGACTCATTCATTCACTCGTTAAAGAAACTTATGACAAGTCATTTAGAGCCTATAATTGGGGAAGAAATTAAAAGGATCCTGCACCTCATTGATCAAGCTAAAACTAGTGATTGGTACCTATATAAAAATTACAAAAAGATCACGGTATATGTCTGCGAAATCTCACCATACAAGCTTCCAAGATATGTGCCTATGAGAGTTTTCTCTTTAGAATACATTAGACAAATGTTAAATATGAATGAATTACATTTTGTCTCAGGAAAAAGAAAATCCCAGTTTAACCTCAAATCCAACATTGGATCCTTCATCTGCAATACTAGAGCAGCTAGTGCTAAAGCAGATGCAAAGCTAAAGAAATTGGGTTTTCAACCAAGTTTTACTTGGTCATATGACCCCCATGGCATTATTTATGCTCCGAGAGTTGAACTCAAGACAAATTCCTACACTCACGCTTCCAGGGAAGAAATAGAGAAATACATGAACCAAGATAGATGGGTGGAAGGCACTCTCCAAGAGGCAGCTGAATAGGTCATTTGAACTTCCAATGTGTAGACCCTAGTGCCTAATAGTAAGTAGCAAAAGAGAGTCAAAGAAGAGCCTCCACATGCCAAGGAAATTGTTGAGCCTTGAAATAGGTATGTATTTACTATTGATTATAGTCCTTTTTCCTCTTCCTTTTCCATCTTGTGCCATGATATAATAATATAATGAAAGGATTTTGATGAAGAATGAATGAAAAATGATCCTGATACGATTTAACCATCCAAAATAATTTCGTTGCTTTTTATGCTGAAAATAACAGATGGAACAACAACTTCTCCCAAGAAGGAACAACAGGACCTAATCACGGGAAAGAAGACACATTAAATGCAGTCGAATCAGAAGACAACTCAGTAAGGATTAGCACAAGAACGAACGAACTGTCCGAGGCTAGCATTTTGTCATGGATCCCTCAAGATCCCCTGATCCTGAGGGATCACATTTATCTTTACTTTTAGTTATAAAGGGACAGGGAGAGCTAGTTCTCGGATGTCATGTATCTTTCACTTCTACATAATTTGTAATTGTAATTCACAGAATGTAGTTCTGAACAACAAGATCGTATTGTGATGTCAATTGACTGTGATGATTAATATATAATTCGTGTTGTTATTCATTCAAATATTCTGGAGTAGTTAAGTAGTATTCACTGGTGGCTAAGGGCCTGGTCTCTGGTGGATCTCACTATTGTTCCCTGTGTTATAATTTTCCATTTATTGCAAGTGTATTCTAATTTTTCTCTTTGCAGTTGAATTACTTTTGATAATTCGGATTTCTGGTATTTATTCCCTTGATTACGCATTTCCAATTTATTTCCTTAAGGAATTAGTTGCTAGTTAAAAGAATTGGTTTTGATTACTCAAAGCACAGACAATTATCTCCAATAATTTTCTTCTATTCAATAGTTCAAATCAAGCTAAAAGAGCTCAGTTAATGCTTCAGTGCTCTCGATTGATTGTTATTGGAATTAGTTGAATTAAGAATGAATCACAGTTTTGGGTTATAATGCTTAGATGAATCACTTTATTTAAAGCTTCAAGATTTATGATTGCATCTATATGAAACTATTGATTTCAACATTAATCTTTTTATGTGTAGCTTGCACATATTGTGTACACGCTTGAGATAAAAGGACTTACCCAGGTTGACAATTAATGTGAGGCAATTAGGAGTTTTTAAAGACACCTTTTAGCACCCAACATTTTGGTGTCGTTGTCGGGGAGCATGTTGCCACTCTGTAAAGAGTAATGTATGATTGATGTTTTTTCTACTGATGGAGAATTGGGTATTAAAAACGGAAGGTAAGAACCTGCATAGAGAATGAGTAAAATGCTCGCTCATCTGCCCGCTTTCTAGAAGAATTGCATAGGAGTTTAAGGTAGGAATGAATGTTTGTATTTCTGCATGAATGAATAAGAAGGAAAGACCTGAAAAAGACAAAATTCCTCCTTCTAAACCTAAAAAATCTAAGGGACCGGTGACCCTTGGATGATCAACTATTATTGACGAAATCTTAAGAAAAGTTGAGTCTCAGTCATCAGTGGGACCCTGAATTGTTGTTGCCATACATCCTACTGACTTCCTTCAAGCTGCAGGATCACCATCTATAGCTAATGCTAAGATTCACAGTAAGACTGAAGGGATTGAGCAGATTTTTCAAGATACTGAGAATTCACAAACTCATCCTTCACAAGAAGGAAATTCTTGCAACCTTCGTGAAGGAGAAGGAGAAACAGGTAATCTTGAAATTAAATTATCAGAACCTAGATCTCCTGAAGTAGTGACTGAGTAGAGGAAACCTAGTATTCCAGATCAAGGTAGTGCTGCTAGAACCATTCCAGCCTCTTGTGGACATCCTAGGAATAACTCTCTAGCTTCGGAGATCCCTAAAGAATATTGGCATATTTTTGACCAAATGGATAATAATCAGCAACCTCAAAACTTCTACATTGCAATACCCTATTGTTGACATAGTTGTCAATTCCCCCATGAAGGCTATCCCATTACAGAACATTCCTACATTTCATGGGCTAAATTCAGAAGATCCAGATGCATTCCTTTTCGAATTTGATGTATTATGCAGGGGTTATGACTGCACTACCGACCCCTAGAAGTTGAAACTACTCCCCTCTACTCTGAAGGGAGTAGCTCTGCGTTGGTTCATGGGACTCGGTGGGGGAACCATCAATGATTAGGACCAAATGAAAAAAATTTTCCTTAAAAAATACCAAGATTATTGCCGAAATAGAGAGCTAAAATATGAAATCTTTGAAATGGTAGCTAAGCCTAGCGAGACTCTAGAATAATATGTAGAGTGTTTCCAATATAATCTGCCAAGATCTCCTTACAAAAATCTACCTCATAATGTTCTAAAAACCACAATGATCAAAGGTATGAAAGACCAATGGGTAGAGACACTAAATATAATGGGTAAGAGTGACATTTATCAAGAAAACTATAAAAATATTATATATTTTTGCATCAAGTGTTCCAGGGGCAGTACAAGGCTGAAACCAGTCAGACGTGATGCAAGCCCTAGAGACATCAAAGCCTCAGGAGGAAGCATTACACGAAGTGAAATCAGCAATATGTTGGAGGATTTCAAGATTGATATCCTGGGGACCCTGATGACACAATTGGATGTCATGCAAGCTAAGAAAAAGCAGGCTATAGAATAACCGAAGTTGGCTATTTTCTACCCCATTTGTAGATAGAAGCACAGTCATAAAGAATTCCCCCTAGATACGACACGAACATGTGCCATATGCACTAAAGAGCATGCCACGAAAAGTTTCCCATCACTCCCAGGATTAAAAGCAGTCTTCAAGCAAGTGGAAGAAGAAATAGAACCAATATATCTATTGAACCACCATCGTCAATGGCAAGTGCGTTAGACAGGTATGCCTACCGATCCATCTTCGTTCTTACCTCCCTCGCAATATAATTCTCAGCAATATTCAGGGGTAGCATAGAAGAATCAACCACCTTTTATGCCACCTCAAGCACTTTTTATGCCACCATGGCCCAATCAGTGAAATCCAAATAATAATAATTGGCCAAATTCCCCTTACCCGCCATCATTCTGGCAAAACAAATCATATTCCTCCCAATGGTCCCCTTCCACCTCAAAAAATCAGAACTAGAAATCAAATTGGCAAAGATTTATGAAGAAGCCTATGGGGACAGTTCCTCTGCCTCAACCAACTTTATCAGCACCTTACACGTTGCAGCAGAATCCTCAATCTAATATACGACCGCAACTTCCAGCTCAACCCAACCCAAATCCTAACAACAGACCAGTTTAGTCAATATGAACCATTGAGGGTCTGGACCCTGAAGATGAGTTGAAAGAAGGTAACAAACTTAAGTTGAGATCTGGACGCATAATCACTCTAGATAAGGATAAATATTTGCAACCTGAAGAACCACACAAAAATAAGCCTCTGACTGTAGATGATCAACAAATAAAACAAGGGGAAGATACAGTTAGACAAAAAAATCCTGAACAAATCATAACCACTTACCCCCCTTTCCCAGAAAGATTGTTGATACCACGCCCGATTGAATATCCTAACTTTGATCTTCTGGGTGAACTTAAGAATACTTGTATAAAAATTCCCCTCCTCAAGGCTATCCAAGATATTCCAATATATGCCAAAACTATTAAATAATTGTGTATAAAGAATTCTGTGAGGAAAACAAAAATAACCCCTATTTTCCATGTTGTAAGGACTTTGTCTGATTTATTACTAGGCAAAGAGACTCCTGTAAAATATGGGGATCTCGGAAACCCCATTGTCACAGTCCAGATAAATGGCCATTCTTTTCCCAATACTTCAGTTGACTTAGGGGCAACCATTAATATTCTCACAACTACAACTTGCAGCATTCTTGGCATTACAGCCTTGGAACCAACAACTACCTTACTGGAAATAGCTGATCTCTCAGTCATTAGACTAGAAGGAACATTACAAGATGTGATGGTCTCTATATACACTTGGGAATACTCGGCTGATTTTTTTATTATTAACCCTAGGAACAAGCTAGATGAACATCCCTTAATATTAAGAAGGGCTTGGCTAGCGACTGCTGATGCTTATATCAGCTTTCGGACAGGCAGTATGACTATAACCAGGGGGAATGATGTGAAAAATTTAGCTTTATACCCTCCTACTCAACCAAGCTTGACAATTATGAAAACCATGAAGAAACCTGCAACATAACAGAAAATATTTGGTCACCACTGACTATGGTAGATGCCCATGAATTCAAAAACCAAACTGAAGACGATGTCATTAATACTATTATCAATCATCCTACCACATTATCAAGTTTTAAATGCCACATGATTAAAGAAGTCCTTGAGAATCAAATCAAATAAGATCCCCTGAGAGATATCAATGACCAAACAATACCAACAACCACTCTTTATAATAGCAAACCTATTGAAATTGAGCTAGGGAAGATCTTAAACATTACAGTAATCTGAGTGATGACCAACAACAAAAACTTATTCAAGTCCTTAGGAAAAGTAAAGGGGCTTTTGCTTAGGATTACTCAGATATGAAATGGATTGACTCTCAACTATGCATGCATCACATCTACACTGAAAAGGATGCAAGAACCATTTGAAAACCTCAACATAGATTAAGTCCTCACCTAAAAGATATTGTTAAATAAGAACTTCAAAACATGTTAGATGTGAATTTTATCTATCCTATATCTGACAATAAATGGGTTTCTCCATTAGTTGTGGTTCCCAAAAAGAATGGGAAATGGCAAATATGAATTGAATATAGAGAACTCAACAAGGCAACACAAAAATACCATTTTCCCTTTCCATTTATTGATCAGGTCCTAGATACACTGGCAAATTTTTTTTCTTTCCTGGATGGCTTTCATGGCTACAACCAAATTCAAATTTCCCCTGAAGACCAGGATAAGACTACTTTTACCTGTCCGTGGGGAACATTCGCTTATAGGGTATTACGTTTTGGATTGTGTAACACACCTACCACATTCCAAAGAGCCATACTCAGTATTTTTGCAGACTTGATTAATGAAGGATTGGAATTATACATGGATGATTTCACACCCTATGGAGATGACTTCGAGCAAGTATTATAGACATTGGAAAATTTTCTGAAACAATGTATTGCTACCAGCCGATGTTTAAGTCACGAAAAGTGCCATATGATGATGACAGAAGGCTTGATCTTGGGTCATTACTTTTCAGCAGCTGGAATTTAGGTAGATCCGGCAAAAATATAGGTAATTCTATTACTAGCTACTCCCTGCACTCAAAAAGAAGTACGTAGTTTTCTGGGATTTACTAGATATTATCGTAGATTTATTAATAAATTTTCATAGATTGTTGCACCATTATATGCCTTAACAGGAAACAGTGATTTCATATGGACTGACAAATGTGACACTGCCTTTACGGATTTAAAACAGCTAGTATCAACAACACCAGTATTACGAGGCCCAAACTGGGATATACCATTCCAGATTTCATTAGATGCATCAGACACAGCTATTGGAGTAGTTCTTGGCCAAGAAGAAGATAAGAAACCCTACACTATATATTACATTAGCAAAAACTTAACCCCTATTGAATTGAATTACACAGTAACAGAGAAGGATTTTTTAGCTGTTATTTATGCTATTAACAAATTCAGACACTATATAAGTAGATACCCTGTAATTTTGTATACGGATCACTCTGATATCAAATACTTAGCTAATAAATCCATTACGAATGGAAGAGTGACACATTGGTTGCTATTGTTGCAGGAATTTGATATAACTATGAGGGATCAACCAGGGAAGGAAATCCTTATGGAAAATTTCCTCTCCCAAGTGCCAAGAACAAATGACGCAATAGCAGTAGAGGATCAGTTTCTAGATGAACACCTATTTGTTGTAACCATGAAAACACCTTGGTATACAGATGTGGTGAATTATTTAGCAATGGGAAAACTACCTAAACATCTGACACCCAGAGAAAGGAAATCGATAGTACAACGCAACACTTGGTTCTCCTAGATTGGAGGATATCTTTTTCACATAGGGGCCGATATGCACATCCGCAAGTGTATCAAGGAAGACAAAATTTATGATATCTTAAAAGCCTTCCATGATGGAACTTGGAGTGGACATTTTGTAGACTAAAGAACTGGACATAAAATTTTACAAATGGGCTACTACTGGCCCACGATTTTTAATGATGCTAAGAAATTTGTTCAGCCTTGCGATAGTTGTCAAAGGATGGGCCACCCTGGCTAATCTGATGAGATGCCCCTGCATCCACAGCTGGTCATAGAACCTTTTGAGCATTGGACATTAGATTTTTTTGGGCCAATCAACCCATCATCCAACTAGAAATCATATATATTGGTTGCAAAAGAATACGTAACTAAGTGGGTAGAAGCAGTAGCATTACCAAGAGCCACAGAAGAAACTGTGATAAACTCTCTTTTCAAAAATTTTGTACAATATGGGTTACCTAGAGAAGTAATCACTGATGGAGGGCCGCAATTTGTAGGCCATAAGATCGCTACTACACTAAAAAATCATCATGTTATTCACATAATTACCTCTCCATACCACCCGCAAGCGAACGGGCAGGTAGAAAGCACCAACAAAGTAATTGAAGCTATTCTAAGGAAGACAGTCTCATCGCACAGACGAGACTGGGCTACTCGAATGCCAGAAGCCTTGTGGGTATATCACACAACTTCGAGGAACACTACTAGATACTCCCCATACCAGCTGGTATTTGGTAAGGAACCTATTTTCCCCATAGAGTTTGAGATACAAACACTAAGGACAGCCCAGGAAATGGGACTGGATTTAACTGAAGCCCAAATTAATAGATTACAACAAATAAATGAATTAAATGAAATCCAGATTTTGGCTTTGCAGCATACTGCACTTATTCAACAACAAAGAGCCAAATGGCACGATTCTCTGATCAAGAAAAATACATTTCATGAGGGCGATTGGGCACTTCTCTATGATTCCAGTTTCAAGACTTCCTTGGTTAATTGCAGACTAGGTGGTTAGGTCCCTATGAAATAAAGGAAGTACATGACAATGGCACTCTTACGTTGGCCACCATTGATGGGTCTGATTGTTCCTTTAAAGAAAATGGGCATCGGGTGCGCCTCTACCAAAGACCACTCACAAGAGAATGTTTTTGTCAATAGATATGCAAGGGCTCCACCATGCATGTTTTAGCTGTAGAAGATAATCCTTCAGCAGCTTCATCTTTGTAAAATTCATTTAAAAAGAAAACTGTAAATAGGATTGCCGATTCAAATTTTTTTTTTCTTTGTTCCTTCTTCTGAACAATACTTTTTGGTTTTTCTGTTCCATCTTCAGAACAACACTTTTTGTTTTTGTTGTTCCATCTTCGGAACAACACTTTTTGGTTTTGCTATTCCATCTTCGGAACATCACTTCTTGGTTTTGCTGTTCCATCTTTGGAACAAAACTTTTTGATTTTTCTGTTCCATCTTCAGAACAACATTTTTTTATTTTGTTGTTCCATCTTTGGAAAAACACTTTTATTTTTTTCTGTTCCAATTTTGGAACAACACTTTTGTTTCTTATACAATTTTTGTGTGTTCTAAAGAGCACCTTTTTTATATATTTCACAAACACCTCTTTCCTCTTATGGACTTATTCCTAGCTCATTTCAGCCTCATTTCGTTGATTCTTTTTATGGCTTGAAGTACAATACCTTCATGCGGATAAGAATGATGGATTTTATTAAAGCAAGTGAATATTTTTAACGTTATGATCTTTGACAAAGAAAAATTCTTGATGATAGACTTAAAAAAATTGAAAGGGACACAATTATTTATATTTTACTTTACTGTACTGATTTCTACTGTATATGATACTGATTAATCATCTTTACCATGTTGGTTCTACTCTTCTTGGTTATAATTCACTCTGTATATTATCAATGGGATTATGGATATAATTTTTCTTATTATTGACATGCTTCAACTTCTTACACCATCCATGCTCTTAAGAAGTACTGAGCCTCCCTCTATTTATCATAAAAATATGTAATGATAACTAAATTTTATCTATAGATAGAGGATAAGGGGTCTCATTAAGAGCCAGCCTACCATGGTCATAAGGATGTAGCAGTGTGACATTCCCACTATGGTCACCACACCAGGGTTATGATCCATTGGATGGCTAAAACATCCTTGGAACAGGAGGTCTCATGACGAGCTGGTGTGCTCACATTTTCTACTTCCCAGTGAATGGCAGTATGGTTATCTGGTTACCACTCCAGCACACTGGTCTCTTCTGTAGAAACAACAATGAAAATTTTCAATTATAAATTGAGGATCCTAGCTCACATGGGTTAAAAAGAAACTCTATCGATGCTATGGATGCCTGCTGCAAACAGAAGCTCTGCTTCTGGTATTGAATTTCTGTTTCCTCAATCAGTAATTCTTTTAATACCCTCTTCCCATTTATCTTTTTATCCGAGAGATTATTTCCTCTAAACACTTCCCTACTTTGAAAATTTATGCATGCGTTCATGTTTTTTACTCAATCATATCATGTACAGCTAGAATATCATCAGCAAAGCCTCCTTTTGTACATATTTTTGTCCTCTTTCCTTATCACATAACTTATAATCAACCAAAGCGTCTTGTCTCTTGTCATTTACTATGATTATACACCACGCTTTCACTCTATCCATCTCTCTTATTGTCCCATCGTTTTTTTACGTACTCTGTTCCATTTACTGCTATACCCTTCATCCTTATATCCTGTCATTGGGACAACCATTCACTATCTATTCGGTTGTAGGCAACCTCTCATTTCGAAGGGGGAGAGAACTTCCATTATTCTCGTGCATGCGTTGTCATTATTTCATTGACTGATAAAATATTCCATGACCACGCAACATGCTGCAATTTAACAACCCTTCAAATAACACAATTAATATCAACTACACTTAGTTGTTACAACAACTTGTTGTTCTATCACTCTAAGTGTTGTTGTGTTTTTCAGTATTGTTGTGTTTTTTCAATATTGCTAAATTTTTCCATTACACTCATCCTTTGAAATATTAGGAAGAATTTAAGCATTATGGGTGGTAAGACAGTGCGCTGCGAAGATTTAGTGTTAGAGGTATCTAATAGAGCCAGCGAAATTCTGATCTGTGCAGGGTGGATATCCTATCTCACAATATTTCAACCCTCGAATGAGGAAATTGCCATTGAATTTCTACATCATCTGCAGAATGGAGAATCCATGGTGAAAGGTAGAAGAATTACAGTCATAGACGCTGTAATAGCTGAAGTATCTGGGTTGCAGATATATGGAACTATATGGTCACAAAAACATGTATTGTTGCAAGACGTGGTGGAAACTTTCAAAGACGAAGGTGAACAAGTAGTCAAGAAAGGCAAAGGCATCCAAACCTCTTCTCTGGTAGAACCATGGAAAGAATTAGAAAGCATTATTCAAAGATACATTACCTGCGATGGACATCGAGATGTGGTAAGACCACGACAACTTAAACTATTAGTTTTCTTGAAACAAAAGCTCACTGTGAATCTGCCATCTCTTTTTAATTCTTTACTGCATGATACTGTTGTTAGAATAAGATGGGCTAGACACCCTAAAACTGTAATAAGTAACCATGGATTGATTAGATTAATCATCAGTCATAGCCTGTTTCAATACAACTTAACTTGGGCTGGTTTCATGACGACCCTAGAGACCATGCAAAACCCTGTAATCCAACATCCCGCAATTGTAGAGACAAGCCAGCAAAACCATGTTCCGAAAAGAAAAAGGACTTCCCATTTAAAGCTTGAACCCCATAAATGCAGGAGGTCTGTAAGAATTGAACTAGCCCAGAGGATGTTTGCAAATATTTGGGATGAAAGTAACCAACCTGCAGAGACAGCTATTCCTGTTAGGATAAGAGATTCTGAACCTGAAGAAGAGGCACCCAATTCCACATCAGAGCCTGAAGAAGAGGCTAATTCAGAACAAGAACAAGAACAGAATTATAATAATGAACTGGAAATTGAAGCAGGACCAGATGATCCTTTGGAATTTTTCGAGACAGGGATGGCTGAGGTCCTGGCAAATCTTAATGTATATATGCAACCTGGAGGACCACTTGGTCTCAGCATAATGGAAACACAAGTCCCAGAGAATTTCGGGCATATAGAAACACTACCATCTCCAGAGGTTGCGAACATAGAAATTTTTCAGGAATCCGACAACTAGTCTGGTGACATGATTTTGTTAGAATACAGCCATGAGGACTAGCAAAATTCTGCAGACATAAAAGTTAGTCATGAGTCTAATAATTAGTCAGGTGATATGGTTCTTTTGGAACACAGCCCTGATGACCAAAACGCAGCGCTAGAAACCATTGATAAACTTGTTAGTGGAGTGGATTCTCCTCAAAAGAACCAAGTAGCCTGAGCAAAGCTTAAGAAGCTGTGACAAAAATACCGAAAGCTCCAGAAGACAGTCAGAAGGCTACGACAAGAAGTTTAAAATTGTAAAACTCAGAACATCGCTCCTAAGGTGACCTCTGTAGCTACACAAATAAGAATATGCGATAATAAATCAACAGAAATTCAAACCAAACTCACTGCCACTCGAACAATAGCCACACAGGTTAATTTGCATGAAAAATTTGTAAATGCAGCTGTTCAAATGGAGGGTTGGTCCTCCCACAATAAGGAAATACAGACTGAAGAAGTATTCTCTCACAGCATCGGCACTCAGATAGAAGGGAAATCCAAGGACCTCTTATCAAGGAATGACCCTAGTATTTTAAACTTTGAGAAGAACTGACGCAAGCCCAGCTTGCTTTAGAGCAACATCAACATCAGACAGTCTCCCTGCAACAATACCAGGAGTTACAAAAATAATTCAGGGAATTAGCCCTATCAAAGAATTAGGCTTTTGATAGGGTTAGACTGGAAGAAGAAAAACTGAAGAGGATTAAAAATAAGTTGAAAAGCGTCAGGGATTAGTTGGACACCATTTGTTCATTATATTCGGATATCTTGACTTTTCGATCTCCTACTACGAACTATGCCTTGTTCTTATTAGAATGATATTTATTGTTAAAAATCAAAGCTATTAGAGCCGGCAAGCCAATTGAGCTGAAGACAATGGAGGATTTTATAAATTGCTGTAAGACACATGGAGTAAAGGTCCAAAGACTTATTTGTGAATTTTATTTGCATAATTTCATATTAGATAAAGAAGTGGATGTGTATCCTAGCCGTTTTATTGGAGATATTCAATTTCAGGCTTTTATCTCTTTTGCAGTCAACCAACTCAAGTGGTTGAAGGCTTATAATTCATTCCAAAGACAGGAACACAGCTTAGATCTTCGGGTAAGAAGGGAACCTACTCACCCTCTGCAATTGTTTACTAAGCATAAAAGACTGATGGCACAGGAGGGCATGATTAAAATTTTAAGGCCCATACATAAGGAAATTGTGCAGAAAGGAACATCATATTTCATCTCCGTTCAGGAAAGATCCCTGGTTGCATCGAAAATGAGATGGATGGTTTCAAGCAACAATGTTAAGAAAAGAGAACCATTTAATTATGGAAATTTCAAAGCTGATGTGAGATGGTTAGTCCCATACAACAATTTTATCTTAAAATAAGGACCCTATTGGGTGGGATGTCGCTTTAGAAGCCCCATTATTTGGTATCCTATTGAAGGGTATCAGCCTAACTATGAGTTACCTGAAGGACACGGAGAGGTAGCCTTTGCAAACCTGGCACGACATCATGTTCTTAGGCCTATTACAGATAGATATTCTCTAGCCTACTCCTTAACTTCTTTGCATAGGAATTATTTATTTTTCATGGGGACATGAAAAAAGGTAAGCAGGGGAGTATGTTGAGCCTTGAAATAGGTATGTATTTACTCTTGATTACTGTCCTTTTTCCTCTTCCTTATCCATCTTGTGCCATGATATAATAATATAATGAAAGGATTTTGATGAAGAATGAATGAAAAATGATTCAGATACGATTTAACAATCCAAACTAATTCCCGTTGCTTTTTATGCTGAAAATAATAGATGGAACAAAAGCTGCACCCAAGAAGGAATAGCAGGACCTAATCACGGGAAAGAATACGCATTAAATGTGCTCGAATCGAAAGACAAATCAGTAAGGATTAACAAAAGAATGAATGAACTTTCCGAGGATAGCATTTTGTCATGGATCGCTCAGAATCCCCTGATCCTGAGGGATCACATTTATCTTTTCTTTTAGCTATAAAGGGACAAGTAGAGCTAGTTCTCGGATGTCATGTATCTTTCACTTTTGTATAATTTGTAAATGTAATTCACAGAACGTAGCTTTGAACAACGAGATCTTCTTGTAATGTCAATTAACTATGATGATTAATATATAATTCGCGTTGTTGTTCATTCAAATATTCTGGAGTAGTTAAGTAGTATTCGCCGGTGGCGAAGGGCCCAATCTCTAGTGGATCTCACTGTTGTTCCCTGTGTTATACTTTTCCATTTATTGCAAGTGTATTCTAGTTTTCTGCTTTGCAGTTGAGGTACTTTTGATAATTGAGATTTCTGATATTTATTCCCTCGAATACGCATTTTCAATTTATTTCCTTAAGGAATTAGTTGCTAGTTAAAATAACTAGTGTTGATTACCCAAAACATAGACAAATATTTCCAATACTTTCA
Source organism: Pinus albicaulis (assembly GCA_034641835.2). Taxonomy (NCBI): domain Eukaryota; kingdom Viridiplantae; phylum Streptophyta; class Pinopsida; order Pinales; family Pinaceae; genus Pinus; species Pinus albicaulis. The sequence goes on along the minus strand of CM076580.1, from coordinate 1,558,095,393 downwards.
TTTTATTTAATAGTTCAAATCTAGCTAAAAGATTTAGGTTAATGCTTCAATGCTCTTGATTTATTATCATTGGAATTATTTGAATTAAGAATGAATCACAGTTTTGGGTTATAATTCTTAGATGAATCACTTTCTTTAAAGCTTCAAGATTTATAATTGCATCTATATGAAATGATTGATTTCAAAATTACTCTTTTTATGTATAGCTTGAACATATTGTGTACATGCTTGAGATAAAAGGACTTACCCAGGTTGATAATTAATGTGAGGCAATTAGGAGTTTTTAAAGACGCCTGTTAGCACCCAACAGAAATCAAGAAAGATTTTATCTTGCAATACAAAAATACAAAGCTTACTTCCACTTTACTGTCATAAGGAGAACAACCAGAGATCATAGATTTGGGAGGTACTGAAGTCTCCACATCAACCAGTGTTCCTAAGACTCCTCCATCAGCATCACCTGCAAGAGAACCACTCGAGATTATTCAGCATTTAGATGTAAGTTCTTCTGAAGAACAAAACATCTTCTCCAGATTCTTGGACATCAAGCATAAGAATGAAGAACTCAAATATGATGTTTACAGTCAATTCTGGAAGAAAAAATTGACATCACATCATAGAGTTCTCACTACCTTTGACAGTGAGAAAGGAATAATGCAAATGGTATTTTGCAGGCAACAATGCCATTTCAAAAGACTCATGTTGAGTACAGCAAGATTGTATATATTTTGATGCAAATCAGATCCATCCAATTGATAATATGGACATGCACAGGCAGTCTGGGGAGATGTTATTTTCAACAATGACCACAATAGCCATGTCACTTACCAAAATAAAATTTGCATTATCAAATTTCCAATCTCAGTTGAAGATTGAAAAATTATCTTCATTATCCAAAGACAACATATTGAAGTCTTTGGAAGACCTTGTAGTGAAATTTGGGTATGACCCAAAATATTGCAAGGCAGTTGAGGAAATCATTAAGGAGAAGAATGTAGAAATATCTTCTCTGCATAAACAACTCAAGTTTCCCTCAACTAAAGACCCATAGACTAAGGATATTGCATGAATTGAATATAAAAAAGAAGAGATGATGAAATTGATCATTGACCAAAATCTACAAATTAGAAAGATGGAAGAACAAATTGAAGAATTGTTGAAAGAGAAATCAACACTCCAGGGGACTACTGATCCTAATGTAGCTACTCAAACTTCTCCTGCATGTACATAACTCTCAACAAATAATGCAACAAAACTGGCACAAGAATTTCTTATTCAGAAGCAGGCACATGAGAAGTTATAACAGAGGTTTCAAGTTCTTGAGTCACAAAAGATTAAAAATTCATACTTTATACATAGAGGAAATAAAAAATACTCATCAATTAGGACTTAAGATCAAATAACTAGAGAGTGAATCTCTAATGGAAGCAACTTTGGGTGAAGCTAAGTAGAACATCTGGGAGGACATCAACAAATATATGAGAGAGGTATGGCCATCCACACAGATTATCTTCGAACAATAGGAGCTCATCACCAAATGCAGAACAACCATTGAAGAGCAGAAAGAGCATCTCAGAAAGAAGCCAAGTGAAGCCACTGACATGATCAATGTTCTTAACTCAAATAGAAGAGAAGAGTTGGAATAAATCAACATCTTGGATAGAACTGCAACAATTTTGGAGATAAAGAAAGTTTTGGAGAAATTTAATCAACCAATTGCAAACCAAATGTGAAGCTTTGAATATTGTTGTTCAAATATTTCATACTAAATTTAATGTTTTGAATCATAAAGGACTGCCATGATTGGTAGGATTAGATGATAAGTTGATTAAATTAGAAGATTACTGTAAAATTTTATACACAATTGCAATAGATAGGTCAAAGTTTGCAGGTATAAAAGGATAGGTTACATGGAAAGCATTTCTTGAAGCTCTGCAGTTTGATTTGATCATTCAACATCAAATTAAACATTTATTCATTCAAAGACAAACTTTTGATAGATATATAGAAGTAGATGAACTTTTCAAAAATATGATGAGTGTAGAAATCCCAAGTCAGGATCAATGGGATAAATTTTGTGAGACCATTGAGTAAAAGGATGACTTTTACAGTATGTGAGAACATCAATTTTTCAAGGGTCCAGTCAGCAACAACTTCCATCTAAAGAGGACAAGTCATCAACAACTTCCAAGAAAGAAGAGACACTTCATCTTCTATTTCCTTCTTCTATTCTTCTCTATTCTATTATTGTAAATCAGTTCAAGATATTTCTAAGTTTTAGAAAATAGTATAAATAACTCTCATTTAGAGTTATTGAAGGTTGCACCCTTGGATAAGCAAATATTTGTAAGCATAATTGTACAATTTTTTCAATCATCATCAATAGAAGAAGGATTTTGAATTTGTCTCATACAATTTTGTTCCCTTTGTGAGTTTTTCCTGTTTTCAATACATTTTGTCTCTTCATATGTTTAATTGTTATCAATATAATTAGGTGAGATTAACTATGTTTCAGTGATCTTATAATTTTTACTGAAGTTATTATCAAAACAAAGAATGATTTACTTAACATTTTTTTGATGTAAGTACCTTTCATTTATAAATTGTCAGTATCTTGGTGATGTTAATGTATTTTGTTGAAATTTTAGACATTGTTTAAAGGTTTTCAAGCTTATGATTTATTGAAGAATTCAATCTGAATATTTGATAATCATATCTTCTTACATAAGTCCACTTAATCATTTTACAAAATCTTAATCACTGTGTGAGATAAAAAATCAACACGCACATATAATTACTAATATTATTTGAAAGATCTAATCAATAATTGTGTGTTAAAAGTTATCTTATACATTGATCCTCCAAAATTATAAAACACAACAAAACATTTTAGATGCTTTGGCATGATTATTGACCACAATTATCTCAAAGGACAACATACACATCACTTATTTTGGTGAAGTAACAACATTGTTAATCACAAAATCTCAATATAAACCCTAGTATTATGGATCAAATGGGCTATGGTAAACACAAAATAATTTCATGTTAGATATATTACATGAATAAGATACAAGAAATTTTGATAATATAAAAGAAAGAGTCAAAATGGGAGTGAAGAACTAGAAGAGATGATCAACAATTTAGAATAGGATAGTTGTTTTAGTGTTACTGATATCACATGAACAACCAAATATTTTTGTTTTTGCATTCTAAACAGAATGCAATGCATAGGGCTCTGTATCAGGCTTTGGCTAAGTGGGGTAGTTACTGCACTCTCACCAACAACCATGGCTTTTGAACTAGAATGAAACAGATGGATAACACATGTGATGATTTACTAATTTATTGATTGATATGTTTCCAAACCGTTTATTCATTCCGGTAGCATAAATTTTTCACTCTTAGACTTCCCTGTTCACTGACCTTTGTCACTCCCACTGCTCAGATTTCAGTCATAGGCTTCTAATTTCTCAAAAGAATTGTATGAGAACAACTAAAAATTTATATTTATATTTAGATTATTATTAATTTTTTTTGTAATTATAAATATTTAATTATAATTATTTAAGAATAAATAGAAATAATTATATACTTATTAGATGTTTTTTTGAATTATTTTTTAATACTTATTTATTTAAATTATGGTGAAATCTTATTTACTTATAAAGAAAAAATATCGTTTTTTATAACTCATGATATTTATTTGTCGGCACATTTTAACAATAGATTTACCTATTCACCACTATTAGTTTAGCATTTGCCAATGCAAGTTATATTGTTTAACTTTGAAAAAAAAATATTTATTTATTAGTATTATTGAAAAAAATATTTTTCAAACATTTGATATAGTTGCAATATTTATGCCATGATTTTTTAAATATGTGTGTTGTGATTTTTCATTGTTAAACTTAATAAGAAAACCACCTACAATTAAAATCCTTGAAAATAGCTCATACTCACCTAAATAACCTATTTACCATCAGTTATTTCCCACCATAATTTAAGCATCTTTGAAAATAGCTCATACTCACTTAAATAACCTATTTACCATCAGTTATTTCCCACCATAATTTAAGCATCCTTGAAAATAGCTCATACTCACGTAGATATCATATTTACCATCAGTTATTTCTCACCATAATTTAAGCAAGTATTTGCATAAAAGATGAATAGGAACAAGATGGAAATAAATATACCTAACGGGAGCCTATGATTATTTATGTTTTCTTCAACTTGGAGTAAAAGTATAAATGTGCAAATTTAGTAGTGTTTACTACACACCAAATATTTATTTATGCAAGTCCTTATCCCTTAGTAGGCAATTAACTTTTCCATCCCATATATCAATTTGCAATTTTTCAAAAAATATAACATCCACTTAAGTGACAAAATTTGTTTTATATAATGTAATATTTATGTCATTTGATTGGAAATTAATTCAATGTGATAAAAAAATGAATAAGAGCTATAAATAAAATTAAGGCTAATTTGAAGATGCAATCATAGATAATGATCATGCTAAAAATTCTATATGTGAGAAGATAACACACCATAAAAATATCATTTAGCATTTGCAAGATCATTTCATCCATCACATAATAGAGCCAAAAACCATTTTTTGGATTCCTATTTAGGGAGTCTATACACTCCATAGAAGAGTTGTGGTTTGTTTGGGGGTAGACCCAACATGCACAATTTGGCTCTCTTGCAAAGTATGAACACACCAACTACTACCAAAATTCCAATCCCCAAAGCCATTAATGACATCCTGTCATCTAGATGGTCTAGCCATCCCACTTTAATATGGGCAATGCTACTATTATTCTGAGGTTCGATCCCTGGGTTTTTTTTTCCATTACATGAATCTAAAGGACACCCATATGAGCATTTATTCCTTTGAAATGATGTTGCACTGAATGTGGAAGATTGTGTTCCTAAAGGGATTCACCCACAAAGGTTATTATATGAAACATCCAGAACAACCAAACTCTATAGCTTAGAGAGATCTTCAGGAATCTGTCCACTCAAGTTATTCTTGCTCAAGTCTAACTACTCCAAAGTAGATATGTTATTGAGAGATGCAGGTTTTGGCCCTTCCCACTGATTGCCAGATAAATTTAGCAATCACAAGCTCCTCAAAGTTCCAATGCTTGTAGGTATTTTTCCCATAAGATTATTGTTGGACAAATCAAATATAGTGTTTTTTGGTGAGAGGTATGATAGAGTATATTCAATTCCTTTGATGTCAAGTGGCATTTCTCCACTCTCACCAACATCAATTAATGAATTGTTTACAAAGCTTGCAAGTATTTCAAAATGTAATGGCATTTTTCCAGTGAATTTATTGTTGGATAAATCCAAGATATACAATCTGGTGAAATTTGTTACCCATTCAGGTATATCACCATGGAAATTATTGTACCCAATGTTTAAAACTTCCAAGCCAACAAAAAAATTCAAATAGTAAGGAAGTTTTCCCAGCAATTTATTTCTCCCTAAATCCAATAACCAAAGCTTAGTGAAATTAGCCAAAGATTTTGGAAGAGTCTGAGAGAAATTATTAGTATGAGTAGAAAAATAATTTTAAAAAATGCAATTGCCAATAGTTTTAGTTATTGATCCTTCAAAGTTATTTTTTGATAAATCTAAAATAAATAAGGAAACTAAATCACTAATACTATTGGGTATAATGCCAAAAATATTATTATAATATATATCTAAACTAAGTAAACTATTTAGTTTTCCTATGCTACGTGGAAGAGGACCAGTTAAATGGTTTTTTGATAACAAAAGAAAGTTCAATGACATATTAGCTTCGGGAATACTTAGAATGGTGCCAGTAAGGTCATTATTGTCTAGGGCCAACTTAGATAGCTGAGTAGAATTGAAAATCATGGGAGGGATGTAGCCACTTAGTGAGTTTTTGGATAAATCAATTAAAGTTATGCTTTTCATCAAACCCATTAAGGAAGGGATTTGACCACTCAATTTGTTAGAGTAAAGGGATTGGACCAATTTGTAAGTGAAGTGCATTTGGTGAGAGAAGTTGGGATGCTTCCACTCAGAACATTGTCAAACAACGAGAGTGTTTCCAATGGGAGTGTTGTCAAATTCTGATGGCTCTCATATCCAATGACCCCTCAAATGGAATTGGACCCCTCAAATGCTTGTCTCCCATATCTAATTAAACAATTCCTTTGGAATAGAGTCATGGAGTAGATTAGTGTTGAGGTCAAGTATTCCCAACGCTTTCGGCTACCCAACTTTGGGTGGAATTCTTCCACTCAACCAATTACTCGAAAGATCTAAATCCCTCAATAGAGAGAGGTTGCAACTACCATTCAACTACTCGTTTCGTATTTGGTGTGCGCGGAGAACAGTCGGAGAGCAGTCCATCGGAGAACAGTTGGAGAGAAGTCCTCCAGTCCATCTGGAGAGAAGTCGGAGAGTAGTCCATTGATTGAGCAGAAGTGGATAGCAGTCCATCCATTTCTCTCAAACTTATTTCAAAGGCAAAGGAAATTTTTTCACTCTAAAAGAAGTCCAATAGGCTAAATCTTTGTACATAGTTTGTTAGGTTGCATTGACTTTTAATAAATTTAAAAAATATATATTAGTGTCACTTGGCTCTATGCTCACTATGATAAGTTCAGCATATTTATTTATAACATTCATTTATATATAAGAAAATTTTATTTAGGAGAATGGTCCATTAAAGCGCCACCATGATAAGCTCCTCATTATTAATTATAACAATCATTTATACATAAGAAAATTGTATTTAGCATAATTGTGATAGATGGCTTACGTACAAACTAATTGTTATGTTATTTACCTTAAAGAGGCTAAACAGACATTATTTTTGAAAAAAAAGATTACGAATGTTGAACACAAATTAATTATGTCTTGGAAATAAAATTCAAGTACGGAATGTTGGTTCCATAGAAACTAAAAAAGACTAATGATGAAAGTATTCCAAGAACTGAGAGTGGTTGAACAAAAACAGTTACCTTTCCTCTAGGAATAAAAGGTACATTCCAGTGAGGAAAGGGGGTTTTTTTCTGTAACTAAGGAAGGGAAAGGAGAGAGTGGATAATTCATGAGCTGGTAGTGACCAGTGGAATACACTTAGCATTCCTGAATCCTGAAAAGAAGAGTATTGGACTAGGGGTCTTGAGGTATCTTTTGGAAATTTTGTCAACCTACTCATCTCAGTGTGGAGCATGAGGGGAGATGAGGACGTAATCGCCTCTCTCATGGTAGGGAGGACATCATCAGCAGTTTTTAAAACAAGATAAGTAAACAAACAGCAGAAATATTAAGTACTGATATGTTGTTTAGACAGAGATATTTCTTTAATACAGTTTATGCTCTTTTAAATATGAAAAGAAGAATCTCATTCAAGAATGATGTATGTATATGTATTTACTGTACCTTTTCTAATGTATTAGAGAGGAGATTACAGCAGACCTGATAGAAATACATGAAATGTGTAGAAGTGTAGTGGTTGGAATTAATACTTGTTTCAAGGAAGGGATAGTATTTGTACTATTATATAAACATGAAAGCAACATAAAACATCTGCTCGAAGTTAAAATTCAGAAAACTGTCAGTCCAGGGTTCGTGGTCAAAACCTGGACCCTAAAATGGTCATTTACTTGATAACCTATGATATACTTAGACAGTTAGAGTTGTAGGAAACAACTGAGAAATATAGATGGTCCAGACATCTCGTTTAACCATAAATTAAAACAGACCAGACGAACACAAATTTCATTTCTTAAAAATGAGATAAAACTTTTGTCAAAATGGAATGTCCTCATACATGATGCCAGAAAGAATAGGTGCATAGAAAAAACCATAATACATAGCGGCTATGATAACATAAACAATGATGAAATATACACAGTCTGTGAACAATATGGACCAGAAACTAATACTATGATGAGCCACGCAGATAACGAGTTGTGTAATAAGTCATACCAAATCAACACAAAGGCTCCAAAGAAGAACTATAACATATATACATATAACTATTCAACAAATAGAACACCATTGTTTACAACTTCTAAATCATGAAGAGAAAGCCATAATTAAAGGCAGAACCGAAAAATCCATTGAAAGAGAACTCTAGAAGTTGTATAACCTTTCACCGTAAACATTTAACATATTACTAAACCCTGTCTACTGAGGGACAAATCCTCGTAAATGAAGCCAAGGGTTCTATTAGCTCTTAAGATGCAAGAAAAATACTACAGAATGGCACTGCATGTCAAACTATTCACTAGGGCAAGGCCCCTTAAGCAACAAGGTAACAAAGTAACAACATGTTCTGCCTTAAAAATATAAATACCGACATCCTTAAGTTGCATATCACCAAAGATCAAGAAAGGAGAGCTCTACTCCAAAAAAAAAATTCCTCGCTGGTAGAAAATCAAATACATGTGAAGGGTTATGGAAGTGACGATTACATAAGTCGAAAGTATTCATGAGATCGAAAAGTAAAATCCCAGAACTCGAATACATGAACAAGACATGATTACCTGCGGCACAAAAATAATTTCATGACTGTTAGTTCACCTAAAATATATTATCATAGAACGCACTTGTATACTGAGAAAGACATTTAAGAAAGCACTTTTTACCTAGTCTAGAAAACTCTTTAGTGAACGATGGAAACCCTGTAATAGAGAAATTCACGAGATAATTAGAAAAAGTAAAAAGAAAAAGAACTAATGCCTGCATGAAAATAGATATTAGTAACCCATGCCTGGAAAAGCTTCATTCATTGAACGGGCTTACTAGCTGTGGAGAAGAAAGCCGCAACTGGTTTTTGGTGGAATAAATGGAGGATACAACACATAAACCTTAGTTTCACAAACTCGGATAAGACATTACCTATGCAAGTCAGACTTTTGATCAATATTGAATGCGTAGAAAATGGTAGCTAGCCACCACTGATCTCCTGTGAACAATTAAACAAAAGATCTTACTCCATAAGAAATTACTACAAGCTGTTGCAAAGGTTGAAAGCCAAACATCTACAAAGGCGAATAGGGCTTACTTGTTTAGCATTCGCCATGGTGAGCTGAGGTCAAGGCTGAAGGAGTGGCCATTGCTCGACAAAGCATAGCTTGTGGTGGAGTTGCAGAGGAGGCGCTGACAGAGCGAAAGTGAAGAAATGAGGAGTTAGTTAGGGTTACGAGGGGGGGTCAACACCCTAAGAAGGTACCGCAAATGTCTCAACCGTGGATCTCATAACCTTAGATCCAACGTAAAATATACAAGGTAGGTTTCGACCATGAAAAACAAATTCCCATGCAATCCAGTGCAACAAATCTGCACTTAAATCTTGACTCCGACGGGAATTGATTAACCACGAAATAAATCAAATAATAAAATTGCCATGATACATAATCATTGTACCATTTATCCATATATTAATAATTGGTGCTATCAGTAATAAAGATCAAATAGTGTACCATCATTAGCCCTTTAAAGTCCGTGTCATGACACAAATATCACATATATCGTATCAGTGCAGGGAGATAACCAAGTAGTAGGTCCACGTCGGCATTCAACAATTACAATAATATACGATATGTGCCAAGTAAGTAATTACATTATTAAGTGTACATGAAATTGTATAAACCATAGTTTAAAAGGGTAAATAATTTTTTTTCTATGATGTGATGTATGTTACAAGTGGTATCAGAGCAGGATTCATACGGTGGGACCCAATCATTCACCTAACTGTTGTGTGTAAATGATGCACATAAAAGAAATATCATAGTGGAAGACTCATGAGGAGGGGACCGACATATGAAACACCTTGGAATGCAGTGGAACCTATACCCCAATCCCATCCAGAAATGAATATAAAAATGTGGATTCAGCTGAGCATAGATTAGCACTAGTAGACTAGTAGACTATTGGAAGAACAACAACATCGAACTAGTATACTCCTAAGCACTGTGAAAAAGTTACAGGAATAAATGGTTCAATTTAGGAGTGATAATGAGAAATTGATGCAAGATCAGGAAAGGATACTCAAAAGACTTTCCGATAAAAAAATAAAGGAGTGATACAACCCAGTCCTGATAGAGATATTCAGGAAGAAAATGAATGACAAGCTAAGGACCAAACCAATGACAGAGTGGAAAGAAGACATTCACAATGAAGTAACAAAAATAGAAATTATAATGACGTTGAGTCTGATAATGTGTAATACCAAAAATAAATTAAGAAACAAAAAGTGGAGCTACAAGGTGAGTTTCAAAAGGTTAAACCACCTTCATTTGATGGAGAAGTGGAGGTGGTGGCTAAAGCTTGGTTGATTAATATGAAACAATACTTACATTTTTATAAGTACAACAAAAATCTTAAATACAAGTTGGCCATCTATCAGTTGTGAGAAATGGCCACCTTGTGGTGGCAGGAAGTCAAGAATGTCTGCAGCATTGAAGACCAGGACGTGACATGGGATGAGCTTCAGCAACACGTTAAAGATGAATATATAACAGAACATTTCTATGATGAAAATTCTAGAGAATTCCATGGTTTGAGGTTGGGTCAAATGACAATGGGTGAATACATAACCAAGTTCACTTCCTTATTAAGATATGTTCTTTATTTAAGGGATGAAAAGGCTAAGGTTTAGCAGTTTTTGAGTAGTCTACCAACTCACATGAAAGAACGAATTGAGTTCCTGAATCCAAGGAAAATGGACGAAGCAATTCGAAAAGCGAGAATGTGTTATCAACAGTCCAAGGAAAAAGGAGAATTAGGCAAGAATTGGCAGCCAAGAAAAGGGCAAAAAAGCAGTTCAAACAACAAAAATGCTAGGACTAATAACTTTAAGAATTCTGCAAGGAGTTGATTGAGTAGACAGTTCAGGATAAACCATCAAAGAACCCAGTGGCCAACAGAAGAAAAGCCTACAGAAGCTTCCAGCAAGCCAAAACATGTACAAAACCAGAAACCATCTTTACAGTGCTAGGGGTGTGGTGAAGCTCACTATTATAATAACTTCCCACAATGGGGGAGAAATGATACAGTAGCTAATCTACAAGAAGCCTCTACGGTGGGAGATGTAGCCCGAAATATACCCAGAATTAATGCATCTTTGGAGGATCGGCAGGAAGATTATAAACCAACAATGATTGAGCTGGAAGGTAAGTTGATTTCACAAAATGTTTCTACTTTGGTTGACCTAGGCACCATTTTAAGTTATGTAAACCCCATAATATTAGAAATATGTAAATTACAAAGTCAAAAATTCAAAAATCCCTGGCTAGTACAGCTATCCACTCGGGAAAAAAGAAAATTTTGTCCCAAAATCCCAAACTATACACTGGAAGTTGGAACCCAACAATTAAATGTGGAACTGAATGTACTGCCTCTGGGATCCTATGATGTAATACTGTACATGGATTGGTTGGAGCAACATTGGACACTCGTGGATTGTAAAGTGAATATTATATATCACTGAATGTAGGATGGAACTCGTCAAGAAATACAAGGAATCAAGAAACCCTTAAAGTTGTGTCCTATGATAGCCTCCCAAATGAGTAATTGTATTATAAAAGGATGTCAAATATATTCCATTCAGGTGGGTTATGAAAATTCTAAAGAGAAGACCCCTATGCTGGAAAGCATACCAGTGGTACAAGATTTCATGGATGTGTTTCCAGAAGATGTACTAGTTTTACGTTTGAGAAGGGACATCGATTTCACTATTGGGTTGATGTTAGGCGCATCACCAATTTCAAGGGCACCATATTGATTGATTTTACCTAAGCTAATTGAATTGAAAATGCAACTGCAAGAGGTCTTGGACAAAGGGTACATTCGACCAAGTGTGTCTACTTGGGGAGAACCAGTGTTATTTGTAAAGAAAAAGGATGGAACCATGCAAATGTGCATGGACTATAGACAACTCATTAAATTAATAGTCAAAAACAAGTATCTACTGCCACAGATGGATGACCTATTTGATTAGGTGCAGGGGGAAACTATATTCTTGAAAATATACTTAAGATATGGATATCACCAGATCTGAATTAAGGACGAGGATATATACAAGACTGTGTTTCGTACTCAATATGGGCATTACAAGTTTGTGGTTTTACCATTTGGTTTAACTAATGCACCAACAACATTTATGAGGCTGATGCATGACCTATTTCACCCCTTTTTGGACAGTTTTGTTCTAATATTCATTGACTATATTTTGATTCATTCAAAAAGCATGGAAGAGCACAAGGAGCACTTAAGGATAGTGTTGGAGATGTTACGAAAACATTAGCTGTATGCCAAGTTCAGAAAATGTGACTTTTTCAAAGAGAAGATATAGTATCTTGGCCATGTCATTTCCACTGAAGGAATAGCAGTTGATCCAGAGAAAATTAAGAATATTATGGAATGGTGAGTACCCCAAAACATGGCGGATATCCGTTCCTTTATGGGGTTGGAAGGATACTGTCGATGGTTCATTGAAGGATTCTCAAAGATTTCCTTTCCAATTACATCTTTAGAAAGGAAATAAAAAGTATTTAAATGGACTAATGAGTGCCAGAATAGTTTCTAAAGGTTAAAACAATTTTTTACCACTGCCCCGGAGTTGAGGGTAGCCAACCCCAACAAATAATTTTAGGTTTGTAATGATGCGTGTAAGGAAGGAGTTGGGGCAATTTTATCGCAAGAAGGAAGAGTGGTTGCCTAAGAATCGAGAAAATTAAAGGAGCATGAACAATGATATTCAGCCTATAATTTAGAGCTAACATCTGTAGTGCATGAAGTCCAGGTATGGAGGCACTACTTGCTAGGAAAAATATTTGTGTTAAAAACCGATCACAGGAGCCTAACCAGCTACTTTAAGCAAGCTAATTTAAATGCTCGTCAAGGAAGATGGAATGCCTTACTTAGTGATATTGATTTTGATATACAACATGTAAAATGAAAATAAAATTGTGTAGCGGACACCTTAAGTGGAAAACTGCACTGTGTTTATGAACTTTGCTATAATAAAATCAAGTGTAAATTTTTAGATCAGATAAAAGTGGAGGCCGAGAAGGATATTGAATACTGATTTTTATGGCAGCAAGTGGAGGAAGCTAGAAGAAAAGAAAAACCTTATGATTATGGAATTAACGAGGATCAATTTTTAACCTTCAAGGGAAAGATATATATTCCAAATCGAATGGGTTTAAAAGAGCTGATCATGAATGAGTATCACCGCGGTAATTACTTAGGACACCCAGGATACCAGAAAATGCTAACAACAATTAGAAAAGTTTATTTCTAGCATGGTATGTGAATAAATATTGCAGATTACTTAAAAAAATGTCTAGAGTGTCAACAGGTTAAGGTGGAGCATCAACATCTTTCCGGATTGTTGCAGCCTATACCAGTACCTGAGTGGAAATGGGAAGTTGTATCTCTAAATTTTATTACAGGGTTACCAAGATAAAAAGGCACAATGATTCCATTATGGTGGTGGTTGATAGATTGAGTAAAGTAGCACACTTCATACCCGTACATTCTACTTACAAAACCGTGCAAAAAGCAAATATCTCCATGAGAGAGATTTTTAGATTGCATGGCATTCCAAAGTCTGTTATATCGGATCATGATGTGAAGTTTACTTCAACATTCTGGAAGGCCTGATTACGGGTTTGGGAACCCAAATAAACTTCAGCATTGCTTACCATCCCCAGAGGGATGGACAAATTGAACGGGTGAATCAAATCTTGGAGGATATGTTGTGTATGTACGTGATGTAGCAACGAACGAAATGGGAAGAGTATCTACACTTGATAGAATTTTCATACAATAATGGGTACTAATAATCTATGAATATGAGCCCCTTTGAAGCTTTTTATGGGCAACAATGTCGTACTCCCATTAACTAAAGCAGCCTTGAAACCAAGTTGATGCTTGGACCAGAAATGTTGGCTGAGATGGAATCAGAAGTGAGAGAGATCAAACAAAATATTAAAGTGGATCAAGACCGAAAGAAGGTATATGCAAACAAAAAAAGAACTTACCAGGAATTTGAAGTGGGCGATCATGTGTATGTAAGGATTAAGCCTAAGAAAAGCACGTTAAGTTGGACTTCCTGTGCCAAGTTGGCTCCCAAGTTCTGTGGACCTTTCCAGATATTGGAAAGAGTGGGACCTATGGCGTATCAGTTGGCTCTACCAAGCCATATCTAGGTGCACTATGTATTTCAAGTATCCTTACTAAAATGATACATCCATGATCCAAAGCATGTAATCCACTGGAAAAATATTCAGGTACAGTAACATTAGAAAAATCATGTCTTAAAATACCGAGTGGTATGAAATTTTAATTAAAAGTTTTGCTGAATGTAGGTCGAATTGGACGGTGAATTTATTGTTGAACCTCAACATATACTCGATCAGACAGAAATCATGTTCCGAAGGCGAGCAATCACTCAGGTTAAAGTGTAGTGGAAGCACTTTAGCTTGGATGAGGGCACCTGGGAGGATGAAGGATTTGTGTGTGAGGCTTAGCCAGAATTGTTTGCCAAGCTAGAATAAAGCACCGAGGATGGTATTTACTTCCAGAGGGGGAAGTTGTGATAACCAGATTAAGTACAAAATAATTGTTATGTTATTTACTTTAAAGAGGCTAAAAATTCATTATTTTTGGAAAAAAAAATTACAAATGTTGAACAAAAAAAAAAAATGTTTTAGAAATAAAATTCAAGTATGGAATGGTGGTTCCATAAAAACTAAAAAAGACTGATGATGAAAGTATTCCAAAAACTGAGAGTGGTTGAACATAAACAGCTAAAGAAAAACAATTACCTTTCCTTTAGGAATAAAAGTTACATTCCAGAGAGGAAATGGGGTTATGTTATGTAACTAAGGAAGGGAAAGGAGAGAGTGGAGAATTTCTGCGCTGGTAGTGACTAGTGGAATACGCCTAACATTCCTGAATCCTGAAAAGAAGAGTACTGGACTAGGGATCTTGAGGTCTCTTCTGGAAATTTTGTCAACCTACTCACCTTATTTTTGAGCACGAGGGGATATGAGGAAGTAATTTCCTCTCTCATGGTAGGGAGGACATCATTAGCAGTTTTGAAAACAAGATAATTAAAAAAACTGCAGAAATATTAAGTACTGATATGTTGTTTAAAAAGATATATTTCTTTAATACAATTTATACTCTTTTAAATATGAAAAGAAGAATCTAATTCAAGAATGATGTATGTATATGTGTTTACTATTCATTTTCTACTATATTAGAGAGAAGATTACAACTGACCTGATAGAAATACATGAACTTTGTAGAAGTGTAGTGGTTGGAATTAATAATTGTTTCATAGTAGGGATAGATTTTGTACTATCATATAAAAAACAAAGCAACATAGAACATCTACTGGAAGTCAGAACTCATAAAAATGTTAGTCCAAGGTCCGTGGTAGAAACCTGGACCCTAAACTAGTCATTTATCTAATAACCTATGATATACTCAGACAATTAGAGTTGTAAGAAACAACTCAGAAATATATATGGTCCAGACATGTCGTTTAACTATAAACTAAAACAGACAAGACGAACACATATTTAATTTCTTAAAAAGGAGATAAAACTTCTGTCGAAATGGAATGTCCTCATACACGATTCCAGAATTAATAGGCACATAGAAAGACCTAGAATACATAGATGTTATGATAATGTTAGTCATCCATAATTTTCACTATCTGAAGATGACTAAGTAATGGTCCTAGATTCCTAGAAACAAAATTCATAAATATTGTGAGTTCTAGAAATATCACTTCCTTCATTATCCTGAGATAAAAATTTCACTATTTCATATTCCTATCTAGTCATGATTGGCCCACCACTCCTGGAAGACCCATCATGGGCTCAAGCCATTTATTTTAACCCCAACTGTCACCCATTTTTCACCATGTCTTGCCTTTTGGCCGAAATCCTCTGTTTTCCTTACCTACAGGATTCCCTACTACTATTCAAACCTACTAATCAAATAGCCTTGTTGTCTCTTCCATAGTATTCTGAGACATTGATTGTCTCTACATGCCCTTTGGATAGTCAAGTATGCTATATCCTAGGTCTTCAAAAAACACTAAGCATATCACAGGTCCTATCTTATACTTGGTGATCCCTAAGTCTAAATCTCTATCCAAAGTCCAAGTCCAAAAAGTCCCCATTAGGTCACCTAAGGTTTCACTAAGTCATAGGATGGATTTGATGCCCAACAATTTATGCCTTCCTGCATGAGGAGGTTGCATTCAAAGGGGAATAAAATCAAGCATTTTAACCCAAAGTCATTTAAGAAAAGCCTCCTTGGCTTAGAGCACAAGCACTGCAAGGGACAACTGCCCTTGTTCACATTTTTTTCAAAGAATAGCCAAGGTGGCCACTAGCAATAAGAAGAGGCAAGGTAATAGGATGCAATCATCACCAAGAGGAAGACACAAACAAGACAAAAGCAACAGGCCTATAGATAAAAGCGTATCAGGGGTTGTTTTGGTTGATTAAAAAAATAGTGGTGACAAGAAAAAATCATCTCAGATATTTCAAGGACAGAAGCCTCCTCCTTAGGGTTATTGCCAAAATAGCATTTCTTCACCTACACTAAGAGAAGAAAGACAAAGAGTATCAGTTTAAAGGGGATAATTTTACCAAAGGGTAGAAAAACAAAGTTTTTGAAATATAAATTTGGGCATAAGTTATTATCAAAACAACCTAAAAAGGCAAGTGTAACCTTGATGTGCATCTCACCAACAGACTCCCAACAAAGGACTCCATGCCAAAAATATTGTTCTACAAAAGATGACAAAGGCATAAATAAACATTTTTTCCAAAAAGTGTCAAAGTGTGTTCACAGCAAATATTAGTCAAAAGCACACTTAAATATAGGAGACATTAACTTTACGAAAGCGGATTTGATATTTTTAAATTTATTTTCAAATCAAATATAAAAGGCCACTTGAACCTTTTTCCCATGCATCATTTCCCATTTCCAAAGAGAAGAAGCTATTGGGAGAATTTTTTTCGATTTTCAGGCCAAACTGTGAAAACTTTCGGGCGCTACACACCAAGGTTGGCGCTACACACATATCCTTCAGTGCTATGCACAGGAGGGAGGTGTGCCATGTAAAAAGGCACAACGCTATGTGCTTAGAGCCTAGCGTTGCGCACCTGGCCCGGAGCTACGCATTGGCCAAGCAAAGACTAGGAAGCACCCGGGACACCGCCCAGACTGCCCGGTGCTATGCACAGGCGCTACGTTCCGACCAGATTTCTCAAATTTTTTCAAAGAGCTCCAAAAATCCGAAAATCATCTTCAAAATTTTTGCAAGCAAAGTCTAAAGGTTGGTGAAAAATTTTCTCCTCCCAGGCTCTCCTTTTTCTGAAAACAAGAAAGTTATCCATAGTCAAAATTAGACCAAACCCTAGACTATGTAAAGATCAATTACTTAGTTTTTGAGTTAGGGTTTGCAAGTGAAATTGGTTTTGAGTACAAAAAAATATTGGGTGACTATAGGCTAACCTCTAAACCCCAAGTTCAAGCTCTAAAAAAATCATTTTCACCCTAGTTTTCATTTTTCAAAGAGTTGACCTAAATCCACTAAAAGCACTTAGTTTGCCCAAAAACCCTCAAGAAAAGTCCAAAGGCCCTACTGCTCTTTTTAGACCAGTCGTCATGTCAGAGGGATATAGTCATACCAGTCGTGATACGAGTCATAATCCCACCAAGCCAAAACATCATGGAGGAAAAGCGAAAAGATTTGAGCCCCTAGACACCACTCCACTCACTTCATCTCCTATGATCTTTTCATGCTTCCAGGATGTAGGGTGCTACAGATTTTGTGAGAAGGTCAAGCAAGTCAACAGCCATTCAGACTTGACTAGATTGTTCATATGTAGTTTACAAAACCATCAAGTCAATCTAGAAGGGGTACAATTTGAGTTCTCATCTGAGATCATTTCTAAAGCAACAGGCATACCAGACATTGGTGAGGTGTGGTTCAAACAAAAGAAGCTGAAGTTGAGTTACTATGGGCCCTATTTGAAACCCATCTATCAACAAAATTGTAAGGTTTTTTTCCCTTTTTCTCATTTGTTGGAGAGGTATGGTGCATTGATGAGGAAAATTATCAGTTATTTCACATGTGAGGGGAGATAATCCCGAATCTACTCATATCATATAAGGTTGCTGATGCATTTTACCAGGGTCAAGATGATGAACCTACCTTACTACCTTTTTCGAAGCATTGATAAAATGGCCTCAGCTGTCAAGAAGAAAATCTATGACCACCAAATGGCAAGCCTCTTTCACCACTCCCTGATCAAGATGTTTGTCCTATACCAGCTAGAGCAGCAAGGAATATATTGGGAGACCTTTATCTCACATGATGTGTTTGCAGACCCCCAGGCCTTCATCCAGCAGAAATTTCCTTCCACTTCACAACCATATACCTCCACACATCCATCATCTCCCCATGTGCCGTCTCCACAAATAATTTCACCTCTTACCTCCTCCCCTAAATTTCCAAATGAAGGGGCTGATAGTAGCCCTAGTGAAGAACAAATAGAAGGCAACAATCAGGAGAAACTGAGACAAATAATGATGGACAAGGAGGGAGCAGGGGAGAAGAATATGATGAAAATGAAGAAAGCAGTGAAGAGGAGGGGAGTAGCCAAGAGGAAAATGGAGATGAAAGAAGTGGGAAAAATGATGAAGAGGAACAACAAGGTGATGAAGAGGAACAACCAAGTGATGAAGAAGAGCAGCCAGATGATGATGAGGGGCAAGATGATGAGGAGGACCACCATCAAAGTACACCAGAAATTTAAGGAAAGAGTCATGATAGTCATGACAACAATCATGACTGCCTTGAAAAAAATCAGTCCGTACATGACAAAGAAAATAAGAGTGAGGCAAGTGCAGAAAATATCAGGCAAACTAAAGGCCAAAATGATGATGGCACTGCCTTTAAAACTCCCATTGTTACCCATCTCACATGCACATATCACAAAGGGAGAAGAAATGTGTTTGCTGCCTCTAAAAGGCAAAGTGCCATCACTTCTCAAACAGCCAAAATATTGGACAAAGGAAAAGAAAAAGTGGAAAAGGTTGAACAGAAGGTACAGGTAAGAAGGAGTGAAAGGATCAAAAAGACTTCTCAAGGCCCTTTTTTTGTTGATCTAGATAGTGATAATGAGGACCAAGGGATGAGTACAAAATTGCTCGTCTTAGAAAAGGATGCCCAGCTTCAAGAATGGGAAAAGGACTTTGAAAGGGCACAAGGGTCATCTACTATTATAAATAGGAGCATAAAAATTTCAAAGAGGTGAAGAGGGGCGTTTCCTTGCAGAAGAAAATGGTCAAACACTATGCAAGGAAGAACATGCTTGCCAATGCCAAACTCAAGTAAGCCCTCATGGAGCTAGAAGAGCTAAAAAAGACCAAAGTACATGAAAGCCTCAGAATCTTGGCTGATTCTTCTCATTAGATGTCTAAAACCCCTTGAGGGGTCTACACGCCAAATTTGAGGTAAATCCGAAAACTTTTTGTTTTTTCCAAATTTTGACCCCTAGGAGCACATCCTCAGCTACTGGAGTTTACATTTTTTTATTTTTCATGTCACCAATAGTCTACCCACAAAATTTTACGTCAATTTGGAGCATGTTTTCCCCCTCAAAAGGTCAAAAAACACCTCAAAAATGACCTTTCTGCCTCCTTTTTAGGCCTGGCATTGTGCACAGAGCAGTCATGGGAGATTTGGTTTTTGAGCAGGTAAATGGAATCCATTTAGCAGAAATCAAATATTTTTGGAAATTAGACTCATCAATATTTCCAATGAGCCATCACAGGGCCAAATCCGATGCCGGGAAGGGGTCCAAAAATTAGCTACCACATACCCTATTTTTTGTTAAAATGGCGCTACACATAGAGACAACGTTTTTCCAAAAAGTCAACAAAAGACACTGATTAATGAAAAATTGTTTTTTTAATGTTTTTTTTGGACAAATCACCCCTGATTTGATTTGGGAGTTATGTTTTGATGTTTTTCATTTATTATCTTATGTCTAATGTGTCTTGGGCCTTGCATGGTCATTAAACACATTTATGACATTTATGGCTAAATTAGGGTTTCTGGAAACCTCTTAGGGTTTCCACCTCCTCATTTTCTCCATAAATAGAGCATGAGGCTCTTATGTATTAGTTGGATTTTGATGACTTATGCTGAAGCATATACATAGTCTCTAAGAATTTTTGATAACAACTTGATGTCTTGGAGCTCATGCATGCCCTGGTTTGCTTGTTGATGGATAGAGACTGTTTGTAGGATCCATAAGCTTGGTTGATGGTGAAGCTTTCTTATGTTCATGTTTTCTAGTTTTCCATTTTGTTTTCCATTTTGCTATTTTGTAGTAGTACAAAAAATTTAGATTAAGAAATTTTTTTCTGATGGCACCTTAATTCTGTTTGTCCTTCACTACCTCAATGTTTTCTTCTGTTAAGATATGTTAGGGAATTCATCTCTTGATCCCTAAGAATTTCTTGGCTTGTCCATTTCTTGAATGGTTTAGATCAGTTAGTATCAAGTATGATTTATGGCTAGTCCTGCATATTGTTTCTACTGAAATACTCTATTTTGGAATCAACTCTTTAGAAGCATCTTTGCCTAGGTTTATCAAAGAAGTATGTTTCAATCATTCTCATTGCATTTACTTAGCTAAATTTTTTTAAACAAACCTTCATACCTGTAACTTTATATGTTCAGGGTTTTCTCTCCTTCTATGGTTATATTTATTTATGCATCTTAAATGTTTTCTGCTATTGATAATGAAATCTATGAAAGTTAAATAAGTTTCTTACCTTTTTATAATTTCATTTGAATGTTTGTCTTGGATAATCATCTGTGTTCATTTTGAAATAAAATGGATTAGGTTTCACTTATGCCTTTGATTCTCTTTCCATGCTTATGATTTTTCTAACTCCCTTAGTCTAAAAAGTTATTAAGGATTCAGTTCTTCCCTTCACTAGATTTTATTCTTAAGCTTAATGTTCATCTAATCATCCACCACAACCTCACAGACCCAAAAACCAAGTTAAAATTGACCTGTAAATTCTCTTGAAACCATCGATGAACTTATCATGACCTTGTTAGACTCCATTGCCCAATGACTTAATAATATTCCATGTTTTCTGTCTAAATCCATCTGAGCATCATACCCAACCAAAAAAAATCAAAATACCCTGCACTTAACATCTAGCCTAAAATCAACCCTAATCAGCAAACAAGATCACAGCTTTGCACCTACTAGAGAGATCCCTCTCCGAATCCAGGAAGGCTAGGTCCTTGGATTCCAAAGCTTGGTTTGATGTTACCCTGTCCATTTGTATCTCAATCAATCTAGAAAATTACGGGGAGCTAACATAATGGTGATCACAGTGGGACTGAGTTCATAGTAGCCTGACAAAATCTACAGACTCATATACATCCCCAGTTTGACTTTAAAAATCAACTCATAGCCAAGAGTAGAAACTGATTGCTTCACCATCCTAGCAAGATGATGACTCAGCTAGAGGATACTCATTGAAACCTTAAGGCTGCATAAAGAAACTCAAAAGCCCAAAAAGTACTCCCTAGATTGATTTTTATCAAAAATTAGTGGTGGACCATTGTATACATATCCTCAAAATTTCCAAAGAATCCACCTGGCGACTCCACTAGCCTCCAGTAGGGCTTTTTCATCTCACTAGTCCCATAGGTTGTTCTAGGATTGTGTCAAATCAGTCCAAATTACTTTTTAAGGGCCTAGTTATACCTTGTGTGAGTAAAGCCTCTCTGATATTCAAGTAAAAATATCTAGCTTCATGAAGGATCAATACCAGATCACCCCCGGACCCAAATCCTCTTACCGCAGTTGTGACCTAGAAAATATTTTGTGGAAAAAATCTAAAGCTGGAAACTCACCCACTATTAGGACCATTCATAGAGCAAGTTCTACACTATAACACCTTACAATTTCACAAGATCCTCAGTTTTACTTGCACCATACCAAGAATTTATTCAAGACCAAGTCACAAAGTAGGGTTGACCAAACTGAGCTTGTAGATTTGCAGCAAAGCTCCAGTAGAGAAGCTTCTCCTTCCACTCCACCTGACTTTCAGCTTCTCCATCACTTCAGCCCTTTTCATCTCAAATCCACTCAGAATCAGTTCTATGGTCCAAGTACCTCAGCTACACCCATTCATACCACCATTGTGAAAACCACCCCACTCCATCCTACTCCACCTCTCACAAATCCTCCCTTTGTAAATCAACCCTTATTTCCTTTTCCTCCCATCATGGTAGCTTGGTATGCTCCACTGGCTCTACAATAACCACTATTACCTTTTCCAAATGACTACCAGTCCAATATCCCTCACTTCTTAGGGATTGAATCCATCACTGCTCAAAAACATGTAGATAGAGTTGATGATGCTTTTTACTACATGGAGATAGAAGAAGAAACCATTAAGATGAGGATTTTTTCTTAGAGCCTAGGGGGAGAACCCAAGAAATGTTTTAAAATCTTACCTCCCAACAACATACATGATCTCCTCACCCTCTACCAAACCATTGTGGACAAATGGGAAATAAAAAAGAATCCCCTTCAAATTATTTCTGAATATAACCATCTTAAAAGGAATTCGGGAGAAAGCATTCATGACTACTCCAATAGGTTTAACAACGTTTACAATGCCCTCCCACCTCACATAAAATGTCCCCAAGGCTTAGCCTTACTCAAATATCCCGAAGGCTTTGATGTTGATATGGCTTATCAACTTAGGGAGAGAGATTACCTAACTCTAGAAGACATGCAAAAAGGGGCTGTGAGTGTAGAGGCCAATTTAATTGAGAAAAGGGCTAGGATGAGATCAGAAAAAAGGGTGACTTATAAAGATGACACAACACCTCCACCCCCCTCTTCTGACACCAAACTTGACTCCATAGTTAGGAAGATGGAAAGAATGATGGAGAAAATAAGTTTGATTGAGAGAACACCTCCTAGGGAAAATCAAGCCAATCTTCAAAACAGAAATAGGAATAAAAAATTTAGAAGAGACCCTCCTCAATTCAGACAAAGAGAGACTGACCAACAAGTCATACCTCCTTTCCAAGACAACTATGTAGAGGAAGATGAAAGAGAGCCTGAGCAGTTGGAAGAAGACCATGTAAATGTCATAGGTTCGGATGATGAGGACGACACCTTCCTTACCAAAGAAGAACAAAGGATGTTTTCTTCAAAACCAATTGAGAAATCATATGAAGATTTTGAAGACTATAGACTAGGATTTGAGAATGCCATTATGAAATTCCATAGGCAATATGACCTTAGGAGAAAAAAGAATCAATATGTTCCTAAAGCAAATCAGCCAAACACTGCTGTAAGAAATACCTCTGAACATATTCCTAAAAAGATAGCAGAAACCACAAATATTATGGTAAAAAAAACTGACCTAAACAAACCCAAGAGTAGCCAACCTAGTAATGAAACAAGCTGCCCTAGTACTTCAACTAGTAGCCCTGAAAAAACATTACTGTCCAAACCATCAAATCAAAATCAACAAATAAAAAATGTAGAAAAATTCATGGCTGATAAAGCGGATGTAAATATAATAAAGACACCTGCGCCTTTCATCTTTGAGGGGGAGATTGCTAAAATCAAGATAACCATACCCCTCACTGAGTTGGTAACCCAAGAGGTATATAGATCCCAGATTTTAAAAGTGTTAAATATAGGGAATGATACCGATACTTTAAACTTAACTGATGATAAACCAGAGCTATTGTTTGGTCCTGAAGTAGAGGGAAAATATCAGGAAGGATATGCCCGTCCTTTCTATGTAAGTCTAAACATACATAAAAAATTCTGCATAATGTTATGTTATACTCCATTGCCTTACACAACCTCATGCCAAAGGTTGTGATGGAGAGATTGGGCTTAGAGATCACAAATCCCTACAAAGACTTTTATTCTTTTGATTCCAGTAGGGTCAAGTTTCTAGGCCTAATCAAACATCTGTGTGTCAATCTGGCACAAATCCCCGCTAAGAGTCTAGTCATGGATATAGTTGTGGCTGACATCCCCCAAAAGTATGGCATGCTTTTATCTAGATCATGGGGGGCCAAACTCCAGGGAAGCCTTAAAATGGACATGACTTATTCCACCATCCCAATTTTCAATAAAATAAGGAGATTATACCTGGAATCCCATATGAAATACATGGTGAGTAACACAGATAGGCCAAATAACACACCGGTTTATTCCTTTCACTCAGACCTTGACTCCTTAATCATGTACAATGAAAATTACATAAATGAACAAGTGAATGACAAGGAGAGAGAACTAAGCCCCTCAGAACAAACAAGCCAATCCTTTGACCAAGAAAATGACACCCCAAGCTCTAGCATCCCCGAAGTGCAGAACATTGACAAAACTGAAATTGACACCCTTTGGTATATAAGCTTTGGTGGCTCTTATGGTAAGGCTGGTTCAGGAGCAAGGGTTTGGTTCCACAACACAAATGAAGGCCATTCCTATAGGCTAGATTTCCAATGCACCAATAACGTTGCAGAATATGAGGCTCTCCTTATTGGTTTACACCTACTCAAAGACCTCAAAGCTAAGAAAATCTTGGTTCAAGGAGATTCAGAACTGATCATAAATCAAATTAAGGGAGAATATTCAGCCAAGAACCCTAGACTAAGGGAATATAGAAATTTTTCCCTATAACTTGGCCTCAACAACTCACATAACAATCACTGGAAATATCAATCCTTGGAGAAATGTGGTGCACGTCTTGGCCTCCTTAGATTACATCATAGTTACATAACGAAAAAAAACTAGATCCCAAAATATGTAACAATGTGCTCAAGTCCATAAGACTTTCTACCTCAAATTTCCATGTAAACTAAATGTTCATAGTCATGTTCATCCGCAGGAGCAGAGATAATCCAAAATATATCATAAGAAAGCCCAATTTTCAACAAGATAACAACATAGTGCTTCCAAATAGAGAGGAGCTTCAAAATTAACACCAAATTGCTTTTTTTCTAGAGCAAAGGTTCAGTCCTCAAAATCTGTGCCTAAATCAGACGAGAATACCCTTAGAGATGGTCGAACTTTGGCCTATGAGTTAGCTGAAAAAGATCATAGAGAAACCTCATATTCCCTTTCCAAAAAATCATATTAACCTCAAAAATTTGAATTAGTCACAACTTATTGTGGAGAAAGAGGCCTAAACATTTCCTTAGATCAATCCATCAAAGAAATTCAAAGCAAACCCTAATGTATTCCTTAGATTGTGAGCTTAAAAGAAGGATAGAACAAGTGTAAGCTTCTGAATTTTGGCTTATCTCTTACAAATCACCCATAGAGCACCCACATTCACCACTGACCAGCACTGTTAGACTCGTCGAAACAATAACAAGCGTTCACCAGCACACTTCAAAGCATTCAGACTGGGAAATTTGTATAGAAAAAATATTTACAGAGCATTGTTAGACTCGCTGAAGCAAACACCAGCACACTTCGAAGCATTTGACCTCGCAAATTTATACAAAAAAAAAAATAATTTTAGTTGCAACATCGTGATCGTTGTCCAAACTCCTTGCGGGTTTAGCTCCATAGCACTGGGGAAATGGTACTCTAAATCCCTAGTTCACGCCCTTTCCGGGCATCTACCATCTCCCGGAATGATCAGCTATGTGAGGTGGAGAGGCCAAGGGACTCATATACTCAGGAAATCACCTCCAACTTCCTCCAACTTCTAATCCCCAACTAGTAAAAAATGGGGTTGAATTCCTCTAACTTCCAAGCCCCAACCAAACTTCCTCCAACTTCCAAGCCTCAACTAGTTAAGAATGGGGGTGAATTCCTCCAACTTCCAAGCCCCAACTAGTAAAAAATGGGAGCGAATGTCACTCCAATCCCCCCTGACCCAGTAAATCCTGGCAAATGCCATAAAATCTATTCCAAACCAGAAAATCGGGAGGCGAATCTGAGGTTTAAGGTTTATGCACATTTATTTTTTTGGGCTAAAAGCTAATAATTAATTATTTTTAAAATAATGTTAAGTCTCTATATTAATAGTGTAGTCCCTTACTATGTTAGTGTAGCCCCCCTTATTGTTATTGTTGTACCCCTGTAACCCCCATATTGTTATTATTGTGCCCTTACATTATTATTGTTAGGTTGGCTAGGATTACATTGTGGCCCCACTAGGATTATATTGTGGCCCCATGGACTCCTATATATAGAAGGAGGTTTTGGTCATTTGTATCATCGAAGAAGTTTTCATTCATGTAATGTATTGGAGGTTGCCCCCTCGAAGTGGCTTATTTCTAAGGCATTGATATCTCTTTTCTTCTATTTTTGGAGCTGGTTTCACAACATTTGGTATCAAAACTTTGGATTCTAGGGTTTCACTGCTCCAAACAGGTCATAGGGTTTCACTGCTCCAAACAGGTCATCATGGAATTTTCGCTATAATTTTTTTTCTACGAAGGTTCAAAAGCTGAAAGTTTTAGAGTACGAAACCGAAATCTCGAGGAACATCATCGCAAAATTTCAGAGCTTGGTTCACAACATTTTCGGATATATGACCTATGAAAGTTAGGGCTTTTTGCAGGCTCCTGAATTTAACCTAAACAGGTCATCGTGGAATTTGTGCTATAAATTTGTTTCTATGAAGGTTCAGAAGCTTAAATTTTTAGAGTGAGAAGCCAAAATCCTGAGGAACATCGCCACAAAATTTCAGATCTTTTTTCACAATATTTTCAGAGATATGATTTGTGGAAGTTAGGTCTTTTTCAAGCTCCCGAATTTCAGCTCAAAGAGGTGATTGTGGGAAAATATTCATAACTCTCTCTCTGAGAATCAGATTGGAATTTTGTAAAAAGTGGATGGAAGTACACAGACTGTAGTTAAGAATGGTGGTGAATTCCTCCAACTTCAAAGCCCCAACCACTAAAAAATGGGAGCGAATTTCACTCCAATCCCCCCTAACCCAGTAAAGCCTAGCAAATGCCATTGAAATCTATTCCAAACCAGAAAATCGGGAGGCAAATCCATGGTTTAAGGTGTATGCACATTTATTTTTTTGGGCTAAAAGCTAATAATTAATTATTTTTAAATAATTATATGGATAACTATATAAAACTATACAAAAGGGGTTTTATATAAAAAAATCATCCCTCCAAAATCTAAAACCCTTTAAAATTCACCCTTGGGCTAAAATTTGCCCCTACAATTTTCCCTAATAATGAACAGCATAACAAGAAAAGCCTTTCTTGAGGCACTTGAGAAATATTTAACCATATAACATGAGGTAAATCTTATTTTTGTCATGAAGCTTACTTTTACAAAGTACATTGAAGTAGATGAGGTCTACAGGAGGGTGACTAAGTTGTCTACTATGAATAAATAAAGGTGGGATAATTTATTTGGGTTAATGGAATAAGCGAGTAACTCTATCTTCATTCAAAGGATCAATAGCGAAATAAGGATCAAAGTGATAGATAAACAACAAGTTCCATCAAATCAGTGCCATCTTTCGAATAGTTCCAACTAGCCCTATTAACTTGTAACAAGAGATATAATTTGTTTTATATTTGCCTAAATTATATCCTGATCATTTATGACAAGACTTTTTGTAAATAATTGTATAAATACTTCAAATTTCGAAATATTGAGGGTTGAATTTTTCATTCCAGGAGCTATTTTACTTTTCCATTTGATGGTTTGATCAATAATAAAAGGACTTTTTCACAGGATTCATGTGTTAGAATATTTTGGTGAAGTTCTTCTCACTGTTTATGTCTTTATTTATTTGTTTCCATACTTATGTTTTCTTAAATCCGAATTATTTTACAGAAATTTGATGAACAAAATTTGTTGAAAGATTCACTCTGATTCTGGCTGTATATAATTTAAATGTTTTCCTCTGATATTAAGTTAAATAAATCTTAACTTCTCTTTTTCTTAATTGAATCTATTCCTCTTCTATTACACTTCATTCAAATCTGAAAGATCCAATTAGTTCACCTACCTTTCCTTGTGAAAACCCTTTGAGAATATGAGAGAGATCCAGGTTAAGTTTTAGACTCCATAGCCCAATGGAAGCTTAGGAATTTAATCAACCAAACCAATTAAAACAAATCTCAAAACGCAAACAAACAATTAAGCATTCATAGCTAACCTAATATCATAAATAAAACAAAGTTAAATCTGACATAGTGATCCCTTTTTGAGTCTAGGAAGGCTATATCCTAAAGTCAAAATTGGTTTTGTGGTTACCTCTGTGGTTTATTCCACAAACTTGTAAATTACACAGTGATAACAGAGCCAACCTTGATCACTTGTAAAGTTGGCCATTAAAACTAGTCGACTAATGAAACAATTTTTTGATATTAGAAACACGGATCCATGTGGCCAAGTCATATGACCAAGATCAATAATCATTTGGAGCTCAACATCCATGTAATTGTTCCCATATGATTCAGACCTAAATTTCACTGGTCATTTCCTAGATTACATCATCATGATATCATCAATCCATATGGAAACCCATGAGGGGTGCCACATGTCATCATATTTTAGAGTTTTCACCATTTGATATGTTCCAAACCACCTACCAGATGTTGGCTTCAGTGATGCCATGTCATCACATTGAAATCAACATGATCCACATCATCATTATATAGAATGATACCACGTGTCAACATTTGGTTGTTCCTAACAGACTCGTTAAACTTCATGCTAATTTTCCTTCATTTGACCATTTACTCTTTGGAGGTGCTATTTATTTGTCGAGAACATGCAATTTCCCTTTAACGGAATTTAATAGTTCACATATTTATTCATTTTATAACATTTATCTGTTCTATCTATAGTGGATTCGCGCGAAATTTCCCATTGTTTAAACTTTTAATAATTTGGTTTTTGGCCTATAACTTTTCTTTTCAATTTGACCCAACTAATGTTGATTTTCAACTAGCCATAACTTCTCATCCGGAAGGAGTTTTTTTTAGGAATATATACTATTGGAAAGATATCAATGAGCTTTGGGCAATGATGTTGTTCGTAGGATATTTTTAGTAACATAAATTCATCAAAAAATCAAATAACTTCAAGCACCTATATCTTCAAGAGATGAGACCATATGAAATATATGATTGGTATATCACTTCATAAAGAGTCTTATTGCTTCTTTGGTCATTAAGGATGGTACTGTTGTTGATATCTTATATATCCCATTTGAAATTAATGACCTCTTACTGTGATTAATGACAACACTAAGTGCAATAGTCTCCCCCTTTGTCATTGCTGGCAACACCCCTAGACATTGATGGTCATTGGATGTTAAAACAAATCAACATCTCTTCAATATTTCCTTGCTCTACAATATCTACCTATCCTTTCTCAAGTTTAAGTGAAATGTTTGGAATATATGTCTATTAAATTGTCTACCTAAATGTATACAACCTCTCCGTCTTTGACATCAATGGAAAATGGACATTAATGTTTGTAGAAAAATGTTATGTTGTATGAGTACATGTTCCTAGATTATCCTTTCAACCTGAATGAACCATTCTTCCTTCTTGATAACATATAGTCTCCCCCTAATACCATGCTTCTACTACCTTCTCTTTCATGTTCTCCCCATGAAACCATGCTTTCACTATTTTTGTACTCCCCTTGATATTATGAATTTTTTTCATCTATAGGTACCTGTTATACGATTTCTTTCTTTTTATATTTGAGATATAACCATCAAAAAATAGTCCACATACTACCTTCATATAATAATTTCCTCTTCAATGACATGAAGAATAATTCTTCAAAGGATTATATATGAGGAATGAAACCTAATCGAGGTTCTCTTTGACCTTTTCTACATCTACCACCATTGATAAGAGGTCCTTCTTTGTTTACCATCTAGACATAATTCTGCAATGTCATGCTATATGGCCTTCACCGTGACTTATGTAGCATTCAACATTGAGCTTGAATAATTGCAGATATTTTGGAGGAATTCTCTTAATTTGGTACACATTTCTCCATCTAGGTACCTCATTATATCCTTTATACTTAACCATGTCATTGATCCAAAAATCATGTTCTTTGTGTCCAAAATTTGTGCATGATAAATAATAATCGAGGAACCTTGATACCTTGTCAAAGAACGATATCTCAATATTACCAGAGATTCTTCACAGAGGAGTCGTGTTTCCTTGTTGTTCAATGAGCCATACTTATTTGTTTATTTCCAACACTTGTTAAATTATTTTTTGTGGAAGCTGGATGATGAACCATGTGCATTTTATTTCCTACGTTTCTTCCTATGGATCCTTTCTCTTCATTTTTATTCCTTACATTATGCTCTTTTTCAAATTTCCTTGAATATCAATGAAGTGAAAATTCTTAGCCTGGTGTACTACTTTCTTTAGATGTTCAAGTGAGCTCCTACTAGATGGTATAAATGTATAATCAATATTTTTGGGATGAATTTCATTTGATGAGCTTGGGGAACCATTTCAATTTGGTGCCTCACCTTCTCGATAACCAAGGTTTGTCTTAATAAGTGGAGACCTTTGAATGATTAGAATATGACCTAGGGATTCAATCCCTTTGTTGAAGTTTGAATTAAGATGCTCTAATTCTTCTTTTAAGAGGACAACTTCCACTTCCAGTCTTTCACATATTTGTTCCTTTTTAGTTGATCAGAAAAAAAATTATTTACCATTTTTTATTCTTCTAGTTCAACTTTAAGAGTAACAATGGTATATTCATTTATACTCTTGTCTTGAAGTTAGTTCACTAATTGACTTTCTCTTTTCCTCATAAACCTGATTTCGTTTAAGGCACTTTTAAGTTCTCCTTCAAAATACACTTTTTCTTTGGGCTCTTCAACCTCAACAATGAAATAATATTCAGACCTATGGCATTGGAAAGATGGCTCAGAGGAATACTATAGGACTAAAAATCAGATACTGAGGATCTGAAATGATAGAGATACACCAAATTCAATATCGAGCTCCTAGAAGGCAAGAAAAAGCTAGATCATGTGTTGTCAAGGGTTGCAAAGGACCAGACTTTCTACAGAAGAAAAGCAAAGAAAGGTGCAGCAGAGGGTAGCATAAAAAAAGTAGCAACCAAGGTGCATAACAGTAGCAATAAGTTCATCATATTAAGTCTTCAAGTGGGCAGCACTGCATACAATCATTGTAAAGGTATCATTGTACTTAGTCATTGTAAATACATTATTGTACAAATTGTACTAGTATCTATCTGCCAAGGGTTGAAGAGGCAGTGTTGGGAGGTCTAGGATCATCATTAGGTGGTTGTATCAAAGTTGGGGTTATGGTCTAGTATATATTCTTCTTAATCATTCTATATCATTGTAAAGTGGACCATTTTCCCTGGTACGAGAGTCCATTCTTCTTTTATTCTTCTATAGGGTGGTAGGGTGGTGCTAGGGTGAGTTGTAGCTCATTGGGTGTTGGGGCATCCGTTCAGTTGACTATTGAAGAATCTCGGGCATTGGAGCATCCATCCAGTGGGAGCTGGAGAAGAATGCTTTTCTAGATTCTAGGAAGTTGGAGCTTTATTTTCAATTGGAGTTGAATATTAAAGAATTATTAGAAAAGAATTAGGTGGTTTTTGTCCCGAAGTGGGTTTCCACCTTAAAAACTATGTGCATTTGTGTTCCTCTTGTTTACTGCTATCATTGTACAAACACTGATAATAATTGAAGATTAACTAATGCTCTAATTGAAAGGAATACTGATTCACCCCCCCTCTCAGTATTTCCAACAATTGGTATCGGAGCTTGGTTCCTTCAATAGCAGTTTAACAGCTGGAAGGAGGTCATGGAGCATACCAAGAATGGTGTACCTCTATTCAATGAAAATAATTATGCACTCTGGAAAGGAAGAATGGAGGTCTATCTCTTGGCACAAGGTTATGAAGTATGGGACACTGTTCAAAATGGATTTACATCAACCGCAGATGAACAAGGTAAGAAGAATTTGGTAAATGATGCAAAAGAAAAGAATATTATTATCAATGGACTTATTGAATCTGCTTATCATAAGGTGTTGGGTTGTAAAACTGCCAAAAATGTATGGGACAAGCTTGGGAATATATATGCAGGTGACTCAAATGTCAAAGAAGCAAAGCTTCAAATCTATAGAGAAAAATTTGAGCAACTCAGAATGAAAGAAGATTGCAACATTTCTGCATACTTCCAATACGTTGATGAAATAACCAATACTCTGGAAGGATTGGGAGAGCTAGTTGACGAGAAGACTATTATACGGAAGATTCTTAGAACATTACCAGGGAGATTCAACCCAAAGGTATTGGTCTTAGAATACAGTGAAAATCTGGACAAACTCAGCAAGGAATAATTACATGGAGTTCTCATAGCATATGAAATGAGACTTGATGAAGAAAATGGTACTTCAAATCTAGAAACTACGTTCGTTGCATCTAAGCAAACCAATAAGTACAAACTACCTTCAATTGAAATGACATGCACCTGCAAGTGTGAAGAAAAGGGAAATGATGGAGAAGGTCTTTTAGATGAAGAATATGCTTACTTTACAAGAAAACTAAAACTTGGTAAGGGAAAATTCAAAGGTAAACTTCCATTGATATGTTTCGGTTGTGGTGAGGTTCGGCATTTCGTAGCAAAATGTCCAAACAAAAGTGATGGCAACTCAAAAGGAAAGAAAGGCTTTAAGAAATTCAACAAGCAAGGCAAAAATAAAGGATCCAAAAGGAATTTTCTCTCTAAAGAAGATAGCTCCTCATCCGATGAAGAAAGTGACAGCAAAGAAGAAGCCAATGACAAAGTATTGTTTATGGCCAAGCACAATAAACATGAAGTATCAAACAATGAAGAAGAAGGGTTGACCATAGAAGAATTTTATGAGGAGGCAATAAAGCTTATAAAAGAGCTCAATGCTGAGAAGATATGTTCCAACACTCTTGAAGAACAAGTTCAAGGTATCAAAATTGAGGTTGAAGAACACAAATGTATTGAAGAGTCACTTCAAAAGAAGTTGGAATAAAGCAACCAAGAAAGGGAAGCATTAGAAGCCGAAGTAGTCTCGCTGCATAAGGAAGTGAAGAAGGTAAAAACTTTCCAAAACTATGCCAACAGCTCAAGGGCATTGGAAGAACTCATAAACAATCAACGATCTTACAAACTGGCCTCGGTTACAAAGAAGAAGAAGCAAGACCTTCTACAACAAAATACAATGAACCTATGAGATCTGACATACATGAAGACTTCATTGGACAAGATTCGCAAGCACATCCTTGGAAGACGATTTTCCTCGACGAAGATTTTCATCCAGGTACCAACATATTTTTCATGGCTATTGTTATTCATGTGGAAAATTTGGTCATAAAGCTGTAGAATGTCACACGTACCCTATGAAACAATAAAATCCAATATATTCTTCAAATATGAACCTCCCAGGGCTCAACGAAACATCAATAGATTTGAAAATTTAAGAAATAATATGGAATGTTACAAATTTCAGAACTTTGGACACATAGCCAGAGACTGCAGACTTGAAAATCCTCCAGAAGAATCTTCGAAGCCATA
Source organism: Pinus albicaulis (assembly GCA_034641835.2). Taxonomy (NCBI): domain Eukaryota; kingdom Viridiplantae; phylum Streptophyta; class Pinopsida; order Pinales; family Pinaceae; genus Pinus; species Pinus albicaulis. Next base: position 1,558,061,709 of record CM076580.1, on the reverse strand, counting down.
GAATGAATGAACATGGAAGAAGAAGAAGACTGATAATTGTGCTCTCGCTCTCAAGGCTCAAAAAAATAAATATGTGTGGTATGTTGACAGCAGTTGCTCAATGCATATGATTGGAGATAGAAAGAAATTTGTATCTCTGAAAGAGAAGAAGGATGGAACCATATCCTTTGGAAATGATGGATCTTCAAATGTTATAGGATCAGGTACCATCACTCTCGGAAGCAAATATGTTATAGCCAAGAATTTTCTATTGGTCGAAAACATGAATCACAATCTTCTCAATGTTGGACAAATGTGTGATCAAGGACACAATGCTATTCAACTCCAAAAAATGTGAAATCAGGAAAGGCAGGTATGGTAAAATTGTGGCTACAGCAAGTCGAGCTCCAAACGACATATATGTTCTAGATGAAGCAACTAAAGCATGTCTACTAGCTAAAGAAGATGAAATTTGGTTATGGCACAAACGAATGGGTCACATAAACTTTGACAATCTTGTCAGGATAAGCAAAAAGGAAGCAGTACGAGAAATGCCGAAAATCTCAAAACCTTCCAACACATTATGTGAGGCATGTCGGCATGGCAAGCAGACAAAAGTCCAATTTAAAACAAAAGAACACTTTTCATCACATCCATTGGAATTGATACATACTGATCTATGTGGTCCTGTGAGAACAAAAGGCTTAGACGGAGAATTATATTTCATGTTGATGATAGATGACTATACTAGGATGAGAGATGTCAATTTCCTAAAGAAAAAATCTGAAGAATTTGAGTACTTTTAGATCTACAAGGAGTTGGTTGAAAATGAAACTGATTTGAAAATAAAGTGTTTAAGATCAGATAATGGTGGAGAATTCACTTCCAAATTATTTCAGCAATACTGTGACAAAAATGGAATAAAAAGGCAATTTTCAACAGCACGAACACCTCAGCAAAATGGAGTTGCTGAAAGAAAGAATAGAACTGTATAGGAAATGGGTAGAACAATGTTGAAGGACTCAAAATTGGATGAAAAATTCTGGGTTCAAGCAATTGATACGACAGTCTTCATTATCAACCGAAGTCTTCTCAGAAATAATTGCAACAAGACTCCATATGAATTATGGAAAGGAAAACTAGCTAATGTAAAATATTTCAGAATCTTCAAAAGCAAATGTTATATCAAAAGAGAAGATCAAAATTTTGGTAAGTTTGAATCACGTGTTAATGAAGGTATCTTTGTTGGTTACTCACGGAAAAGAAAGGCCTATAAATTCTATAATCTAAGACGAAAACAGATAGTGGAGAGCATAAATGTTACATTTGACGAAGATGGTGTTCTAGCGAGTAATGATGGGGATCTAGAATATTTGAAACTTGAGGCAGAGGCTGAAAAAGACACAGATAAAATTGTATAACAAGAAGCAACTATAAACGAGGAAGAAGTAAACAATGATCATCAAGATATACCAGAACAACAACAAGAAGCTCCTCCAAGGAGAACAAAAGAGTGGATTCAAAAGAACCATCCATCAAATCAAATCATTGGTGACATAAATGAAGGTTGACAGCTTCGTTCATCACAACAAGCTCACGTTGTTTTTCTAGCAACCTTTGAGCCTAGTAGTTTTGAGGAAGCCAGCCAGAATGAACATTGGGTAGCAGCTATGAATGAAGAATTGGATCAAATTGAGAAGAATAACACCTAGGAATTAGTTCCATGACCAAAATATAAAAATTTCATTGGGACTAAATGGGTGTTCAGGAACAAATTGAATGAATATGGGCAGGTTACCAGAAACAAAACAAGATTGGTTTGCAAAGGCTATGCACAAGTGGAAGGAATTGATTTCGACGAAACATTTGCACCAGTTGCTAGAATGGAATCCATCCGAATGTTTCTCACCTATGCATGTTCAAGAAAAATCAAAGTCTACCAAATGGATGTTAAGTCAACATTTCTAAATGGAGAATTAGAAGAAGAAGTTTACATCAAGCAACCTGAAGGTTTTCTACTATCACAAAAAGAAGACTATGTCTGCAGGTTAAAGAAGGCTCTATATGGTCTCAAGCAGGCTCCTAGAGCATGGTATGCTCGTCTTGATGGATATCTACGTCAACAAGGGTTCAAGAAAGGTATTGTTGATAGCAATATTTATGTACAAATAGATAAAGATAATTTAACAATCGTTGAGGTATATGTGGATGATACAATATTTGGTAGCAATGATGATCGACTAAGTAAGAAATTTTCTACAAAGATGCAAAGTGAGTTTGAGATGTCTTTACTTGGTGAGCTGACATACTTCTTAGGGCTTCAAATATCTCAGCAAGAGAAAGGAATATTTATATGTCAAGCTAAGTACATCAAGGAAATGCTCAAGAAATTCAAAATGGAAGATTGCAAACCCATCCTTACTCCAATGGTAACAGGTTGCAAATTGAGCATAGATGACTCATCTAAGGATGTGGATCAGAAGTTGTACATATCTATGATTGGTAGTCTTCTATATGTAACAGCCTCTCGGCCAGATGTTATGCAAGCAGTTGGACAAGTAGCAAGATTCCAAGCAGCACCAAAAGAATCACATATTATTGCCGTCAAAAGAATTCTTCGATATCTAAAGGGCACAAAATAATATGGCTTGTGGTATCCCAAGGGTAACAATCTCATTATTCAAGCCTTTATAGATGCAGAATGGGCAAGAAGCGTTGATGATCATAAGAGTACTAGTGGAACAACATTCTATCTAGGTGGTTGTCTCGTATCATGGTTGAGCAAAAAGCAAACTTCAATCTCATTATCTATAGCGGAAGCAGAATACATTGCAGTAGCATCATGTTGTACTCAAGTCCTTTGGATGAAAAAAACTTTGCAAGATCTTCAAGTACAATTCAGTGAGCCTATTCCCATATTCTGTGACAACACTAGTGCCATCAGCATCTCCAAGAATCCTGTCATGCATTCAAAAACAAAACACATTCCAATCAAATATCATTTTGTTAGAGAACAAGTCGTTGAAAAGAATATCAAACTTGAGTATGTTTGTACAAAAGAAAAAATTGCTGATATCTTCACTAAACCTTTACCTCATGAAGCATTTGAATATCTTCATCGAAAGATTGGGATTCTCCCAAGTTCTCATTAGATTTTCCTTTTTCAAGAATATAAAGCGGGAGAGGAAGTCTGTACAGGTCCGCAGGATGGTTGTGTTTCAGGGGGAGTTACCCTTTTCCATTGATGTCAAAGGGGGAGATAATGTTGTAGGAAGAGGTGTCATGATCGCAGGGGGAGTACTTGTGTTGCCATCAATGCCAAAGGGGAAGATTGTTGATCAACGGTTGTCATTGATGTCAACCCAAGCAACACCAAGGGCTAACCCAATATTGCATCAGAATTTTGACCTACCAAATTAATATATTCTGGGTCAATAATTATTTTGATGGTTTCTACTTGTCGAGATGTTTCTGTTGATATATGGCACGCCATGTAATTCTTCACGGTTTGAGAGATTTTCATGTTTGAAGTTTGTACCCCCAGTTAGTGGGCTAAAACCCGATGGGGTTGGGGCATGGGTCATTGAAAAGTCATAATTAATATTTTTTATGCTCCTAAAAGCCCTCCCACATTCACTTGTTGAAGCCCCTCTCAACTTAAGCATTCATATAAATTGTGATCTTCATTTCCTCCTTATGCAAGGTATTCGGCCATCTGAAACAGGTCATCTTGGAATTTTCGCTCTAACTTTTTTTCTACGAAGGTTAAGAAGCTGAAATTTGTATGAGGCAAATCTGAAGTCCTGAGGAAGCTGCAGTAAAAATTTCAGATCAATATGGGCAATATTTTTGGAGATATGATCTGTGTAAGTCAGGGTTTTTTCAGGCTCCTGAAATTCATCTCAAAGAAATGACCTTGGTAAGTTCGTCATAACTCTCTCTCTGAGTATCGGATTGGAATTTCGTAAAAAGTGACGGATAGTGAACAGTCTACAATTTTTTCTCTATCAATTTCAGAAACAAATGAAGAAACAGTGACACGTGGCGCACCGTACAAGTGCGCTCTACTGAAACAATCCATAATTAGGGCATTGTGAGAGATTGGGTATAACTCTCTCTTCAAGAATCCAAATTTGGTCAGACCCGTGGCATTGGAAAGATGACTCAGAGGAATACTATAGGACTAAAATCAGATATTGAGGATATAAAATGACAGAGATACACCAGATTCAATATCGAGCTCCTAGAAGGTAAGAAAAAGCTAGATCATGTGTTGTCAAGGGTTGCAAAGGGCCATACTTTCTATGTCAGAAAAGCAAAGCAAGGTGCAGCAAAGGGTAGCATAATAGGAACAGCAACCAAGGTGCATAACAGCAGCAAGAAGTTCATCATATGAAGTCTTCAAGTGGGCAGCACTGCATACAATCATTGTAAAGGTATCATTGTACTTAGTCATTGTAAATACATTATTGTAAAAATTGTACTAGTATCTATCTGCCAAGGGTTGAAGAGGTAGTGTTGGGAGGTCTAGGATCATCATAAGGTGGTTGTGTCAAAGTTGGGGTTATGATCTAGTATATCTTCTTCTTCTACATCATTCTATATCATTGTAAAGTGGACCATTTTCCCTGGTACAAAAGTCCATTCTTGTTTTATTCTTCTATAGGGTGGTAGGGTGGTGCTAGGGTGAGTTTTAGCTCATTGGGTGTTGGGTCATCCATTCAGTTTACTATTGAAGAATCTCGGGCGTTGGAGCGTCCATCTGATGGGAGGTGGAGAAGAATGCTTTTCTAGATTCTAGGAAGTTGGAGCTTTATTTTCAACTGGAGTTGAATATTAAAGAATTATTAGAAAAACATTAGGTGGTTTTTGTCCTGGAGTGGGTTTTCACCTTAAAAACTGTGTGAATTTGTGTTCCTCTTGTTTTTTGCTATCATTTTACAAACACTGATAATAATTGAAGATTAACTAATTCTCTAATTGAAAGGAATACTGATTCACCCCCCCCCCCTCAGTATTTCCAACATTAGATTCATAATGACCAATTCTTCCACATTCAAAACATTTGAAATTAAGCTTACCTTCAAACTTGTCAATTCCTCTCTTGAGCTTTCAAACAAACTTGTCTTCTTCTTCATTAAAATCTGAGTCTTATTGATCCTTTTTCTTTTTCTCTTATTTTTTTTCCTTGAAAACCGATTTCATCACTCCTAAATATCTTCCTTTATTATTAATTCATGCGCAGAGAGAGTTCCATGTAGTTGATATATGGAAATTTTATCAACTTCTGTTAATTCCCCAATGGATAAAAATTTAGGATTGAATCTTGATGGGAGTGATCTCAAATGTTTTGAACAACATAGCTATTAGAGACTTCTTCACCAATACCTACAATATATTTGACTATATTGTCTATCAAGAAACTATGACACAATGTCCTCATTGTATTCCATCTTTAAGATTTCAAAATATCTCCTAAGAGCCTTCAATATGACTTATTTAACCTTCTTTTCTTCTTAATAATAATTTTGAAGTTTATTCCATACCTCATGAGCTTACCTTCACTGCATTACTTTGGCAAATATTGACTCGTCCAAACCACTTAACATGGCATTCTTACCTTGAGCATTATATGTGTAAACTACCCTTCCTGCTACATTTGTTGTAATAAAATTTATAACTTGATATTATGTGTTCAAAATTTCCCAAACTTCTCCTCTTAAGGAGATAAGATATGTCTCCATCCTTATCTTCTAGAATGCATAATTGGCTCCAACAAGCATAGGTGGATTCCCCACTTCTCTGGTCGTGGAAATTTCTCCTTGATATTTAACCTTCCAGTAATTAGTTGTTGCTAAAGGCACTTGCTCTGATCCCACTTGTTGGCCCAAAAGTCATGCTAAGGCCCTAGGGGTGGGGGGTGAACTAGTGTAAGGTTAATTTCATAATTTCACAAACTTTTCTTAATCACACAATCATAAATCCATATAGAAATAAATCATAATAATTATTTCATCAGTCATAAAAATGCATCATCATATAATAAATGTAATAAGAATCCATCACATCACAAGGAGGGACAATTTTTTTTATGGAAACCCATATGGGAGAAAACCACCAATCTTCTTCTTCTTTATATTCAATTCATTACATCAATTTTCTGGACATGACCTACTAGAGGAAATTACCCCTAAAAATGTAAGCTATCATTTGCAGAGGCTACAACCTGATTGAGGCTCCAACCTCCGTGATAAGAAAGCTCCAAACTACTCTAGGCTCTAACCTGATTAAGGTTTCAACCTCGATGATGAGTTGTCTTCAACCTGATTAAGGCTTCAATCTCCTTCATAAACTTCCTTATGGATCTCTATTTCATCTCATTTTCAAATTGGAACCACTATCATCATATATCACTGAATCTACATACAAAGAGATAGTTACAAGCTACAATAACAAATTGTAAACATTGCCACTGTCATAAACATTTCACTATCCTAATCATTATCTCTACAAGCTGCAAACACTACCACTACAAAATCACTATTTCTACAACCTACAAACATTATATTTCCACAAATTTCATATGAATCATTGTTACTTATTGTCATATTTTTTCTCATACTCTACTTCAACTAGTTTATTAGCCTGGCCATTCAAAACCCTTCTTGGAACTTTTTATTTCATGTATCCAAAACTCTTGCAACATGCTCATTGACCTTCAAAACGAACATAAGATATTTTGGGCATCAAATAAGACTTAAAAAAGCATCAAAATCCTCTAGTTACATTCATTTCTAAACCCTGATTATCTAACTTCTTTCGAAACCCAAATTGGACAAATAATCATGTCAAAAACTCATAAAAACCATATAAAAAATTAAATGTTCTACATATACTCACTTTTTGGGCACGCTCTACAAGTTTTCAAAGATTCAATGTTGGATCTACAAAATGGCTACCAATGGATGGATAATTATTTGATGGAATGAACACACACACACACACACACACATAATTGAACTCGATATGTTCAACACTGAGGGTCAAATTTGCGACCACCAATGGAAAATGTGCACGACCTACCAAAAACACTCTATGATGTGGCTTGTTAATCCATTCAACCCACTTCACTATACTCTATATGATGTGAACATAATGGTGCCAAGGATGCGTACCACCGCCTCATGCCAAGTCAGACTCAATGCATCCAAGCTACCAATCATAACCTCATGGAACCGAGGACATGGACCACCTCCTTATTCCAAGTCAAATTTAATAGTTTAATACATCCATCCTTATGGGACCGGTGCCAACGCATCCAAACATCATTTGATCTAGTAGTTGAAACCTCAATGGGGCCAGTTAAGAATCAACTAAACATATTTTGATCAACCAAATATAACCTTATGGGACCAGTCCCAAGTCAGATTCAACACATATAAATAAAATTTTGATCCACCTATTGCCTTATGCCAGACCATAACCTTGGATTAGACTACAAGGGATCAACATATTCATTTCATGACCATAACATGTTTATGGACGAGACATAATTGTCTAAAGATTTCTCATATTACACCAGAATTCCTTTGACCAAAACTATACTTTGTCCAACGAGTTCTTAGAATCAAACCATACGTCCACCAATTCAAACCATAACCTTGGTGATGAAATAATAATACTCCGCCTAACACCAACTTTGTGAAAACGAATCAACTCTAGTTCAGAAATTTCATTGATATTTCTTTTTTGGATAAAATTAATGTCAATTGAACAGAGTATATATATATATATATATAAAGTATAAGGCTAGTGGTCCCAACACTCACGGGGCTGATCTTGAGTGCTCGTAAAACTTTCCACTAAAACTGACCGACCAAGGAAACTGTTTATTGATATTATCACCATGGATCCATGCGGCCATGTCATATGGCCATGACCAATAACCTTCTGGAGCTCAACCTCCATGTGATTGTACCCATATAACTAGAACCTAAGGGTAATTTGTTGTTTCCTAGATGACATCATCATGACATCATTGATCCAAGTGGAAACTCGAGAGGGTTGCCATGTGTCACCCTATTTCAAACGTTTCATGAAATAAATGTGCCAAATCACCTGCCACATGTCATATTCTGGTGATGCCACATCATCACACTAACTTCACCAGGCTTCACATCATTATTCAATAGAATTTTTCCACATTTCGACATCTAGTTGGCCTTGAAAGTATTGTTAAAATTCATTCTACTTCATTTGACTATTGACTTGTTGCAGGTATTGTTAATTTGTCTCGAACATGCATGCCATTAAAAACATTAAACAATGCACATCTTTGTGCACCCAATACTGTTGATTTTTTTTTCTATGGTGGATCCACCCGAAACTTTCCCATTGTTTAAAATTTTAATAATTTCGGTATGGTACTATAGTTTTCCTTTTCAATTTGACCCCACTAATGTTTATTTTCAACTGGCCATAAATTCTCATCAACGAGGAATTTTTCTTAGTAGGATATATAGTTGGAAAGTTATCAATGTGATTTATGCAACCATGTTTTTCGTAGAATCTTTTGAGCAACACAAATTCATCAAAAACTCAAATAAATTGAAGCACCTCTCTCTTCATGTAATGAAATCTTATGAAATATCCAACTGTTATATCACTTCATAAAGAGTCTTTTTTCTTCTTTGGTCATCAAGGATGGCACTGGTGTTGTTGTCTCATATATCCCCTTTAACATCAGTGACCTTTTGGTGGCATCAATGATAACATTAAGTGCAACAATTTCATGATTTGTGTAATTTTTTGTGTGGGAATCTATGTTGGAATTCCACTCTACCTAACTGAAGGAAAAATTCCATGTTTTGTAAAATGGACATGAAAAACAATGTGACTACGTTGATATATGTGCTTGGATAGTAGCGTCCTAGAAGCGTTTAGATTATTATTCCTCAACGAGATCTGGATTGGTACAATGCACTATTAGTGAATGAAGGACATGGGATGAAACAATCCACTTCAACTCAAAACAATGAATAATATATCATCTTCTCTCATAGGAAACAATATATATCCCTTCATGTTTCTTATGAGAAGAATCACAGTGATCAATTGATGACGTATTGAGCAACATTATGCTTCTTTTGATGGATATGGTGATTTGAATGCCAAATTATCTAGGAAATATAGTGAGAAAAAGGATTGTGACACAAAAAAAATCAGCATAAAAAGATGTTGACATTGCAATTCATTTCAAATCTAAAAATGACATTGTACCAAAGAAAATGAATGCATCTACAAAAAAAAATTCATATTTACAATTAAGAGTGTGCCATGATATATGGCTACAATGAAAAAGAATATGGGAATTAGAATGGTGTATTTTCAACTTCATCTCCACGGTTGTGTGAGTTGTGGTTGACATTTTTGTGCAATTTTAGGGTTTGAATCAAACAAGGGTTTTTGAATTTTATGTTTGATTTTGGTGGTGAAAAATGGTTCTTGAAGCCGAAAAAGTAGGTTATTTGTTTACAAAAAAATGTTGAAGGTTACAGAAGTGTACATGGAAACATTATCACTTAAAACCCAATAGAGAAATCTTTCAAAGTACCAAAAACAATGGTTTATCATATAGCTAGGAATTTTTTGGAATTATTTTTATAGTCATAATTTTTTTTCTTTTGTTGAAGCTAACACCTTTATTTTGTTTACTTCATTTGTTGATAAATAGTTATAATTGATAATTTATCAGAGTTCTTAAATAATTTGATACTCTCCACTATTTAAGGTATGGTAAAAATCAACAAAGCCTCTCTCATTGATATGTTAACTGGTTTACAAATTGCACAAGACAAGATTAAGTTTTTGCAGCTCGAATCTCAGCTCTAGTGAGATGAAATACAATAGAAAATTTTCCATTATGAATTGGTTCTTGTTCAGAAAAAAATCTCAATTTGAGTGAGAGAACAACTCCCATAAGAAACTAGCACTTGACTAGATCAATGAGGCCATTTTAGTAGCAGATTTTCATGAATATGTAGAGGTTTAGCTTCCACTTCCCAAGCCCATCATTAGGACATGGGAATAAATTATCAACTACAAGAAAAAAATCAATATTAGATACGAAAATTATGTGTCCTTTCACATTACAAAATATTCCAAACCAATCCATTTTGAGAGTGTTGGGTTTCTTCACGACAAATTATCTTCAGTTAATCCACATTTTGCTCCTTTTCCACAACCACTTCATATATTTAGATGCCAACATTGTGATCATGTCGGCCATGTGAAATATTAGCATTTTAATATTCACCCTTGTGATAATTGTGGGAAATACACTCAACATTCAAAAAGATTCCAAAGCATAAGACTCATACAAGAGCAAAGATTCACCTTGGATGGATATCTTCTTACCAATGGTCTTCAAAAACCAAGAAGATATACCAATCATACCTAGAGTTAATTATCAAGTATTGATATGTATTACAATGGAGATATCTTTGTCTTTTCCACTTTAATATGGAAGGTAGGGAATTGATGGTTAGATACTAGCTTCAAATATATATCAAGCGAGCTTAGCCATAACCTAAACTAGAGCTAGTTTCCAAAGCATAGAGTCAGAGTTAGCTACAGCTAGATTCATAGTTGTAGCCAAAGATAGAATCATGTGTCCATGAGCATGATTTTATTAGTGGGCCTGACTTTAACCACCACCCATATAAAAATTCATCTTCTTCTACCCATCTCATCAGTTTGCGGTCATGTTTAAACCATCATAATGGATCACTTCCACTTTGCACAACAATTAAAATTCTAGAAATATTCAAAATTGTTCTAAGAATTATTTCGAGTAGTTCTAGAGTTGGTGGTCAAATTTAAACCACCACTAGTAGAAAGATTGAGTTCAGCGTCATCATTTGGTTTGTGGTGTTCCATAAACCACCATTTCAAATAGAACATCTCAACCATTGGTTTCCATGAAATTTTGCATTTTATCTATCTTCTTGGACTCATATGGACCTCTTTAGATTAAGGGGGGGAATTTTAGAAGCATAATCATGTTTGGTTATCCTATTCACTTGAGAGGAAGGTGAAAATCCTCAAGTGGATACAAATAGATATGAGAAGTCCAAGATATTAGAATATGAAAACTGATGGAGAGTGAAACCCACTATAAGCAGGTTCGCCTTTCCATTTACAAAATGAGCTTGAAACTCAAAGTGTATCAAACTGCTGGTTCATAAAAATGAACTTTCGATCTTGGGAAGTGTGGGTTATAGGCCCACTCTGTTTCTACCGCGCCACTTCAATGCAACTGAAATACCTGCCATTCTTCTCTACCTAGGTGTTATGAGTCAATCTCCATCGATATTTCTTCAGGCAAAAAGAGGCTAGTACAAATTCGAACATGCTCAAGAACAGAGTTCTCCATCTCTTCGAGTATATTCAATAGCAAAGCCGTAATACTATTTGAGTCGATCAATAAACTCGTTGATTCCTATTGAAAGCTTCTACCCAGAAATTAAACGCATTCAATACTGACTTATGGCAAGCATATAAATGACAAATACCTTCTCTCTTTTATAAACTGACAATTTATTAAACGATCTCAATCTACGGAATATGAATCGAATCATGCTTCTAGGGAAAATTTCGCTCCATTGTTAACGCTATGGTTTAGCTTCAAGGTGCGGCAGGATTTAGAAACCTCATCATATTCTATCGGACCGTCCACATAGGACTGATATGTATTCATTTCATATCGCAGTCAATTCTCACAGGAATAAGATAGGAACTCAGATGCGTTCAGAACCACAATCCTTCACGCAGAGTTGTGGTTCGAATTATACATAGTATATACAAGCCGAATGGTATTTTCAAGGATGAAATCCTCCTTCACCCAGAGAATTTACTGATTACAATTATACACAGGGAACGTCCAGATGCATTTGGAAACATAATTGTAATTGAACACAATTCGACACACGGATTCCACAAAACACTAACACTATAACAATATTTACTGGATCGCTATCGATCCATTCAGTGATCGATAGTCGATCATAAAATCATCAAATGATAGCATTTAACTCATAAAACCCCAAACTATAATTAAATCAGAAATCAACACACAGAATTTTATCATGTACAAACTCAGTTACAATTTTGAGGCATTTCAGCCTCAGTACGCACTTCCTCTAAGACTACATTGCATTCGCTCTATTCCTCATGCATTACAGGCTTGTTGCCTATATAGATTAGAAAAGAATCGATTGTGATCGCTCAAGGGAACTCTTGGTCTTCTCAACCGCCTACATGGCAGATCATTTCATTCAACCAGTTACAAAATTCAGTATTGGTAAAAAAAATTCACCCCAATTTGCATGACTATTCACATACCCAGCTTCTCCAGCTTCAAATTCGAACTTAATCCAAATCTGTTCGGATGCCCCTGTATCAGACTCCCTAGGCACAAAAATTTATGACCTCCTGGTCATATGTCTTCTCTAACTGGCATCAGTTCTACCCATGTCATCTGTTGAACTGCTCCTTGTGATCTCCCTGTAGCAACATCTCCTAAACAATTCTCATTCGCATCCTCTATGGAATTGTCCTCTCTGAGCTGCAACAAAACCTCTACAATAGCAAGTCCTCTCTGCTACCAAATACCTCACCAAGCTTCTCTCCTGAGCTTCAGCTTTTGGCATCTCTCTGGTTTGCTGCTATGGAACCATTTGAGCACTCCTGCTCTAGGCTGTTGCAATCTTCTCACCTTCCTTTGATGCTACCTTCACAAAACATAAAAATCACAAGCTTACGAATCTTCACAAAACTGTACCTCTTCTTCCTCTGTAAGCGAACTCCTTCTCCTTCATAGGAAATCATTTCCTCCCCTCTGATACCACTTGATGGAGAGAAAAACCCACTATAAGCAAGTTTGCCTTTCCATTTACAAAAGTAGCTTGAAACTCAAAGTGTATCAAACTGTTGGTTCATAAAAATGAACTTTCGATCTTGGGACCTGTGGGTTATAGGCCCACTCTGTTTCTATCACGCCACTTCAATGAAATTGAAACACCTGCCATTCTTCTCTACCTCAGCATTATGAGTCAATCTTCATTGATATTGCTTCAGGAAAAAAGAGGATAGTACAAATTCGAACATGCTCACGAACAGAGTTCTCCATCTCTTCAAGTATATTCAATAGAAAAGCCATAATATTGTTTGAGTCCATCAATAAACATGTCGATTCCTATTGAAAGCCTCTATAAAAAATTTAAACGCATTCAACACTGACTTATGGAAAGCATATAAATGACAACTTCCTTCTCTCTTTTATAAACCGGCAATTTATTAAACGATCTCAATCTACGGAATATGAATCGATTCATGATTCTAGGGAGGATTTCGCTCCATTGTTAACGATGTGGTTTAGCTTCAAGGTGCGGCAGGATTTAGAAACCTCATCAAATTATATCAGACCATCCACATAGGACTAATATGTATTCATTTCATATCGCAGTCAATTCTCACTTGAATAAGACAAGAACTCAGATGCGTTCGGAACCATAATCCTTCACGTAGAGTTGTGGTTCGAATTATACATAGTAAATACAAGCTGAATGGGATTTCGAAGGATGAAATCCTCCTTCACCCAGAGAATTTACTGATTATGATTATACACAGGGAACGTCCATATGCATTGGGAAACATAACTGTAATTGGACACAATTCAACACATGGATTCCACAAAACACTAACGCTATAACAATATGTATTGGATCGCTATAGATCCATTCAGTGATTGATACTCGATCATAAAATCATCAAATGATAGCATTTAACTCATAAAACCCTGAACTATAATTAAATTAGAAATCAACACACATAATTCTATCATGTACAAACTCAGTTACAATTCTGAGGCATTTCAGCCTCAGTACGCACTTCCTCTAAGACTATATTGCATTCTCTCTATCCCTCACGCATTACAGGCTCGCTGTCTATATAGATTAGAAAAGAACCGATTGAGATCGCTCAAGGGAAATCTTGGTCTTCTCAACTGCCTACATGGCAGATCATTTCATTCAATCAGTTACAAAATTCAGTATTGGTAAAAAAAATCCGCCCCAATTTGCATGATTGTTCGCATACCCAGCTTCTCTAGCTTCAGATTCGAACTTAATTCAAATCTGTTTGGATGCCCCTGCATCAAAAACCAAGGTTCATTAAAAATGTATTTATATATGTACATATTGTGAATAAGAATTAATTCACATTTATCCAAATTTAATTTATTTTTTTGTGATTTTAATAAGTTCAATTTGTCTTGATATTTAAGTACCTTGGTGCTTTATCAATTCCATTGTTTATCTTTTTTTCCTCTTGAATTTTCTTCCTTAATGGTTCTTCTGATATCTAAAAAATCTGAGTTTTATCATCATGATTAAGAATTGATTCAATAGATACTGATACTTTTTTTTCGCGTATTTCTTTTTTGTCATTATCTTCTTGAGAAATAAACCCAATGATATGTTCTCCATTGTAAAAAAAAATCCATTTTTCTTAATTATATTGGAAAAATGAATGAAACAAAACCTCACCATTATATGAATTATTAATTTATTTATAATTAAATAGAGAAGCTAGAATTGCTACTAGGAATCAACCTTTTCATTTTTTCCCCTTGGAACAAAAGATATTTCAAAGGAAAGAAAAATTTGCAATAATTCCCAAATTATCTTTGCGTAAGCTTTTAGTTTATTCTTCTTGATATTTTACTTCTTGAAAATATGGTTAAGAATTAGTTTTGAATCTCCATTGCAATAATGTTTTTAATCCCTTTCTACTGAGGAAGAAGTAAGCCTTGAACTAACAATTCATATTCACCTTCATTATTTCTATAGGAAAACTACAAATTGAAAAACATATGGAAAACATTCTCCATCTAGGCTTTCAAATATTATACTAGCTCTTGATCTCATTCTTGAAGAAGCACCATCGAAGAATATTTTCCATCAAATTTGAGATACATTTACACTAATATTATGTACAATATTCACATTATTATGGCATAATCTCCATGGCCATTGAAAGTATAGTTGACTACCCCATTAACCTTCTTTTTATCAAAAAATATAGGATTCCTCAATTCCATTGTACCCTTATCATATGACCATATTTATTTGGAACAATCATGTAGTTTCTATCATTCATCATGTATCATGCTAGAGAAAAAACTCAATTCGCTTCCTAAGATGATTCCATATGCAAGAGGTAAGTCCACCACTATTATAGTGAAAATAGTTGTGATATCTAGTGTCGAAATTATAGAAGCATAGAAATATTTAATCTCACCATTAGTTGGTACCTGAAGCAATTGCATAAATACTTTATCCAATGTCATAGTACTTTGTGAAAATTAAACCTATTACTTTCGTGATATAGAGTGGCATGATATTATTGGTTGCACCACTTTCTACCAAACAATTGTGTAATAAAACTTATGGAGTCTCTAGTGATGTGTAAAAAGGAGGAACTTTACCTTGAGTCATGACAGGAGGAGAAGGGATCATCTACTTATGAGATATAATAGTTTTCTCTACTCTCATATTTGATGTACCTTAATTTTTGAGAACTTTGAGAAGATTCTCTCTTTGTTGAGAAATATTTATCACCTTTGAAAATGCTACATTGGATAAATTTTGAGGTAAAAAATGGTCCTCAAAACAAAAATGTAGAAGAAAAATAAAATTTGTAAGAACCAATAGGATTCAGTATGATGATGTCAACCATTGGGGATTATTCATAATGTTTTGACTAAAAAGGTAAAAATATAAAAATTAAATTAAAAAACAAAAAAAATACTTTTTCAATTCCTATTTTCAACTTGTTTCCCTACAATTTTACTCAAATTTCAAGCGAGAGAACTTATTGGATGCATAATTTAATTTTTCATCCATGGAGTACCCATGTTGCATAATTTTTATGGACCCTACTACATGAAAAATGTGAAATACATGAAAAAACGTGACTACCAGATTTTTTGTTTAGTAGGGTCCATCAAAATTCACATTTTTTTCATGTATTTCACATTTTTTCTGTAGTAAGGTCCATCTAAAGTATACAACATGGGTACTCCTTGGACAAAAAATAAAATTATTCACCCAATGAGTGTTTCCACTTGAAATTTGAGTAAAATCATAGGGAGATAAGTTGAAAATACAACTTGAAAAAATAGTTTTTTCTTTTATCCCTCCAAAAGTTGATGAGGTAATCTAATCTTATTTTATTTGTTTCCACTATTATTTTATAATATTACTTAGGAGGCCCATTTTAGGCCTCAAATTTTCTCTAATGAAGTTATTTGGAGCTTTTATAATTCATCCATAATATTATATGACATTTGAATTGGATTTATTGGATTATTATCATTGCTTTGGGTTAGTCTAGATTTCTCATGTTGTGGATTTTTTTGTGCTAATATTTCTCCTTGTTTCCTTATATTTTGATTTGATTTGGACCCTTGTTTTTAATTTATTAAATTGAGAGATTTCCTTTATAATTATTTCTTGATCCACAAACTCTTTATTCTCTAATATATTTTGTTCTTCTAATGAAAATACTTGGTCATATCCTATTTTTGTAGACTCTAAGGTGCTTGAATTTTCTTTTGTAAGAATTTGAGGCAAGTCGATGTCTTCTTCTTCTTGCATTTCTTCATCTTCCATTACTAAATAAATTGGATTTTCAAATAATGGAGGCATATGTCCCCTTGGAGGTGTATTTCCAATATTGTGACCTTTATCATGTCGTTCTCTAAAGCTATATGTTGTTCCTCAAATATTTTTTTGACGCCAAGGCCTCTACTCATCTTTGCCCTTTAATCTTATTATTTCATTATACATTTGTTTGACTATTTTATTCAATTGAGAAATTTCTAAATAACTTTTCAAATGATATGGTTCTTCCATGCAATAAAATTTTTTCGCATTGGGAGGAATTCCATGGAAAATTCATTTTCCAACTGTTGTATATTTATTATTTTGTATCATTTTTGGATTCTTTGTTTTTGATACTTTAGGGAGGACATTTATATTTTTAGTTTTCCAAGAACAATATATATATTGGCATTTATTTCTAACACATCTTCCTCCATTTATTATGCTTTCCTCATGGCTTCTTGTATTGTATTAATATGTGTAGATTTTATAACATACTTGACATTTGCTGCAATTTCATTTTTGTGACACCCAAATATGAATGGGTCATTAGGGTGAGTATATTGAGGTAATTTTTTCTAGGTCTTAAAATACTAGATATGAAAATATCTAATCTTCTAATTCTTTTCAAGACAGGCTAGTGTAAACTAGGTAAGCATGGTATAATATGCAACAATGTGGGCATACCTTCCTATAAAAGTTTCTTCTATGTCATTGAAAGAGGTAATTGAAGTAGTAGGAAAGGAAAAATACTAGTCATAATAAGTTCGTATTAGAGTTTGAATAAATACCCTAACCATGATTTCTTCATGTATAATCACTTTCATGTCACAAATAGCCAAGAATTGATCCATATGATTTTTTGGATTCACAGCACCATCACCATTGCATAGAGATAAAACTATAAGGTGTCTGGTAGGAAGGCTATGTTTTTAACCTTATAAGAAAAGAAGACTTACGCTTCTTCATAGTTGATTCCTTGGATTTTCACCTTCTTGCCTTTCTTCTATTCTCCCTTCTTTTATTACTTCTTAGACTGTCATTTCTTCTTTTTTGGTGGAAAGAAAATAAAATCTTCTTCTTTCTCAAAGTGCTAAATTTTTTAGAAATATTCTTACTTAGGCTTCTTGTTAAGGGCCCCTTTTGATTCTTTGACTCCTTTAAATTCAAATTTAGCACTTAGTGAAGTTACCTTTCTGGATTCTGAAGTACAAGTAAATCTTGTTGAGCTAAAATTTACCAAGATCTTTCAAGCTCTTCTTGAGTTCTTGTAGTCTTCAAAATAAAAATATAAAAGTGATGCAATATACTTATTTAGTCTTCTGATCCAATGGGAAGATGAGATTTGACTAGCCCAAGATGAATCATCTATTAGGAAGAGAATATTTACCTTTAAATATCCCCAATTTGGTTACCAAAAATGTTGATCTCTTTTCCTAACGTGGAAAAAATTCAACCTCCTATGGCATGTTTCTTGAAACAAACTCCCTTTCAGAGTCAATAGAATCATTTCTAAACACAAAATTTTGGCATAAATTCAAGCACTTGGATATTAAACATTCAACACATTCACTTGTGAGTGGAAATGTATTTTTTCAAAGTAGAAATGAAATGAGAGAAAATGAACTATGTACTCACAAATCTGATCTACATTTTCATCCATAAATATACATGAGGAAACATATTTGAAGAAAATTCAAAGAAAAAAAAAACAAAAAGTATTGGTTTAGGTACTCATAAAACTCTAAAATTATTTCACACATCTAAAATCATAACAACAAAGGCAAACATTCACAAGTTTCTTACTTCTTATTCAAAATTAAAGTTTTAGAATGACAAATGACATGCCTTCTTGAAACAAACTCCCTTTCAGAGTCAATAGAATCATTTCTAAACACAAAATTTTGGCATAAATTCAAGCACTTGGATAAAAATAACAAATTCCTATTAATTAATCATACAATAAAATGAATTCATCCCTAAGGGACTGGGATGGGGCACCCAAGGACCAAATAGTAATGATACAAGTACTTGGAAGAAGTAAGAAAATGTAGTCAGGGATAAGCTTTAGAGAATATATAACAATTCAATAAATTCAGATGATCAAAGTCTAGGAAGAGAATAGGAAATTTCTTCAAAGAAAAATAAATTGTCACAAAATTGTAGAAGGATCACAAGTGGAATGAATCCTCTCTCCCTTTGCAGCTATTCTAGAAGAAATTTATATAGGTGGACCCTTGAATGTTCAATATCCAGAATTTTCAGGGAATTTACTGTGGGTTAATGACTTCATCTGGGAACTTCTCAAGCTATTATTTAAAGTGGTACTTCATGGGTGGAATGGCTATGTCCTACTTCACTCTCAAACTAAATATCTCATCTTCTATGTCTTTAGCATCTGATTGAAGTTGTAAAATATGAGCCAGTTGGTTGTTGTTGTCATTAACAAACATGACCAACCATTTCTTGATTTGGGCTTCATGAAAATTGATTAGATTGTCGAAGTTAGCCCCCAATGATACTCTGATAACATCCAATTATTCTTTTAAAACATGTTTAGGGACCATCATAGAGTCCCTAATCATTCAAGGGCCTTTGATATGATCATAAATCTTAATGGTTTTGAGGAAACTATTTATTTTTTAGTCATTGATGCTTGACAATTCAATAAGAGCATCTTTGATTTATGGTAGTATTTAATAAGATACTTTCCATTTCACATACCGCCTTCATCAATCCATGTGAGAGTGATAATGGAAGTTAATAATTGATGACTAGTATTAAAGCGATGTTACGAGAAATAATTCATGTAAATATGAAATTGATTAGTTAAGTAATCCCCATAGTGCAAGGATAGATGTGACATGCAGATAATTCACATAAAATAATATCAAGATGCAAGCGGATATGATTGATGTAAAAAAATATCAAGTACATTTTTCCACTTCAAGAATCAAACTTCTTTCAATGAGATTTTGATTATCCTCAAAAGGAGAAAACCATTAATTTTTACCAGGTATGTGCTAATGACACTTTCATCTACGTTTTATTATCCAAGCTCAAGTAACATATCTTGCCTCATCGCATTCTACATCTTGCAATCCACACTCCCACTCCTCATACCGCTCTCACACAATATGTCTCCCTAATCTATTTGTAAAACCATGACATGGATGTTCTATAAGTTTCCACATGATATAAAGAGAAATACTCCCTTACTTCCTCTAGAGGTGAAAGAATAAAAGGGGATATGTGCATAGGTGTTAGTTTTAAAATAAAATATATTTCATTAATTTCTTCACCCTATGTAATACCATGGAGTCCAATGTATATTCATCCTATATATTACGATCCTTATGCTACAATTAATTATGGTCCGCTTCAATCATTGGTAAGGTCCTAACAAATTATGCTCCCCTCACCTCTTTTTTTCGTTATGCCTTGTCATTTTTATGTTCATTCTATAGTAATTATAAAATGTGCTCACTTGGCCTTTGTTATGTATTGGAGGGACCATGGTCTGCAAGTCCCAGGTGGCTATGGAAAGACTAAGTCGAAGACCCATAGAGCACAAAATCACCTCATTATTGTTGGAGTACAATGGAAATGGATGAAATATATGTATACATTAATGAAATTTTCCACCATTCATGTGGAAAATATATATATAATATTTTTTTAAAAGTAATTACAACTATCCACAACCCCAGGCTTCTATGTGTATAGGCATTCAATTCAAGATTGACACACTACTTACAAATGAACACACTCATTCCATGGCCCACCATCATCGAGGGTCATTCATATCATTGAAATAAGGGAGAAATTGTAGTGTATATCAATAACATATTTAATTTTCCCATGGTGCTTGTGGGATGTTCGTTTTTTTTTTTTTTTAAATATACATGTATTTACTGTTGCAAGGCCTCCCTTTTGTACCAAAAATGTAGACTCTACCATCTATGACTAAAGTTCTCACAACAACAATGAAGGATGGTCATGATATATGTTTCTCATTGTGTTGTTTAGGCCAAAGACATAAAAAATTCTACATCTTGGGAAGACAATGACACCCTATGGACAAGAGAAAGGATTGATGAGGATTGTGTGGAATTTTGATGATGGATGGGGGAATGAGAAATTTTTTTATTAGATGTTTCCATTACTTCCGAAGGTTGATCTAAAGGAAAATATTGTTTTGTTATGAGGGGACTGTAATGTCATTAAAAAGGTGAAATAATCGACCAACACAAGATTGATGTCATGATACTAACCCAAAATAACATAATTGAGTGAGGAGGGAGGCCCATTTTGATGACTCACATTGGACACCCATATGACAAAAAAAAACAAGACAAATACTCTACATAAATATGATTCATTGGATGTTGTAGTGGTGTATCTACAACACAAGCTCTAAATCAAATTTGTGCTACCCAAATTCAATTACAATAAGAAGGGTGGAATTCCGTACATTGATACTTCTATAAGTTGGTTCATAGTTGAACTTAGGAAGAGAAATATTGGGGTCATCTACCTTCCAAACATGCGTTGGTTTTTTGGAGAAGAAGATAAGGGAGAAAAGTTGGAAGGATTCATCATATGGCTTGCTATTTCAATATATGTGTTTGTGAAAGATGCATTTGGGTCATGGTTGCCTCATGGACCAACTTACCATATAAAAAAGTATTTGTCATCATATGTAGGAATTTGCATGTAGGAAAAAATTTAGCATGTTGAGGCAATTTTGAATCCAACCAAGCCATTTATTGACATAGTTGTTGGGTCAAAGTATAATGGGAGGAATCGACCTTTAAATCAAATCTACAATAAATTTGATAAGCTATTTTTGTGTGATGTTATTTAGAACACTTACCTCTATGCCAAATATGGGGTGAAGATTGTCAATGTTCAGGATTTTGACATTGAACTCGCAAAAGAATTAGTTGAAAAGGATAAAGCACAAGATTAACCATAATAAGAAACATGATATATATTGATAACCTAATGAGATATTAAACACTATAATTACGATGTCATTCCTTTCCAAGCTATCTATCAACAAAATCTAGAAAAATCGTTGGATAGTTAGAGGAACCTTTGACAAATAAAAATTATGGCACAAGTTGTGTTTTGACGAAGTCATCTTTTGGGCTTTCCGATTGATCATGCAGGGGTTCTTGTCATCTTGAGATATCTAAAACACCATTATCATCACTAGTATAATATGAATAATGGTTTTCATGATTAAAATCAATGATGGTGTCAAGTCTAATAAGATGCACTCCAACGATAAGAAAATGATGAATTGTGAAACTTTATCATATATCATGTTGAAGACATGAATTTATTAGTGGAAAATTATGATAGAGGAGATTGTTAAATCTGATCACAATCCCAAATAAAACGACTCTACTTGTCATATATTAATTCCTCTCTCACAAAGAAAAAATTGTCTATTGTATGTGTTTCTTGAGAAGGTTGGCTAAATCTCATATGGCGAGAAGAAAAAATAAACTAACTTGTATCCAGGTTATTTTAAACACAATTAGAGAAGGGATAAACATATAGTTTAAAAGAATTCCAATCAGTGATGACAACTTTCAATCGAGCTCTGAGCTCCATGGAAGACCGAGCATTAGG
Source organism: Pinus albicaulis (assembly GCA_034641835.2). Lineage (NCBI taxonomy): Eukaryota > Viridiplantae > Streptophyta > Pinopsida > Pinales > Pinaceae > Pinus > Pinus albicaulis. The sequence continues at coordinate 1,558,039,363 of CM076580.1, read as the reverse complement.
TTTCGACAGCCTTCCGCGCGTGGCTCGGGAGGCCGAATCCACCCGTCACACCTCTCACTCCGCAACTTTAAGAGCAAATTAATCGTCGATCTATACCCAATGGATCTCCCTATGAGGGGGGGATAATACACCTCCCCCCATAAGCAACTAGGCTCCTATAAATCCTGATGCGGCAAAGATGCCATCCTCTGCCGAGGTACATAACCAAAACAAATCCTCAGATGTGCAACAAGACAAGACTGCAAAGCCCCTGGACAAAACGGTGCTACCTAAAGCGACCTCAGCTACCTATCAGCCCATCGCGGTAGAGCACCCAAAGATCGATCTGTCAATCCACCGCATCAATGCACAAATACAGTACATGAAAGATCATGCACTCATAGGAAACTTTGTAGGCTTCTGGTCCAATGAGAAAGCTTTGCATGTCTAGATAGCCTCTAAATGGAAACCAAAAGGACATGTTACCCTTTAGTTAGGACCAAAAGGCTTCTTCAATGCCATACTCAACTGCATTGAAGACAGGAATTGAATCTTAGATGGAGTCCCCTATTTCTTCAACTCAGTAGGCCTCTATCTTAGAGATTAGGTTGAAATATTCAACCCTGACAAAGAAGACTTCAGCTGGGCACCTGTCTGGATCAGGATGTACTCTCTACCCTTGGAATACTGGGATGAATAATCGCTAAAGAACATAGGCAATGGACTAGGAGATTTCATCAAGATTGTAGAGGAGACTAAGCTCAGAAGATACACTTCATATGCCAGAATATGTGTCTACATGCATCTGGCCAAGGCTCTCATGGATTCGGTAAGTCTCTATCATGATGACTCTGAATGGATACAATCCATAGATTATGAACATGTTCCCTTTCGCTGTAGAAAATTCCATGCACATGAACATATATTTTGAGATTTCCCTCTAAACCTCTCCCCCAAACCCAATGTCACCTCGGAAACCTCTGATGCAGAGGGGTTCAGAAAATTCCTGACTCGCAAAAGACACCACAAGAAACCCCCCTCCACCACCAAGATCCCCAACCAAGCCTCCAACATCCCTTCTACTAGAAACAACTTTGATATTCTCGCGAGGCAAACACAGACTAACAGTGAGATTCCCATACATTCTGAGCCTTTTTCAAGTCCATCCCCCTCAACTCTGCCTACCAATCCTCCCTTGCCTCAAGTTTCCCAAAAAATTCCGCTTGAATCTTTACTCACCCCCACAAACCTCAATATGGAAAGAGATCTAGTCATATGGCATCCTAACAATATGGACATAGATGGTTCTACTGTTGAAGGTAGTCACCCTAGTCACATGGAGGAGGAACCAAAAAGTATTGACATGGGCGAACTAGATATCTTTGGTCTTGAGCAAGCATGCAAAAAGAAGGAATATGACAAAATAACCGCAAGATAGATAGAAAGCTTAGAGGTAGTTCTCTTTTGAGCACAAAAACAAAGATCACTGGGCATACAATCAGGTAGTCAATGGGATTGGAAAAAAATTCTCAAAGAAACCAAGAAAAGAGGAAGGAAAATAGATCTGCAAAGAATCATCATTATTGGGGAAATGCTGATGGAATCTGGAAGATATCCCATGCTGACCAAGTTCTACCAGCCACTCGAAAATAGTTCCCAATGAAGCTCACCTCCTAGAATATAAGGGGATTAAATGGTCCCATGAAGTACAGAATGATTAGAAACATGATTCAACAAGAAAGACCTCAGATATTCCTCATACAAGAAACCAAATGTAACAGTAATACCCTCGGCTCCATTCTCTCTGGAGCCTGGCTAGGAATTCATGTAGTTGTTGTAAATGCCTAAGGTGCCTCGGGTGGCCTAGCTATAGCCTAGGATCTACAAGCTATCTCAATTACTGATGGTCATGCTGCGCACAATCTTATTCAAGCCACTTTCCACCTCATTGGAACCAATAACCATGGGCACCTCACCAATGCATATTTCCCTCAAGAATCTCTACAAAAAATAGTGCTGCTCAACACAATGGAAGCTCTTAATTAAAATTGAACTCACCTACTCTAGATTATGGGTGGGGACTTTAATATTATCACCAAACTAGAAGAAAAGAGAGGAGGACAGGCCAAGTTGGAAATTGACAACACCCACTTCAAGAATTTCATTCAAAAGAACTGGTTCATCGATCTTCCCTTCTCTAATGGTATGTACACTTGGAATAACAAATTCTCTGGCACTCATCAAATTGCTTCCAAGCTGGATCATTTTCTCATCTTGGACAATGCCATCCACGTAGTAGGAGATATCCATCCATCCATACTACCTCTTTCAGGCTTTCATCATTTCCCATCTCCCTCCAATGGATGCAACCGAGGGACTCCACCAAAAGACCCTTCTGATTCGAAGCCTTCTAGCTAACTCATCCTGATTTCAAAGACATGCTCACCAAAGCATGGAAAACATTCACTCCTCCTGTTGGGTCCAAAATGTTTCAATTTCAGCAACATCTCAGAGATCTCAAAACACAGATCAAAAAATGGAATCACTCTAACTTTGGGAATATATTCCAACAAAAAAATATTCTAGAACGTAGCATGTCTGAGCTTCAACAACACATAATTCAAGAAGGAAGAAATGAGTCCCTTGCAACTCAAGAGAAAAACGTCCTCAAACAATTGGATGAATGAAGAAAGCAAGAGGAGATCCTCTAGAAGAAAAAATCTAGAATAATATGGTTAAAGGAAGGGGAGAGAAACACCAAATTCTTTCATCGATCAACAATCCAAAGAAGAATGCACAACAAGATCACTCAGCTGTAAAACCAGAATGGATAAAGGCTGGAAGACAATGGAGACATAGAGAAAGAGCTACTAGCCCACTTCAAATTTGTGCTTCATTAGAACCAATACAACAAGAAACCAGAAATAAACAGGGTTCTTCAACACATTCCAAAAATAATTAACGAAGAACACAATCAGATGCTACTTCACCCCGTCTCTCTCTAGGAAGTAGAAAGAGTGATGGCTCAATGCAAAGATAGAAAAGCTCTAGTTCCGGATGGCCTTACCTCCAACTTCTTCCATCACTGGGATCTCACAAAAGCATATGTCTAGCAACTAGTAGAGGAATCTCGGTCTATGCACTAGCTGCTCCCATCCATAAATGCTACCTTCATAACTCTCATTCCTAAAGAGGACCACTCCAATACTCTAGACAAATTCAGGCCCATTTCTCTCTGCAATGTCATCTACAAAGTAATTTCAAAGGTGATAGCCAACAGGATCAAGACCCTGCTACCTCTGCTCATTTCCCCTGAACAAATAGGTTATGTGGAAGGTCGTCAGATTCTAGATGGAATCATTCTTACGCATGAAATCATCCACTCCCTGAAACACAACAAAAAGGTAGGCATGCTCCTTAAAATTGATCTCTCTAAAGCTTTTGACAATTTAAGTTGGAATTACATTCAGCAAGTGCTTTCTGCCTTTCGCTTTAGTTCGACTTGGATCAGATGGGTCATGAATCTTATTTCCTCCTCCTTCTTCTCCATTCTAGTAAATGGCATACCCTCCCGCCCCTTCTCCCCCTCAAGAGATATTCACCAAGGAGACCCCCTTTCACCCTTCCTCTTTGTTTTCATGGCTGAAGGGGTTGGTCACCTTATCCAAAATTCTCTTCATACCCAGCAACTCCGTGGTATCTCTGTTCGTGGTACTCTGACCACTACCCACCAATAGTTTGTCAATGATAACATGCTCTTCAGGAACCCTTTAGTCCAAGAAGACCTCTCTTTCAAATCCCTCCTCGACACCTTCTCGGAAGCCTCAGGCACCTCTGTTAATGCTTCCAAGTCTTAGATATTTTTTTTCAACACCCCGATCACCACCCAACACAACATTGCCAGAATTTTTAGTTTCACCATAGCCCTTTTGCCAGCCAAGTACCTGGGTGCTCCTCTAATCGACTCTGCAATCAAACATTCTTCCTGGCAACTTCTCCTAGAAAAGCTAGAAGCTCAACTCTCCTCTTAGACTTTCCACTCCCTTAACATGGCCAGTCACCTCACCCTAACTAAAGTTGTTCTCCAATCAATGACCCTATATTTGTTTTCGGTTCTTGCAGCTCCAAAATGGGTTCTCAAATAGATCAAAGCCCTACAATGCAATTTTCTTTGGGGGTCCTTGGGGAAAAACAGAAAATGGGAACTAGTCAAATGGAAAACTGTATGCAAACAGAAAAAGGACAGTGGCCTTGGTCTCTGAGATCCTTATCACAGTAATGCAGTAACTGGTGCCAGAATCTGGTGGAAATGGATGTCAGTGCCACACACGCCTTGGGATCTACTCTGGATGGCCAAATATGCTAATAATAGACCATGCGAGGATCTCATTAGACTGACAAGAGTTGAAGCTGGTTCCTTGATCTGGAATGCAGCTAAGAAACATCGAATCATGACACAAGAGCATAGCTTTTGGGAAATCAGAGATGGGAGCACGACACGCTTCAGGGTTGACTCATGGCAACAAAGACCCAAACTCGTCAACATCATTAGACCTGAGCTACAACCGGATGTGATCAATAACCTGGCAGAAAACGTCAAACACTACTAGTCCACAACACCAATCCAAGGGTATCGGCAATGGACAGAAGCAGCGCTCTTCTTAGACCACAGGAAGGAGGATACACACAGGGATATTGACATAGAACTCAATAGCAGGAAGATTAGACACTCAGAGTAGAAAGATCTACTTCAATGGGGATACATGCCTCATGGAAAGTTCACCACCAAATAAGCCTACATGTTATTGACATATAGCCAAGAATGAAAAGACCCTCTATGTGAACATATTTGGTCTCCAAGCATGGCCCAAATTCTCCACATTTGTATGGCTCATATGTCACAAAATAATCCTCACATGGGACAATCTCATAAAAAGGGGATTCATAGGGCCCTCACGATGTCCCAAATGCACAAACCATAATGAGACCATTCAACATCTTATGGACACTTGTTCACTGGAAAATATTTTATGGGAAAAAATCAGCTTCAAGTTCAAAAAAGAGGGCAGAATCTCAGGGGACATAATCAATACCATACGCAACTGGCCTCCTGCCCCATACAACAGTACATTGTTAAACTTGCTCTGGAAGCTACTCCCGGGACTCATACTATGGACAATCTAGAAAGAAAGGAACAGAAGAATATTTAAAAATCAATACACTCCGCTGGACACAATATGGAACAATTTTTGCGGCAATATCCAAGAAAATTTGGCTCTTTATCAATGGTAGAAGGAAGATATTCCCAATCAAATATTGAAAGATCCATCTGGGAGAACTGGCAACTCTCGCTACCCTCAAGTCTTCTCAGTGAGCGTGCTCCCACCACACATCTGGATTCTCCCAGCAACTGGACCCCTCCTTCTGTTGGTATACTAAAGATGAACTTTGATGGCACTTCGAAGGGAAATCTAGGAGAGGCAGGGTATGGAGGCATATTCTGGGACCACAAAGGAAATCTGCTTTTAATATTCTATGGATAAATAGGATAGGATTCCAATAACTTCACTGAACTAGAAGGTTTATGGCAAGGTCTTTGTCTGCCTCAATAACACAACTATATCCCTATTGAAATAGAAGGTGATTCTCAAATCCTCATCAATGCAGCCAACCAACTTCTCATGGGAGCTCCTGCTTCCAAAGTGGCTGATAGTTGGAGGCTGGCAGTGAGATTGGAACTCATAAAACAATGGCTGAAGCATAACAAATCCATCTCCTTCAAACACGTCAAAATATCTAGCAACAAAGTAGCGGATCTTCTGGCCAACACAGGAGTGGACAGTTCTCAAATCCTCACGACTGGACCCCTTACTATTCTTAATGATAGCACTCAGAGTCATCTTCTACCTCCACCTGGTTATTCTCCTCACCCGTCTATGCCTAGTTATTCTCCTAGCCCGCCTGGTAGTCTGCCTCCTTCGCCCCATCCCCTGAGATGCAACTGCCCCCCTAGAGTTGCGGAGCCAAGCTCCCGCATGCCTACAGGGAGATGTTGAGATCTCCTTTGCTGTATTGAAGTGCTCCCGAGCCTCCATTTCTCGTAGAACCTTATTTTTTATTTGAATTTCTCATCAGCGAATAGCTTCACCCCAGTTTCAGTGCCCTCAGCTCCTTGGCTCCATCACCCCGCTGCTTCTTCGGCTCAAATCACTCACCCGCCCCACTGTTCCACCATGCTGCATCTTTGGCACCGCATGCACTGCAGGCGTGGTAGCAGTAGAGAGCGAGCTACTCACTCCTCTCCCTCGACCTGCTTTGACACTCCTCCTTCCTCCTAGGAACTCTCCCATTGTCGCTACCCAGCCACACGCAGTGGGCATGGACGTGCTGGAACTACAAGCCAATCCCGTCCACCGACTCTACACACCTCTGTCACAACCACCATTCCTCCACTGCCTCAGCTGGAATCGAATGCCTCTTCGCTTTCCACCCACTCGGCTCAATTTCAATTCCTCTACGCCTTCGATTGCCCAAGAGTCACTACTACCATCATTGTATCCTTCAAAGAGGAACCCACCAGCGTGGCGGGCCTACAACTTACTAAGATTCAGAAACTCTCCAGCCAAGGTGCTCCTTCTGCAGCTGAGAAAAGTGACCCTGTCTCCAGCAGCCGCAGCACAGGTTCCGACAGAAGCACCAGCAAAGGTTCTGGAAACAACAGTGATGAATGGAAGAGAGACAAAGCTCGTGAGACCAAGGCACCCCAAAAAGTAGAAGGCGCCACCTAGGACATGTGAGCAAATGACACCGATGAGTACATGTGTCTAATTGTGGAAGAGACACCTCCCTCTCCAAATGACACCGAAGCTCCCAGTTTCTTTCTGGTTCATGGTTTTTGTCTCCAAGGTTTATTTTGTTATTGGTTTCAATGTCTATTTAAATCTTGTAAACAATTATTAGTTTTTCTTGTGTAACGTTGGTTTCCTCTCTATAGGCAGTGAAATAACCACTTATTGGACTAGTTTCCCCTGTGTGGGCAGTCCCATTTTTGATATTTTTGAGAAATATGCCTTCAAAATAGGCTAGAACTACAGAGGTCCATGCCTTCTTGTATTTTTATGTTATATTAATAGAAAGTAGTCATATTTAGAAAAAAAAAAAAAAAAACATATAGTTTAAAAGATACAGTTTATCTAAAAAAAATGTAAATTGGGCCAAATAATGAAATACCAATGTCAACATAAATGAAAATATTAGACACTTGTCGAATAGTTCAACAATACAACTATCGAGCAGTCATCTGATGATCATTCGAGGATAATTGAAGCCAATCATCCACATGAAGAAATATATAAAATGATGCAACATCCTTAGCATAGGGGATTCCTAAATTTTTATACCCAAATGCTTCCCAATTTTTGAGTGACAGCATGACTAGTAGTGAGGTCTTTCCCTTTTTATCTCTGGTTCCTTCTTCATGCACTAACCTCTTCTCATATGATGCCATTTTTGGTTTGTACATTGCCTTTCTGGGTGCTTCCTAGAAAATGAAAGCATAGTTCTATTGGTTAACAATCATAAAAAGGTATTGATCTTTATTTTGAATTATTTCAATTGTTATTATAATTAAATTTGTATTAATTGTGTGATGATTTTATGGGATATAGTCTTCTTATTCCTTGTTGATTAATTTAAACTTGTCTATGCATCACCTTCTCTTTCACACACATATTCCATCTTTTAGAGATGTACTTAGCTGTTGAAAGTTTAATAAAAAGAACTCCTTTTTTTGGTTATATCTCACCTCAATGATTGTTATGAAATTTGGGTTTGTTCCTCTTTAATAATGTTCAAATTTACTATTACTCTTCTCTCTAAAATTGTGTTATTTTGTTTCTTATTTCAGTCACGAGTTCCTGCATTTATTTTTATTTAAGCTATGATGTTATATCAAATTTTGTAAATTTTACCTTGTTTTACTTTATTTTACACTAATCCCACTTTTTGTAAATATTATGTTAATTATTACATTAAATGTTAGATATTATTTCACATTTTCTTTTAGTTTATTTTAAAACTTTATTTGTATCCTTTTACTTCTTTTAATTCAATTTACTTGTGTACATTTTTTTCCATGTTTAGTTTCAATAACTTTTAGTTGGCTACAATGTGACTACTGTTTAACTATAGTTTAAAGAAATCTTATTCAATATCTACTTAATTACATATCCCATATAATTGGTTAAGATTTCTAATTTCATAATATAAATACATTAGTGAAAATTAAACTAAACAATGATCAATTAATATTTGAAATATGTCTCTACTTATTTTATCAATCATTAAGCATTTGAATATGTTACGTAACCATATCAGAAAAGAAGAAGAAAAGATATATCAATGACTTCAAAATAAGCGTCTTTGAGGGGGAAACTTCCTTTTACATCATATAAATGAAAATTTAATGGATTATACAAATGATAAGACCTCCTTGGAATGTATAGTAGTCTAAAGGGTCACAATGTAATCAGATACTAGATAAAAATTATAATGTAAGGGCACAACAATAACAATAATAGGCTAATACGGGGCATGCCAATAACAACATGGGGGTTATATGGGCACAATAATAACAATAATGGGGATACAATAAAAAGAAAAAATAGGTTACACTAGTATTATAGGGACCTAATATGCCCCTCTCCTTCAAAAAAATTGTTGTCCTAAATGCTTCAGTAGTTCAAGATGCTTCTCTATAAATTTCTCATCCTCCCATGTGGAATCCTAAATGAGTAGGTTCTTCTAGTTAATGACTCTACTATGAAATTGATCAATTTTGTAGTTGTCGAGTTCTTATTTTCATGACTGTTTTAGGCTCCAATATTCTTTTTACTTACTCGTCATGTTTTGGAAAATATTGTTTGAACTATGAGCTTCTCACTAATAACCGTCTTTAAGCATGAAACATGGAAAACTAAATGTAATTGGGAAGATGTAGGCAACTCCAATTTATATGTCATAGCACCAATATTTTTCAACACCTTATAAGGACCATAGTACTTTGGTTATAATTTATTATCCTTATTAGCTTACTTCAGGGACATTTTTTTGTATGGTTGTAGCCATGAAAATACCCAATTTCCTATGTCAAAACTTATTTCACTGCGATTTTTATATGTCTGTTGTTTCATTCTATCTTGTTCGAGAGTGAGGATATCCCTTAATATTTGGAGAGATTGATGTTGATGCTTGATTTTATATTCCACTACTTTAACCTGATAATTTTTTCTTAAAGATGATGTGATGGACAGTGGCTGATATCCATAAAATTTTATAAATGGGGTCATTTTTGTTGCAGTATGGAAAGAAGTATTATACCACCATTTAGCCAGAGGTAGCCACTCGATCCATTATGTTTTTTTATCAAATACCAAGCAACAAAGATATCCTTCCAAAAATTTGTTCGCTATCTCAGTTTGCATGCCAAATTGAGGATGATAAGATGAGCTATGAGAAAATTGAGTACCAAGATAAGAAAATAATTTTTCCATAAATTTCTAGTGAAAATGGGATCTTTGTCACTTACAATAGTCTATAATTTCCATAAATGCAGTAACAATTGTACTAGCTTTAAAAGGATGAGGTAATGCACAAAAGTGTGCACACTTTATAAGTCTATCAACTACTACCATGATGACACCCTTTCCTTCAAACTTGGGTAAACCAGTGATAAAATCCATTGATGCCTCTTCCCAATGCTAACTTGGAATAGCTAAAGCTTTTAACATACATGGGGTCTTTATTGTCTCAACTTAACTTTTTTGGAAAACCAATAATTTTGTCACGAACTTTTCAATATCATATTTAAGGCCATCCTAAAAAAATCCTTCTTGACCCTGTGGTAAGCTTTAAAATCTTTAGTGTCCTCCTAAAGGAGAGGTGTGAAATTCCAAAAGAATATTATGTTTGAGTTGGGAATTATTACATAGATATAATTGATATTTGTACTATAATGGTTCATTTTTCCAGATAAATGTATCATATCTACTCCAATCTTGCTACAACTTTTGAATGAGGGTTCACACCTCTTCGTGATTCTTCCATTCCTTCCTTGCTTCAGTTATCCAATCAGGTTGGCTACTAAATGGCATAAATAAATGCTTCCACATCCTCATCCCTTCTTGAATATAATATTTGTTCTAAAAAGTATTTAAGATTATCATGATTTGTTTTTACCTTTAAGTGGCTTCCCATTAGATAAGGGGATCATTGCTTCAGGGCATGTAATATTTCCAACATTTCCTTCTCATAAATAGCTTTTTGTAAATACTTTCCCTTGATTGGAAAACTTTCAAAAGTAACGGGTCATCATTTTTACATTAAAAAAACACCAGTTCCATTTCATGAGGCATCACATTCCACCATAAAGGATTTTGTGAAGTTTGGTGTAGCTAAAAACAGAGCTTGGAGCATTGCCTCTTTAAGATGTTCAAAGGATTTAGTTGCTTGTAGATTCCAAAAAAATGCATCTTTCGTCAGTGTTATAGGTGCTATTGTTTTCCCATAATTCTTAATAAACTTGTGATAATACCTTGTCAACCTAAGAAATCTGTGAATATTCTTTAGGGTTGTGGGTATTTTCAATTCCTTTATGGCTTTAATTTTTTTAGGATCTACACTAACACCTCATGAGATATAATATGAACCAAATATTACACCAACAAAACGTTTGGAGATTTTTGAATAAAATTTTTTCTCCTCCAATGGTTTGAGCACCCTGTCAACATGTTGAACATGATCCTTCCAAGACTTTTTGTAGATTAGTATATCATCAAAAAATACTAACAAAAATTTTCTAAGGGATTGAAAATGGAGTTCATCAAATCTTGAAATGTGGAAGGTGCATTAGTAAGTCGAAAAGGCATGAACATAAATTTGTAATGTTGTTCATGAGTTTTGAATGTTGTTTTCATAATATATTTAGTGTTCATTCTAATTTTATGATATCCTGAAAGAAGATCCCGATTGGTGAAGTAAATTGCTCCATGTAATTCATCCAACAATTCATCAATGACAGGAATGGGAAATTTATCTTTAATAGTGATCTTGTTCAACTCCCTATAATCAAGACACATATGCCATGATCAATCCTTCTTGTGCACCAATAATACTGGAGTAGAGAAAAAACTTTAGCTAGGTTGAATTATACCCACCTCTAGCATCTCTGCAACCATATGTTCATTTTCACTTTTTTGGGCATGGGGTTATCTATAAGGTATGATGTTTGGAGGAATGCTTCTTAGAATAAAGTGAATAGCATGCTCATGATCACGAATCGGTGGGATACCTTTGGGAGTCTCAAATACCTTAGAATGATTGACTAATATTCTTTAGAGATTTATAGAAATAGATGACTTGATGTCTAAACATATAGTGAGCATAGTTGTTTAATTATGCCTTGTAGTTCTTTCTTCGAAATTTTTTTCATGCAATTAGATATGATTATCTTCCATGGTTTCCCTCTGATGCCCCTTAATTCAATTTCTTTTCCTTCCTAGAGAAAAATTGAGAAAAGTTCTTGAAAATTAAAATCTATCGTCCCTAAAGATTGTAACCATTGGACTCCTAATACAACGTCAAAACCACCCATTGGAATGGAAAGAAATGAGATATTCAATACATATTCCCCCATATTAGATTGATATTATGGCACTTCCCTAAGCAGTTTATAGTTTCTCCATTTGCAACCATCACTTGACACACTGGTGATGGATATAAAAAGCAATTCATTTCCTTAGCTATATTACAATGAATAAATTATGGGTACTACCAAAATCAGTCAGCACTATTACCCTTTTTTTCTCGATATATCCTTCTATATTGAGATTTTTGGGAGTATTAATTCCTACTAATGGATTACAAGATATGTTTGGATTCATTTCCTTTTTTCTGGGGCTGGTTTCTGGTGTATTTTCTCTTATTTTGATTTTTATTGTTCCTTTTATTCCTCCTCTTCACAATCTATGTAAAATAATTTATTCTCTGCACACATATGACCCTTAGTTTATTTTCTATAACATATGTAACAAATCCTTTTTTCTCTTTTTTCCCTCCAGTTGTCTTGATGTCAATCTTGTAGGTTGTTGGATGTTAGGAGCATCAACACTTCAATATTTATAGTTATGAGTGGTAGACTTCCTTGTTGCCATAATTTTTATTTCAAATTTTATTGCCACCTTGAATTCCTTCTCCAATGAATTAGGTTCCCAATGGAGGACCTCATGTTGGATGTTATCCTTTAAAGTACCTATGAATCAATCCTATGCTCCTTTGGAATATCATTTACCTTGATATTAAATCTTTGGAAGTCCTCAATGTGCTCCACCATTGAACCCTTTTGTTTGAGATTTATTAATTGGATAAAGAAGGTATTTATCTTTGTATCCTTAAAATCTGCTACCAGTTATTCTGTAAAAATTATCCAAGTGACAATTTGTTTACGAGATAAAATCCATTGATACCACACAAACAGATTTTTTTCTAAATATAAAGATTCAATGTGTACCTTTTGTGTGTGTGACACATAATGTATATCAAATAATTTCTCCATCAACAGTATCCATATTACTGGATACTTGCCATCAAACTTCCTCATATTGATATTTGGAATGTGGTTTGTCTTCAGCCCACTATTGGAGTCTCTAAAATCATATTTCGTATTATTTTTGTCCTCATCATGATTTCCATGCAGTACCTAGTCACCACTAGGAATCATTTCTTGTAGCAACTTTATCAAACCTTCCAACTCCCTTTTCATTTATGTTTTTAAACCATCCTTCAAAACTTCCATATTTACATTCACATTTCTTCCATGTCGTATTTTAAATTTTTTTTTAAACCATCCATCTTAGCTTCCATTTCATTTTTGGTTACTCTTTGCGAGAGAAAAATTTGTTGCACTTGGTCTCGTAATTTTAATATATCGTGTTTCATTTCTTCCTCTCCTTCATGAATCATGCGAGATATTTCTATTTCCTTACTTGGTGCATCAATTTTCTTCTTACGAGGCATATTGGGACCAAATAATTATTTCTCTGCTTCACTATGCTCTTTGAATCACTTCAAAATTAATTTTCAAATACAAATTATGCAAAAAAAAAAAATTAATGTTAAATATACACTTTTTCTTTCTTTTAGGAGCTCAATATTTTTTCCTGTAAGCTTGGCAGGACTACATCTTCAACATGTCCAATATATCACCCCAATCGAGCAGGTAATTGAACCAGTGACTTCACATCAATGAGTGCCTTAATAGAGCACCTGCTCACAATTTATCCAAGACCCTATGGACCTTTTAGGATCTCAATATTAATACTGTTGTATCTCTATAATTTTTTTTCTCCAAGATATTAAATTTCCTCCTTTGGTATCCATCTGATTCTTCTTTCCAACACAAAAATTTAGAGCGAGATTGGAATATTCAAGATAAAGTTATGCCCAATCTCCCACGATGACTTGATTGTGGACTATTTCAGTAGAGAGAACTTGTATAGAATTCCACATTTAATTGTTTCAATTTTTTACCCTAAAAATGATACACGAAAAAATAAATTCCATTAATTTTCAGTCACTTATTTTGAAATTCAAATGTGATGCTCATAGAGAAATTTATGATGACTTTCCCTATGTTACTTGTTTGAAATTGAATTATGGATCATGCAAAAACCCTAACTTCTTCGGACCATATCTCAGAAAATATAGCCAACTAAGATTTGAATTTTTTACATGAATTTCACGATATTTCAGCTCCACATGGTCAAAATTTTATCTTTTTAAGCCTCCTAGAAAGAAATATATATAGCTAAAATTCCAAGATGACTTGTTTGAAGCAACAAAGCCCTAGAATCCAAAGCTCTAAGAACAAATTTTATGTAACAAGATCATAAAAACAGAAGAAAAGTAGATCAATGACTTTAAAATAATCCTCTTCAAGTGGTAAAACTAACTTTACATCACATAAATGAACAATTCTTGGATGATACAAATGACAAGACCTACTTGTTATATATAGAGGTATAAAGGGTCACAATATAATCAAAGGCTACATAACAATGATAATATAGGGGCACAAAAATAGCAATAGTGGGCTTCTATGGGCACAACAATAAAAATATGGGGGCTACATGGGCACAAAATAGCAATAATGGGGTTACACGAACAATAATAATAAGGGGGTTACACTAGTTTATAGGGACCTATCAAAATATTTGGCGTTGTATAAGAGGAGGTTTATTGTTTAAATTGTTCTTTCATAAAGGACATTATGGTCAATTTTTTTCTTTAATTTTTAAGTTAAACATAGCTAAGGTTGTATAGTACTCTAAGTTCAAAAAGTTGGAGCACTTAGTAGTTTGTTGCTTCTGTAAATAATATGGCATTGAGGCTTAATATAGTTGGCTAGAGTTTTGTTTCTTTTTACACGGTTGCAAGCTCAAGGATTGTTCCTAGCGAGTTGCAAATCCTTTCACAAGAAATAAGGTTTATTTACACCACTCTTGGCATGGATTCAACCCATAATCATGTGACTATAAAACTTGGGATAAGATTATCATTAATTTTGATTAGCCACCGACAAGTTTGATATGTTGATAAAATTCTGGAGCGACACTTTAAATCCAAACCATCAAAATATTTTGGTGACCATTCTAGGGAGTGAATCAGTTTCACTCTCCTTATTTTTTCGTTTCCTTTCATAAACCATGTGTAACTCTTTCCAATTCTTGGTTGATTATTTTCCTTGGCGTATTTTCCCTAGTTTTTCTGTCTTTCTTCAGAGTCCTCAATAACCAGGTTAACAAGCTCCTTGAATTTTGTCAATCATCAAGAATTTGTGACATCCATACTACCTATTACTTGTTTTTTCTTTCACTTTTCAGAGAGGCATAGGACTAGTGTCCTAACCTTGCTGGGCATTCTCTCTTTGAGAAATCCATCGGTGGTTTTCCTCACTTTTTTTTATTCTCAACTCTGGTGTGGTTTTTTTGAAATTCATCGTTTCCCTGTAACTTGTGAAACACTCTCTAAGACCAAGAGGCACTACAATATCGATATGGAAAATCATGTTACTTCCTATGGATGGGAGTTTATAGGTTTTGAACTTGTAACTTATAGTTCATGCAAAGAGATTATTTCTAATCCCTCTCTGATTGAACATGAAATATTGTGTCATGTATATCCATTTTATGACATGATATTTCAAGAAGATTCTAAACCTCGTATATATGATGATGACCTTTAAATTTAACTTATACCTTATTTATCCTAGTTACAATGTTATTTATGATGAGTATTATGAATATGATTCAAACTTTGATTGTCGAGATTGCTTACATGATATGGAAGATAATATGTCTTTTAATGAACTCCTTGAACAAGTCCTTGCTTGTTAAGAGCTAAGACTTAATGATGAAAACCCATGTCATGACATGGAGGACGATGAATTATTTTTTAATGAAATTGAAAGAGAAGTCTCCTTTTTAAACCTTCAAAATTCTTCCTTCTCTCATGATGTAGATGATAAAACATTATTTAATGAAGTTGAGAAGGAATATTTTCTATTTGGTTTTGGGGATTCTTCTTTGGTTTGATAGTCTGAATGTGAAATATTCAGGTCTAAAACATGTCATGCACTCACACACCCTTTGGTTTATAAGGAAAATTATGACCAATACCACATCGATACTTCTCTTGATATGAGCCTTGAGCTCATAGCACATGAGTCTTTTTTTATTCCTAGTATGGTATGTGAATGTAAGCACATGCTTGTTGGTTAGCATGTCATGTGATGCAACCAATAATACTTCTGGCTTCTTTTGAAGCCATTGTCAGAGTCACACATGTTAGTTGGTTGGCATTGTGCTCATCGTTCCCTGATTACCATCCAACAAGCCACAATTATTGGATGTAATATTCAAGGCTCTTCCTTTGTGCTCAATTTCATTTGATATGATCATTTGGTAGTATTGAAGTCTTAACCATGTACATAAATAAACTTTAATAAAATACAAATAAAAGGGATAAAAATACATTAAAAAGAAAAATGTACTTTATTTCTTTTCTTCCGACATCTTTTTGAGCCTATATTTCCTTTTATGTTACTCTTACTTTTTCTTATTCCCAATTTCGAGCTTTGTTTCTTCCTAGTTTGTCATGATTTTATCACATATTTTTCTTTGTTTGTTTTCCTATTTCATTTTCAATTTCTTTTATTTTCTTTAGATTGCTTTTGACTTATTCCTATAATCATTGATCATCTCTCTCGCTCCTCACCATTATTCCTGGTTGCTATGAAGAAAGGTGAACTATTTCAGGTTTGGATGAGTCACTAGTAAAAGGAAGATATATTTTTGCATTACTTATCACTAACGTACCAATTTTTTGATGAGAATAGGAAAAAAAAAACATTAATTATCTCCCATGCTAATCTCTATCGATCTCATTGGAACTAACTTTTGATCCACTCATGTGAATGCTCCCACTCGAAAGAAATGCTAGTCACACTTGTGTATCTTTTCTACCTCCCCCTTTTTCCTTTCACTTGAATGTACTAGTTTTCCCTATGCACCCCCTTGAAGATTCATTTTTTGTCATTGTTATGTAGGTAAATCCTCCTTGCGGACAGAGATGATCCATCTAGCCCTAGGGTGGGTCTAGTAACAAGGAATCATGCTAAGGTTTAGGTTCCTAGATATTTGAATGAAAAAGCACGCGATAAGACAACCTACCTGTGGTCCAATGCTGCTATCGGCAATCGTAGTGGTGATGATAACTACTCACTCTTGATTTGGCAAGTCACAATCCCTTCACTTATCGCGCTTGAACACCTGCATAAAGATCATAAAAATACAACCACATCCCACATGCTAATTTCATCCAAAACCTACTAGTCA
This sequence comes from Pinus albicaulis, assembly GCA_034641835.2. Lineage (NCBI taxonomy): Eukaryota > Viridiplantae > Streptophyta > Pinopsida > Pinales > Pinaceae > Pinus > Pinus albicaulis. The sequence goes on along the minus strand of CM076580.1, from coordinate 1,558,022,435 downwards.
GTTAGAGGAGACTAGCCTATTGCATTCGATAAAGATAAAACACAAGTCGGGAACCAGATAATAGTCACTTATATTAATAGGTAGAAAGAAGAGATACAACCATGATCTAACGTTGCGGTCTCCTCCAACAGGGCTCAGGTGAAGCACATCTCAAAGCTCGTCAGGGAATTCGGACGAGATAAGGGACCTCTCGATGGATTTCTCCTTGTTCTACCTTCTCAATAGCTTAGTTATTCAACTATAGCTTAATCTTTCAAGTTCAAAACTTTAGCTGTATAATTCTCTTTGTTCAGCTAGCTTTCATAAAGGGAGAAGGCTTTTTTATATAGAGGAAAAGGAGGAGGTTGGGATCCCTACAAAGGTGTAAGGGAGGCCTATCCTTTAGGAGTGTTCCAAAGGAGGTGGAAACTACTAACGAAAGGAGGAAACCCGTGGTTGTTTCAGTTCAACCACTCCCAATGACTCATCCCTGAGGTGGTTTGAATGGAACCTATGCCTCTATTTTTAAAAAACATTTCATAAATAGCTTGGCGCAGGTGTCTAACTAGCACAAAGTTCCAAGTGGCATAGGCTTAGTGTAAAATTCCCAGGTCGGCGCGAGGAGGTAAAGGGCTACTCACGCCAAGGAAAAAATACGGATTTTTATAGCTTTTCTTAGGGAAATGTCAGCAAGAAGAATGTATCCTTTATCAAAAGGGATGCAAGGATGTTATTTTAAAAGCATGACACTGTGTACTGGTCACAAAAATGACCCTCCAATGTGTGAGTTGGGGATTGCAGGGACAGTGACAAAATGTTGCGTAACAAATGCCCCCTAAAGCATGAGCTCTGAGGGAGAGCGAGGGATGAAATGCTTTATGAGAACTTGTTCGAACCAAACACTGTTGTCAGAAAACCTGCAATTACAAATACAACTGATATCTCTTATACATGAACATGTGGCATGGGTGTAATCATTCATAATAGATATATAAAAACTGAGATCTAGGTATGGACGCAGCCATCCAACAGTAAAGATCAACAAATAGAATCATGTATGGTCACATCCATACAATAAAAGAGTCATGAAATAAGTCATGATAATCCACAAAGAACCTGCATCCTGGATTTTATCAGACAAAACCCAGGGTCTTGCACTCCATCTCGATCCGAGAGGTAAAAATTCAAGCATGCGAATATGTGAGTTGAAGTCGAACATGCAAGAAAATCTTCTGATTACCAGCCAATGATGAAAGCTGTTAATAGATGTGAGAGGAACCACCAATAATGACAATGGATCTCAAGGTACGAAAGGTACAATCTACGAAATGTGAACAGTGACCTGGCATCGAACACCCGCATAATTAGTCGATCGAAGGCCAATGATGCAGACCTTGCGTCGAATGCGAAGAACCTGCCATTGAGGCATGCAGGCTCCAAGGTATCGGAAGGGAGTCTCTAGATCATATTCCTGAATAATGAGTTGTAGTCGACAGGAAGTGACTTGGTTGAAGGAGGGCCATAATGTTTCCCACATCATCGACACAATACATAGGAATATGATGTTTGTGAATCAAGACCAACAGAGAATCAAAGGGGGGTTGAAAACTGCAAAGGAAAACTGCTCTTGAACATATCAACAGCACGACACTAGATTTGGAAGTATTTGACATTAAAGGATCTGAGGTCATGATGACGTGGAAAAGAGAAAATGAGAGGTCAAAAGAAAATTACCCAGACCCATGGAGGCAAAAATGACGAAATGAGATGTCCCCAACCCGACACGAATGCAAACAAGTGCCATGTTCAAGAGAGACATATTGCCAACACAACTAAAATATGGTTCCATTTTCCCCCACCATTTCTAGCAAGTACCCCAATTATTTTTGAAAATAAGCTTGAAGGGGATAACATATGCTTGCACTATAAGTTTTTCCTTCAGACAAATCCATCCTAGTACATTTTACTAGCCCTAGGAAGGAGGAACTCGAATAACGTCATGGTGACGATGTCTGATGTCATTAGGGTTTAATGAGTCTGAGAAAGGAAGAACTTGGCATATTTTCATGTTTAGAGAGTTCGAAAAGAAGGTAGAAAAGAAAACTCCAACAGTCCCTTATCATAAGTAGTCTCACAGATCCAAAAAGGTAGAAAAATATGTTTGAGAGAACCTCTTAGTCATGATAGGCTAAGGTATTCCTTTCTCGTAAATAATCCATCCTAGCTTGAAAAAGGGTTAAACGTATACTGGGTAGATATCGTTTCGCAGCAATTTAACGAGCTGAAAACGACAAGCGTCTCGACAATATTTTCAATTTTAGAGAGTCAGAAAAGAGCTGAAAGTTGACTCCTCCTGCAGGAACGAGTGGTATAAAGGGTAGCAACTGGTTCCGGTAATGGTGGAACTACTCAGAACAAGATAAGGTTAAGAGGCTGCCTAACAAGACCACTCATTGCAGTGGTTCCTTAGGAATGGGTAAAAAAACCAGGTGAGGGCATATGATCAGCCGAGAAGATGGTGACGATGGAATGAAAAAACCAAGGCTCATCTGGCAAAAACAGGTTGATAAAATGGCAATCACAAGAGGTAAAATGGGAATGGTTTCATTTTTACACAAGCTTGAAATCAGGAAACTATGCTTGAAGTTGGTTTCATTTTTACACAAGCTTGAAACAAAGATAAACTATGCTTGAAACCGGTTTCATTTTTACACAAGCTTGAAATGGAAACAAACTATGCTTGAAAAAGTAATCATTCCCCTAGCATGGTGACTAAATTCGAGGTACATGCCCCCCAAGCTTCAGTCCACATGAAAGGCAGATGGAGTGAAGGTTCAAATTACGAGATCAAGAGAAAGACTCGACTGGGACTTTATGATATCTTATCAAAGACTCGAATTGAACAGGAAAATGTTTCATTGTTTTAACGAGGGTGACACATTAAAATAACTATCCTCGTGAGCTAATTTATTTTTTAACGAGGCTGACATAGAAGACGAACTATCCTCATAAGAGCTTGTCTCATTTTTTAAGGAGCGTGACACAAGAAAACAAACTGTGCTCCGACAAACTTGTTTCATTTTTTAAGGAGCTTGACACAAGAAAATGAACTATGCTCCGAGGACCTTGTTTCATTTTTTAGGGAGCTTGACGCAAGAAAAACGAACTCTGCTCCAACAACTTTGTTTCATTTTTTAAGGAGCTTGACACAAGAAAATGAACTATGCTCTGAGGACCTTGTTTCATTTTTTAGGGAGCTTAAAACAAGAAAAACGAACTCTACTCTGAAGACAACTCATCATGTTGAATAAGAAGTCAGGGATTCCAAGAGGTTGACAACATCTTGGAAATCAGGACCCAATGCCCCCAACACATGATGCACAACAACACTATCACTAAATATGGGCACAGGATAGTTAGCCACATAATTAACCTATGGCGGGGAAGATACAACCAGTAGATAAAGACTTGGAAAGGATGATGGTGGACCAGATGTCATGTCAGGACCAAATAATGAAAGCTGATCAATGGTCATGATCCGACCTTTGTGTGGAAAATAGATCACACGAAAGAGGGAAGACACAACTGCACCCATGGCATAAGCATAGTCGCGTCCCAAGAGTAAATCAAAATCCAAGGGGCCTGGAACAACCATCACGTCTATATAGAAAATTTTCCCTCCCAAAGTAATAGGGAACTTTGGAAGGATCCTTAATGGTTGACTGGTCCCTCTGTTAAAAGTCAACAGATTCTGGGTAACAAGCATAAGCGGTGGAGAACCAAAATCTTTCCGAGTAGTTGAAGAAATAACACTAATAGATGTGCCTTCATCTTTAATCGTGCTAGGTATGACCATATCAAAGATCTGTACCATGATCTCAAAAGGCACATAAGAAGGAAGGCAGTATCCTGCAAATCGAATCCAATTGAAGGAAGCGAAAAAAATACTTGGAGGGGATACCATTGAACTGAGATGGTCATCCCCTGGTGTTACCATAGCAAGAGGAGCATCCTCCTAGACTTCCATCACGGGAACAGGAGGAGCAAATTCTTGAGTCACATGGACAGGAGGATCTTTCTCCAAGTCCGAGGAATCTGAAGAATTGATAAGAATGTGAGAGGGATAAGATCCACTCTCAACGAAATGGTCCTAATGAACCACTGACGAGGTCAGATCAACCTATTCCATGACCAATGGTTGATCAGGAATGGATTCGTGATTTTGAATTTCTGGGGGAGCGGGATCGACCAAGGATAACTCTTGACTGATCGTGGAATCAGCTAGCAGAGGACTCAAAGAAAGTTTTTGGTAACCAGCTGGAAGGCAGGGTGCAGAAATAGTAGATTTTTCCAACACTCTCTTGGCTTCATCCATGTACGGACAAAGGTGAATGGGATGCTGCCCTTCACACAACTTACAGGGATTGGTAATCTTACCCTATTTCTTATGAGTCTTATCATTACTAGTCGAAGATTTGCCACCAATATGACTTCCAAAAGCCAAAGGCAACGACGGAAAACCATCGGACCATACTTCAAGTACCTTGGGAATGCCAAGGCAATTTCTAAGAAGGTGGTCCCCCTTGCACAACATGCAAGGGAATTTGACTTTTCGAGGAAGTTTGGATGGTTTATCAATGGAAGGTTCCTTAGGCACAACAGTTGCAACATTACCCTCTCGCTTATCTGAATTCTTCTCCTTTTTCTTATTCTTCTTCTTCTTAGCCACCCAGTTACTAGAACCAAAACTTTCACCAGGAGAAGTAGAAGAGGAGGAAAAAGAAACAGGAAAAGAACGGGAGAGGTCCACCTTTGAATTAACATGATGTTTTTCAGGTGGAGGAGATGGATGTATAGAGGTCGGAATACTTGAGACCATAGAGGTCGAGAATAACCAAACTGGCAAACCAATGGTTAACCTAGGAAGGGACAATGTTGCCATATAAGGAGAACCAACATTCCCAAAAGCAGGAAAAGGACCAGGATTCCCTTGAGAGGGGAATCCTTGGTTGGTAAACTCTGGGAATGTTACCATCAGAAACAACCTTAAAATAACACACTAAGGATGATAACTTTAACCAAGAATATTTCGTGGAGAGTTGCTTTTTAAGACATTGAAATGAAACTCTGTCATTTCATATTTTAAGAGTCAAGAAACAGGAAAAAAGGTGACTCTATCATTTTCAAGTTGAAACGAGCATGAAAGAACAAGTGCTCGAGGATATTTTCAAATTTAAGGAGTCAGTAAAGATAAAAAATGGTTGCTCAGGTATTCTAAGCAAGAGGGTATGCCAGGTTTCCGTGAACTGCCATATAAACATTCATGATCAAATGAAAGAGAAATGACCAAGGACTTAACGTACATGCAGGTAGTCTCCCCGAATGTTGTGTTTGGTGTATCACAGTTACAGGGCGGCAGACTCGGCTTCCTATGGATAAAAGGATTGCAACCTATAGGGGTCTCCCTTTATATACTCGACGGTACGAGGGGCACAAGTCCGTACTAGCACTCTCTAGAGCCAGATGGTGAACGAAAGCTACTAGGTTTTAAGATGCTGGAACACCTCTCTAACTCAGACCACTAGAATATTTCGTTAGGTTTCAATGTTGCCTTAGGTTAATTGAAATATATTTTAAGGTTGATCTTGTATTAAGTTTCAATTTCCAAGCCTTAACGTATGTCGGATCTAAAATATTCCTAAATGAAAAACTATATGCGGAAGGATACCATTTTTGTTCAATGAAAGCTATCTATGAGAAGCAAAGAAAACTTTCAAATAATAGAGAATAATGAAATCATGCGAAAACATCCACTAATTCATCTAATGCAATCTACGAAAAACAAAACTCTTTCCTATCCTATGTAATGCTAGTTATGCGAGAGAATGTTTCATTTTCAAAGCAAAATTAATGCAATATTTTGTTTTTTTTTTAATGCAATAGAGAAAATAATGCACTAACTGATATGAAAAACAAAACTAAACACTAGCTTGAGAGAGCGAATGCAAAAGTTGAAATAGGATGAGTCCTTCAACATAAAACAAACACTACAACACCCAAAACAATGCTACAATCTTTTCAAATCAAAGAGAAATCTCCAAAATGACCCATGCAAGCAATGTAATCGGTGCTTGGAGTAAGAGGAAGAAAAATCAAACAAGCAAAGAAATGATCATTCAACCAATGAACATACTTGATAGGATCAAAGAGACCAAGATAAATTAAACAGGGAATGAATCCGAGAGCTATCAAGAAACTCGATCTCCAATCAGAAGGCTCATTGCACCAAGGCACTCATAAACCCTAAGTCCTCAAGTCACACTGATAAGAAATGGACGAACAACTGAGGAAAACAAGCCTTCAACAGTCAAAGATAGTCCAAGACACTTCAATCACTCTTGAAAATAACCCAAAAACAAGTACAATCAACCAAAAAATCATGAAAATTTCACACCCAAAACTCATAGGGGTCGGCGCGACTGTGAGGCAGTATTCAGTGCCAAACAGGGGATGGCGTGAGTGCTACAAAAGAAACATGCACCAATCGGCGTGACTATTCAGGAAAAAACTGCACCAAGCAAGTTAACCAATGAAAAGGGAAAATTTTAACATAGCATAGGTCAATCTTGACACTCTGAGGCTGAACGATTTGAAGTATAGTTAAACAACAAGAAATGTAAAAAACAAGAAAAAAACCAAAACACGACCCAACAAGATCAAAGACAAACTCACACAGTATCCCCAGCGGAGTCGCCAACCTGTTATGTAGGTAAATCATCTCTATGGATAGAGATGATCCCTCTAGCCCTAGGATGGGTCTAGTAACAAGGAATCATGCTAAGGTGTAGGTTCCTAGATATTCGAATGAAAAAGGATGCGATAAGATAGCCTACTTGTGGTCCAATGCTGTTGTCGGTAATCGCAGTGGTGATGAGAACTGCTCACTCCCGATTCGACAAGTCACAATCCCTTCGATTTTCACGCTTGGACACCTACATAAAGATTAGAAAATGACAACCACATCCCACATGCTAATTTCATCCAAAATCTACTAGTCAGTGAGAGAAGACTAGCATATTTCATTCGATAAAAATAAAACATAAGATGGGAACCAGAAAATAGTCACTTATATTAATAGGAAGAAAGAAGAGATAAAACCATGCTCTGACATTCCGGTCTCCTCTAGTGGGGCTCGAGTGAAGCACGTCTCAAAGCTCGTTGGGGAATTTGGATAGGATAAGGGACCTCTCGATGGACTTCTCCTTGTTCTACCTTCTCAATAACTTAGTTATTCAACTATAGCTTAATCTTTCAAGTTCAGCACTTCAGCTGTATAATTCTCTTTGTTTAGCTAGCTTTCATAAAGGGATAAGGCTTGCTTATATAGAGGAAAAGGAGGAGGTTGGGATCCCTACAAAGGTGGAAGGGAGGCCTATCCTTTAGGAGTGTTCCAAGGGAGGTGGAAACTACTAACTAAAGGAGGAAGCCCGTGGTTGTTTCAATTCAACCACTCCCAATGACTCATCCCCGAGGTGGTTTGAATGGAGCCTATGCCTCTATTGTTAAAAAACATTTCACAAATATCTTGGCGCGGGTGTCTAACTAGCACAGAGTGCCAGGTGGCGCGAGCTTAGTGTAAAATTCCCAGGTCGGCACGAGGAGGTAAAGGGCTACTCGCGCCAAGGAAAAAATAGGGATTTTTACAGCTCTGCTTAGGGAAATGTCAACAATAAGAATGTTTCCTTTATCAAAAGGGATGCAAGGATGTTATTTGCAAAGCATGACACTACGTATTGGTCAGAAAAATGAGCCTCCAATGTGCGAGTTGGGGATTGCAGGGACAGTGAGAAAATGCTATGCAACAGTCATATTGATGATTTTTTTTCTCATGCTTAACGTTTTTAACTTTGTCCCTCTTCCTTCATCCCCTCTACATTCTTGAATTTTCACCTCTTCAATTTTCATAAACCTTACTTGTGCACCCCTGGAAGAGACACACTTTGTTGGTTGTTATATGTAGACGACACTTTCATCAATGTTTGACTATCCAAGCTTGATTAACATCTCTTGCCTCAACACATTCTAAATTTTGCACCTAAATCTCGCAAACCACACTCCCATGCCTCATACCTCTCTCACACAATATGTCTCCCTACTCTATTTGTACAAACATGACATGGATGGCCTATAAGTTTCTATGCGATATAAAGAGAAATACTCCCTTCTTTCCTCTAGAGGCAAAAAAGAAAAGAGGATATGTACATAAGTGTTTGTTGTAAAAGCAAATGCATTTCATTAAGCTATTCACCATATGTTATACCATGGAATCTAATGTATAGTCATCCCTTATATTAAAATCCTTATGTTACAATAAATTAGGGTCCCTTTAAATCACTATAAAGGTCCTAAGAAATTATGCGTCCCTCACATCTTTTTATGGTTGTGCCTTGGCCTTTTTATGTTCATTCCATAGCAATTAAATAATAATAATAATAAAGTGTGCTCACTCGGCCCTTGTTACGTATTGGTGGGACCATGTTCATGTGTAAGTCTAGTATTTTTATGGCAAGACTAAGTCAAAGACGCATAAATCACCAAAGAACCTCATTATTGTCATACTATAAGGAAAATGGACGCAATAATGAAATAAAAAAAAGAGATATGTACATAGGTGTTTGTTGTAAAAACAAATGAATTTCATTAAGCTATTCACCATATGTTATACCATGGAGTCTAATGTATATTCATCCCTTATATTACAATCAATTAGGGTCCCTTTAGATCACTAAGTCAAAGACCCATAGATCACCAAAGCAATTCATTATTGTCATAGGGTCCCTTTAGATCACTAAGTCAAAGACCCATAGATCACCAAAGCAATTCATTAGTGTCAGACTATAAAGGAAATGGATACAATATATGTGTATGTGTATCTTAATGCACTTTTCTACCATTCACACGGTAAATATATTTATAACATGTTTTTAAAAAGAACATGTTACACTTCATTATTGTCATATCCCAAGGTTATTCAAGTTCTGGATTTATATGCTACTTACAAAGTCACGGACTTGTTTGAAGCTACCAACATGGAAAATCATTTATATCGTCATATTAAGGGGAGAGATAACATTGAATATCAATAACACATTACATTAGCACACCGTGCATGTGGGATATGTGTTTTAATTTTTTTTTAAATATACATGTATCTAATGTTGCAAGGCCTCCCTTTTCTAAAAAAATGCAGACTATGCTAGCTATTATCAAAGTGAATGCTGCAAGGATAAAGAATGACTGTGATATATGTTTCTCATTGTGCATCAGAGTCTAAAGGTATAAACAAGTTTTGCATCTTGGGAAGATAATGGCACCCTATGGACTGATGAGGTTTGGGTACAACATTGACAATGGATGGGAGAACAATAGAATTGTTGATTAGAGTTTTCCATTACTTCCAGAGGTTGATCTAAAGTACAAGATTGTTCTGTTATGGGTGGATCATAATCTGGTTAAAAAAAAGTGAAATACTTGACCAGTGTTGAATCAATGTCACGCTACCAACCCTATTTAACAAAACTGAGCAAGGAGGGAGGCCCATTTTGATGACTCATTTTCGAAACCAATATGACAAAAAAAAACCTAAGAAAAAATTACTATACGTAAAGTTGAATCATATGATTCAATAGTGGTGTATCTCCAACACAAGCTCCGAATCAAATTTGTGGTACCCAAATTCAATTACAATGTGAAGGATGGAATTCTGACATTGATAATTCTATCAACTGAATCATCTATGATCTTAGGAACACAAATATTGGAGGCATTTACATTCCAAACACGCGTTGGTTTGTTAGAGAAGAAGATAAGGGAGAAAATTTGGAACACTTTGTCATTTGGCTTGTTGGTTTAATAGATGTGTTTGTGAATGATGCATTTGGGTCATGGTAACATCGTGGATCAAATTGCCATATAACTAGGTACTTTCCATCACATGCAAGATGAAATTTACCATGTTGAAGTAGTTTTGAATCCAACCAGGCCATTTATTGACATAGTTGTTAGGTCAAATCATGATGTCGAGATTCAACCTTTAAATCAATTCTACAAGAAAGTTGATTATAATGTGGTTAAAAAAGGTGAAATATTCGACCAGTGTAGAATCGATGTCAGGCTACCAACCTATATAACCAAACCATTAGGGGAATTTTGGGGTCTAAAATGGGCGTCCTAAGAAAAATGTACAACCAAAATAAAATTTATAAGAACGAATAGAATTCAATATGATGATGTCAACTATGGGGGGTGATTCACCATTTTTTAAGTAAAAGGGTAAAAAGATTAAAAAATAATAAAATAATAAAACTACTTTTTAACCTCATATTTTCAACTTATCTCCCAATTTTTTTACTCCAATTTCAAGCAGGAGTACTCATTGGATGCAAAATTTAATTCCTCATTGAATGAGTACCCATGTTGCATACTTTCGATGGAACCCGCTATGCGAAAAATGAGAAATACATGAAAAAACGTGATTGCAAACACATTTTTCATGTATTTCTCGTTTTTCTTATAGCAGGGTCCATCGAAAGTATGCAACATGGTACTCCTTGGATGAGGAATTAAATTTTTCATCCAACAAGTACTTCTACTCAAAATTTGAGTAAAATTTTTGGGAGATAAGTTGAAAATACCAGTTGAAAAAGTAGTTTTTTCTTTTTTCCCTATAAAATTTAATGATGTCATCAAATCTTATTTTATTATTTCCACTATTATTTTATAATTTCCTTAGGAGGCCCATTTTAGACCTCAAAGTTCCCCTAATGTGAGTGAGGGAGGCCCATTTTGATGACTCACATTAGACGACCATATGACAAAAAAAAAACAAGACAATTATTATGCATAAGACAAATCAGTGGATGCAGTAGTGGCATAACTTTACTGCAATCTTCAAATCAAATTTATGGCACCCAAGTTCAATTATGATGATAAGGATTGAATTCTGGAATTTGATACTTCTCTCAACTGGCTCATCTATTATCTTAGGAAGAAAGAGAATGGAGGAATCTACCTTCCAAACACATGCTCGTTTATTGGAGAAGAATACAAGGGATAAAAGTTGGAACGCTTCTTCATCTGGTTTGTTGGTTTAGCATATGTGTTTGTTGGAGAAGAAGATAAGGGATAAAATTAGGAACGCTTCTTCATCTGGTTTTTTGGTTTAGCAGATGTGTTTGTGAATGATTCATTTGGGTCATGGCATCCTCATGGATCAACTTACACTATAACAAAGTATTTTTCGTCATATGCAGGACTTTGTATGTAGGATGAACTTTACCATGTTGAAGTAGTTTTGAATACAAGCAGGCCATTTCTTGACGTAGTTGATAGGTCCAAGTATGATACCATGTTTTGACCTTTAAATAAAATCCACAAGAAAGTTGATAAGATAGTATTGAGTGGTGTTATTTATAACACTTACCTCTACACCAAATATGGGGTGAGTATCGTTGTTGTTCAGGATTCTGACATTTAAGTCACAAAAGATCTAGTTGGAAAAGATAAAACAAAAGACAAAGCACAAGAAGAAATGAGATAGGCATCGAAAAACTCATGACACATTGAACAATATAATTACGATGTCATTGCTTACCAAGTGATTTGTCAGCAATATATGTAGTACTTGTTGGATAGTTAGAGGAACCTTTGACAAATACCAATTATGGCACAAGTCGTATTTTCACCAAGTCATCTTTTGGGCTTTTTGGTTGATTGTGCATGGGTGCTCGTCATTGTGTAATATGTGCAACATCATTATCACTAGTATAATATGAATAAAGGTTTTTATGAATAAAATAAGTGATGGTGTCAAGTCTACTATTACACACTCCAACAATATATAATTAATAAATTGTGAAACTTTATCATATCTCATGTGAAATAAGAATTTCTCACTGGAAAACGATGTCAAAGGAGCCGGCTGAATCTTATCACAAGCCCAAAGAAAATGAATCTACTCATCCTATTGTAATTCATTTCTCACAAAATGTTAGCTGTTTAATGTATATGTTTCTGGAGAAAGCTAGTTAAATCCCAGATGGAAAGAAGCAACCAGAAACTAAGTTGTACCCAGGTTCGTTGAATATGAATGTGAGGAAGGATAACAATATAGTGTATCTAAACAAATGTGAACTGGGCCAAATAATTAAATAACAATGTCAATGTAAATGAAAATATCAAAAAGTTATCGAATGTTTTATTATTACTAGTGCCAACCACTTATCCTACTACCATTCAAGGAGGATTGAACCCAACCATCTACATGAAGAAATATATAAAACAAGGTAGCCTCCTTAGCACAAGAGATTCCTCACTTTTTATTCCCAAATTGTGAGTGAGGATATGACCAATAATGAGTTTCTTCCCTTTTTATCTCAATTTCCTTCATCTCGCGCTGATGTTTTCTTGTATGACGCCATTTCTATTTTGTAGGTTTCCTTTCTTTGTGTTTTTTATACTGTCAATGTAGAGTTCTATTGGTTAAAATCCGGAAAAATTTATAGATCCTTATTTCACATTATTTCCACTATTATTATCATTATATTTCGTATTAATTACACAATTATTTTGCAAGATATTGTCTTCTTGTTCCGCATAGATGTACTTAGATGATGAAATCATAATAAAAAGAATTCCTTTGTTGGCTATATCTCACCTCAATTATTATTCTAGCATTTGGGCTTGCTATTCTTTAACAATGTTCGAATTTAATTTTACTCTTCTATGTAAAAATGTGTTATTTAGTTTCTTCTTACAATTCTCAGTTCATGTATTTATTTTTATTTAATTTATGATGTTATGTAAAATTTTGTAAATTTAACCTTGTTTTACTTTATTTTACACTAGTCTCAATTCTTGTAGTTTCAGTTCTTGTAAATATTCTGTTAATTTGTAACAAACCTAGAGTTAAAGTTTCATGTAATAAGGATAGTAAAGGCAAAAACAATAATGCCAAGGTCATGGGATACTTATTCCAAGCTGAATGTTGGGTAAGCACTATAGTGGACATTACTTGTGGTTTATTATGGCTAAAGAAATTGGCAAAGGCATTGCAAAAGGTAAAGAGACCTTATTTTTCATTTAATTATGAAAATAAGGGAAAATAGATAACAAGGAAGATGAAGAGACACAAATTTGCATGAGGAGGAAATTATAGGAAAATGAAGAAAAAAGGAAAATCAATTACAAAAAGGCATAAGAAAAACATATCATAGATTTTGTTGGTTTAGATTTTGTCATACTAGTTTTTGGCTATCTTACAGTCTTGAAAATTTAGAGAATTCTTGGAGCACTTGATCATTCACTTGGTTTTGGAGAAATGAAAGAAAGAAATCAAGGAAGGAAAATAGCAAGCAAAGGAAAGCAAACAAAAAGAAAGGAAGGTTGGACCAACAACTTCAACAAAGGTATTTTATAGGTAACAAGTTGCATGTGTGATTTCCTAGCTGGGTTGTGAATGCATGGTACATGAATTTGTGTATATGGTTCACTTGTTACCATTGGCATGGGTTTTTACTAGTTTGACAGTGGTTTCAACCTTTCCTTTAAATTTCTTAGATAACCACGGTGTGATGGGATTCCTAATTGGTTAATATTTAGATTTCCGAAAGGTTTTGGATCTGAGTGAGGTGGTCTCAGGAAAATTCCCAAGGGTTGGGGGTGGAGATGGTTTTCTCTCTGAATTCCTTGACAGGTGGGTGGAGAAAATAAAATTCTTGAAGGGATCATGAAGGAATTATGAGGCATACAATATTGGTTTGGTTTTGTGATCTTGGGACTAGTTTAGGTGAGATCACATTAGCATGAGGGTGGAGGTGGTTTAACCTCTGGAGACCATAGTATTTTATGTCTTGGTTTACCCCATGAGATCCCACATTCATGCTTGGAATGGCATGGGGGTGATTAGCTGAATGAAATATTTGGTTCAACCCAATCTATGACCGGAGGTACATGTAAGTCCTCGACTTTTTTGGATTTCACATATGTTAATGCAAGCTATTTTACATTTTTGATTTATGAGCACATGTATTAGTTATCTAGTGATCTTATGGTTGTTTTTTCATGATTCATATTATTTTTATAAGCATGGGATGTTCTCTAGCTATGGATCTTGTTCACGATTTAATAAGTATGAATGGTTAATGAATGCATGGGTTAACAAGTATTATTTCATCTACTTATAGATGGCAAAGGGCCTTTTTGGTGAATATAAGATGAGGAATAACAATTTATCATCAAATATATATTTGTGACCTATAACTCATATGTTTACCATGTGTTTGATGAAATGTATGTTGAGTACTAGGCTTGTTTTGGTTTAGAATTAGGTTAAGTTTTGGATGATTAGTCTTGTCATTTGTATTGTCATGATTTTATAAGGTTACATGAAGTTTTGCAAAGTGGTCTGAATACTCTAGTAAAAAATGATGAAATTAATGACCAGGTGACTAAAAAAGTTAGTCACCGTAATTATTTCAAGTGAATTTACTAGCTTGGAAAAGTGGCTCAAATCTCGAAACAATAAGAACAAAATGAAAGGATTTTGGACATAACAACATGAAAGGAAGCTTGTGCGTGATGTTGGGGTGCTAGGTTAGTGAAAAAAGGTTCCAACACAGGTATTGATTTCTTGGGGTGATTTTTTAGCTCCTAAGTAGTTTGTAGCCCTAAGAATCTCAGTGAAGTTTTCATTTTGTAGGCCTCACTTCCTTAATTAGAACTGGTGGGTTAGGTCATGTAATAATAGCACTCATCTCATGTTTACCCTGGTAGGCTAGTTAGAGTGGCTAAATGTGGCAGGAGGCGTTTACATATTGGCATCAGAGCAGTTTTCGTTCTCTGTGGATAATATCTCATAACATAGATTGGTATTAGAGCTTCCAGGTTCAAACACTTGGATTGGATGGGATGGATACATGTTGTTACACATTCATTGTCATGGTTATGGTTATCATGCATGAGGTCATTATATATAGTTAGAGTTATCATGCATGATGTCAATATGTTGATACGATTATGTATATACATGTATCGTTCTCATCTAGACTGATTTTTGCAGATGTGATAGCATCCCATGAATGACATTGAGGTATGATTGTGATTATGGTATCTATTTGGTTTACCTAACATAACATGTTTGTAGGAAGAAGAATATAATATATGAAAAGAAAAATGGTGGGTTATAGTTCACGTGACTCTCCCTACTGATCAATTGAGTAGCAAGGAGATGATTATTCTCATGAAATAGAAGATACATTGAGGATTTTAAGGGAAAATATCAGAAGCTGCAAGGAAAAAAGTGACATTTTGATTAAGGCATAGGAAATACTTGCAAGGGCTTAGGAAAATCATAAATAGGTTAATATAGTAATTCTACAGAGTCTTTCAAAGTTGTAGGAACAAGGGGAAATGGGGATAAGTTATGGAGATATACAAGAGGAGAAGAAAAATGGGGCATATGGTAGTAGGTCTCGACCAGGACACAAGTTGGATAGAGAGGATACATTTAGAGGTGACATATCATTGGAAACACTTGATAGGAGGGCTTGTATGTATGGGTTTCATTTATTTATTCAGTTATGATACATCATCATCATCACTACCACCATCCTTATAGCAAGAGTGATTATTTTCTAGAGGAGTTCAAGAAATTCAAGCCTCCTACATTTGATGGAGAAATGAAGAAGTCAGAAGATTCAGAAGCATTGTTTCTTGAGATGAAGAAGTTCTTCATATTGCATAATAATTCAGAGAACATGAAAGCCAAATAACCACCTTTAGTCTTAAAAAGAAATCATACATCTGGTGGGAATATGTGAAGAATGTTGGGGGAATTCGAGATGAGGAATTGATTTGGGATAAGTTAGAGAGAATCTTCAAGAAGAAGTACTTATCTAAGATGTACTATGATGACAAGGATAAGGACGTTTGTGAGTTGCAAATGGCTTCTATGATAGATGATGAGTGCTGTAGTAGATTTCTGGAGTTGTTCAGGTATGTTCCTTACCTCAAGGATGAGAAAGAAAATATTCAAAGGTTCATTAGTGGTTTTCCAGCAAAATTTAGAGACCGGATTGAGTTTCATGATCCTTAATCATTGGAGGAATCCATCAAGGAATTGAATCATTATTATGAGTAGCCGAAGCACAAATTTGATCCTAAGCATGATTTTAAGGGGAATGAGAAAGATAAAGGGAAGTTTACACCGAAGAGAGAAATACCTCAAGATGCAAGGGAGAAAGAGAATGTGTCTCCTTATAATAATTCTATTGCGACAAAGAAGGGACATATATATTAGCTTGGAGAGAAAAAAATAGAGGTAATGGTAGAGAACCATTAAAGTGTTGGATTTGTGTAAAAGATCATCGCAAGAAGGATTGTCCATTATACCAGGGTGGTAGACCTCAAATATACGATGATAAGGAGGTGTATATGGTTGGAGATGTTGGTCATAGTATTCCTCAAATTTATGCAATAGTGGAAAATAGACACGATGACCACTAGACATCCATTATTGAGATGAAAGGTAATATTCATGATAAAGTTGTTTCTATTTGGACTGATCCTAGATCTAATTATAGTTATATCAATCCTAACCTAGTGGATAATTTTTGCATGAGAAAATAAGTGCATGCATAATATTGGTTGGTGTTGTTGGTTACATGGACCAAGAAAAGAGTTCATCAATGGGAGAGAGATTGCGCATTCAAGATGAATTGTATGCCTACATCAACGCATATAAATGTGCTTCCTTTGGGATCATACAATATGATTTTGGGCATGGACTAGTTGTTCATTCATGGGACTAAATTGGATTTTTATGAAAATGCTATTGATTTCTTGGATGCTAATCAAGAAAAGAGAATGTTGTATGGAAATAAGAAGCCTACATCAGTGAGGATGGTTACAACTATGCAGGCTAAGCGTAGTTGCAGGAAGGGGTGTGTATTTTTTGCAATGCATATTTCTAGTGAAAAAGGTAAGGATGTTGAGGATGTAGAAGTCCTTAGGAGGTACCCTGTCCCACAGTATTTTCAAGATGTATTTCCTATAGATATTTCAGAGTTACTGCCTCATAGGGAAGCAGACGCAGCTGAGAAACAGAGGCACCTGAAACAGGAAAAAGGTGGAGCATCCGAGGGAGAAGTAGTAGTTCAAGCAAGCGTAGGGTTTAAGAAGGCTAAGGGGAAAATTCAAAGGATACTAAAGTGTTGTTGCAGAGCCTTTTGATCCTACACTGTTCTATGTAATCTTACTTATGTATTGTTCTACCATGTTATTTTTATGTTATTTCAATGAGAAATTTTAGCCATATGTACTGTTGTAATGTTGTGGAAATTAATAGAAGAAGGTTTTGATGGGATATATGAGAACCTTTGTGTGTGAATTTATGCGGCTTTTAAAAAAATTTAATATGATTATACATGTGAAATATACTTTATCCCTGAATTCTTGATTTGTTATGATTGAATTTCTAAATTTTCTAGTTCTGGGTTTATTGGGTACTGATGAAGTCCATGTGGTTCATCCCGATACTAGATTCCATTCCCTTAACTAACTAAGGTCGCGACACGCCTCAGGTGAGACATATTATTCTTCCTAAATAAGGTGAAAATGTTGGGATTGTGCTAGACTACGATGGAGCCTTCATTGGCCATGTGCCTGAACCCGGGGTCTCAACCCATTCCTTAATTTTTGCCAACAATAGGTTATTAAGAGGAATTTGAAGACAAAACAAGATATATAGAAGCGTTAAGAAAAACAGCATAGGGAATTCAAGGAGTTCTAGGTTGGGGAGCATGTTTACTTGTGCATCAAGCCCAAGAGGATCTCCTTGAGGATCAGATCATGTGCCAGGTTGGCACCTCGGTATTGCGGGCCTTTTGAGATCCTTGAGATGATTGAACCAATGGCCTGCAGACTTGCACTGACCCCAATAATGAAGGTCTATTATGTTTTCCATGTTTCATTGATTAAGATATATGTACAGGATTTTTATCATGTGATTGATTGGTATCTATTGTAGTTGGAACTAGCAGGAGAGTTCTATCAAGAGCCATAGTGAATTATGTAGCGGAAAAAACTACACATGATAGGTAGAAGCATTATGCAAATAAGAATATGGAATTAAAGGAGTTTCAGGTTGGGGAGCATGTGTGCTTATACATCAAGCCCAAGAGGAGCTCCTTCGAGATTAGATCATGTGCCAGGTTGGCACCTCGGTATTGCGGGCCTTTTGAGATCCTTGAGAGGATTGAACCAATGGCCTATAGACTTCAACCGGCCCCAATAATGAAGCTCCATGATTTTTTCCATGTTTCATTGATTAAGAAATATGTGGAGGATGTTGATCATATGATTGATTGGTATGTATTATAGTTTGAACTAGAGGGAAAGCTCCATCTAGAGCCATAGTGCATTATGTAGTGGAAACAACTCATGCTTTGTGATCAGGTGCTCAAAATTATGCTAAAAAATAAGCATTATCAGATCGGTGTGGGACCTAAATGGTCGTGTAGATCTCATCATTATGAATTCGGAGCAACTTGTTTCACGAAAAATTGACACCATATGCTCCTATAAACACATTATGTCCACTTTGTCAAAAATGAAATTTAAAAAAAAAATGTGCACACAACCCAATCAGCAGTCTGTACAGCTATTTGAGCATGCCTATGTGGCAATTGATTGGTCAATCCCTTTTTTCCTTCGACGAATCGTGGAGTGCCAAGTGCCACAATAATACAGGTTCATGGTGGCAATTTTTGGTTGGTTGGGATTGTGGCCAACCACATGTTGCCATGTGGCCCAACCAAAGTCCGCCATGTGGCAGCATGGGAAGCCACAAATTTTTTTTTAAGTCCAAATGGAGCCAGTTGGGGTCGGACCCACAACCAAACAACAAACAACAACTGACCTTACCATTGTGCCCTGCGTCGTGTTCCTTACCCATTATGGTCACAAGTTTGTATTATGGTATATGCGCTAGATATATGGGGGAGGGGGTCGCAGTCTAACCCCAGCCCTTGGTCACTACCACCAGCAGGACCTCAAGTGGGAGGCTAGCCCCGAGCCCCCCCCCCGGTAATATATGCTATGGTTTAATGTGTGGTGGCCACATGCTAACGAGTGGAAAAACCGTTAACAACCTTTGTTTTAAAAAACAAATTTTTTGCCATAGCCCGTAGTGGGAAAATTAAGGAGGCGGAAATTTCATCCAGAAAACAAGTATTTTGTCACCTAGTTAGTGCAGAAAAAGGGTGAAAATGGAGGATGAAGTCAGCCCTGGAGCAAATTGTGGGGCTTTTAGTGGAGAAACTTGGGGAGGTCATAACTTCTCTAGTTTTTGGCCAAATGCGATGTAGAAAGAGGCTAGACAGGCATTTTTTGGCATTCTAGATCTTATGGAACATGTTTCCGAGCTGATTGAGTATTGTAAACACATGTATTGAGACTTTTGAGCACAATAAAAGAGGTCCAAGCAATTTGAAGACGGACCAAGGAGATGTAGCCAAGGTGGGGTGAACTCCTTCATCATATTGTGTTGTGTGATTGTTTATGGTTATGTTTATGTCTGATTGATGTTGTTTTTCAGTGTTTTATTTAAGTTAATCTTCTCATGAAAAGCACATAAAAACACATAAAAATTCATGTTAAAATTGAAATTAACCCCATCAACCTCAATCACTTTCATTTAATTCTGAATTGGATCTTAGCACAACAAGACTAATATTCCCATTCAGATCAAGTTGGTATCAAAGCACTTGGTTTACTTGCGCAAAGAGGATTAATTTGTTTTGA
The DNA here is from genome assembly GCA_034641835.2 of Pinus albicaulis. Classification (NCBI taxonomy): domain Eukaryota; kingdom Viridiplantae; phylum Streptophyta; class Pinopsida; order Pinales; family Pinaceae; genus Pinus; species Pinus albicaulis. The sequence goes on along the minus strand of CM076580.1, from coordinate 1,558,002,596 downwards.
AAGTGTTTAAATTCTTAAAAGGTTGAAGCTCAATAGAGGAGAAGGCCAACTTGTTTGTGAAGGTTCTCAAGATGGAGCCATGAGAAGGGGGGCACAATTGCCACAATTTCCACTACAATATTCAACACTATTACAGATGAAATAGGTAACTGCACTGGTACCTACTTTTTGACGTAGCAAGAAAAACACCCGATTTTGAAAAGTGGTGATGCAAAATCAAATTTTTTTTTAGCATGTTTTTGGCACTTTAATTTTATTTTTTTTAATTTTTTGTATTTTTTTTTTCTGTGATGCTTTTTATGTCAAATTTGAATAGTGGTGGCATATCATCACCAATGTTTTTTTGGAGGATTGATTTTGACACTATACATTTTCTAATGTCATCTTCTTCCGTGAGATGTTTATTTTTAAGTGCATTTATGTACTTGTGTTTTAAAAAGAAAAAAAATATTTTTTTTTAAATACAAATTTGTAATGATATCTTCACTTTTTCACATAGATAAAAAATGAAAAAAATGTCAATATTATAAAGTTTATATTTTCCACAAGTTTATGTATTGCTAATTAATTTTTCAATGCACATCAAATAATTGTCGCTAAAAACCAATATTTTGAACGATATGAAAAAAAAATACAAATTTTCAATACAAATAGAATGCAAATAATACACTTTTAGAGACTTTTTATTTAAAAAAACGTGTTAAATAAACTATTTTTTGGGAAAATATTAACAAAAAAACTTAAGAAAATAGCATTTTTATTGAATTTTATGTCAAAAAATAATAGTAATCACATGTTTTTTGCAAAAAATAAGGATTCTTTTCATAAAATATCAAAGTCTAAACATTACAAGTAAAACTGATTAATACATCTAAAAAATGAGCTTTGTTTGCAAGCACAACTTAAAGATCATCAACAATATCAAATAATACATCTTCAACGTCATCTAGAACATCATTGATGGCTTCTTCTGCAACATTTTTTGTTGGTCAGCGGTTGTCATTGATGTCAACCCAAGAAGCACCAGGGGCTAACCCAATATTGCATGGGAATTTTGACCTATAAAATTAATATATTCTGGGTCAATAATGCTTTTGATGGTTTCTACTTGTTGAGATGTTTCCGTTGATATATGGCACGCCATGTAATTCTTGACGGTTTGAGAGATATTCATGTTTGAAGTTTGTACCCCCAGTTAGTGGGCTAAAACCCCATGGGGTTGGGGCATGGGTCATTGAAAATTCATAATTAATATTTTTTAAGCTCCTAAAATCCCTCCCACAATCACTTCTTGAAACCCCTCTCAACTTAAGCATTCATATAAATTGTGATCTTCATTTCCTCCTTATGCATGGGATTCGGCCATCTGAAACAGGTTATTGTGAAATTTTCGCTCTAATTTTTTTTCTACAAAGGCTCAGAAGCTGAAATTTTTAAGAGGAAAAGCTGAAATCATGAGGAAGTTATAGTAAAAATTTCATATCAAGGTGCACAATTATTTTGGAGATATGATCTATGTAAGTCATGGTTTTTGCAGGCTCCTGAAATTCATCTCAAAGAAGTGACCTTGGTAAAATCGTCATAAATATCTCTGTAAGTATCATATTGGAATTTTGTAAAAATTGATAGATAGTGCACAGCCTGTAATGTTCGCTCTATCAATTTCAGAGCCCAATGAAGAAAAAGTGACATGCGGCACGTCGTAGAAGTGCACTCTGCTGAAATAGTCCATAATTAGGGCATTGTGAGAGATTGGGCATAACTCTTTCGTGAAGAATACAAATTGGATCAAACCTATGGCATTGTAAAGAAGACTCAGAGGACTACTACAGGACCAAAAATAAGATATTGAAGATCTGAAATAATAGAGATATGCCAGATTCAATATCGATCTCCTAGAAGGCAAGAAAAAGCTAGATCATGTGTTGTCAAGGATTGCAAAGGACCAGACTTTCTATAGCAGAAAAGAAAGGCAAGGTGCAGCACAGGGTAGCATGACAAGAGAAACAACCAAGGTGCATAACAGCGGCAAGAATTTCATCATATGAAGTCTTCAAGTGGGCAACACTACATACAATCATTGTAAAGGTATCATTGTACTTAGTCATTGTAAATACATTATTGTACAAATTGTACTAGTATCTATCTGCCAAGGGTTGAAGAGGTAGTGTTGGGAGGTATAGAATCATCATTAGGTGGTTGTGTTAAAGTTGGGGTTATGGTCTAGTATATCTTCTTCTTCTGCATCATTCTATATCATTGTAAAGTGGACCATTTTCCTTGGTACGAGAGTCCATTCTTCGTTTATTCTTCTATAGGGTGGTAGGGTAGTGCTAGGGTGAGTTGTAGCTCATTAGGTGTTGGGGCATCCGTTCAGTTGTTACTAAAGAATCTCGAGAGTTGGAGCATCCATCCAATGGGAGCTAGAGAAGAATGCTTTTCTAGATTATAGGAAGTTGGAGCTTTATTTTCAATTGGAGTTGAATATTAAAGAATTATTAGAAAAGCATTACGTGGTTTTTGTCCCGGAGTGGGTTTCCACCTTAAAAACTGTGTGCATTTGTGTTCCTCTTGTTTTCTGATATCATTGTACAAACACTGATAATAATTGAAGATTAACTAATGCTCTAATTGAAAGGAATACTGATTCACCACCCCCCCCCCACCCCCCTCTCAGTATTTCCAAAATTTTCTACTTCATTTTGGTCATTGCCATCTTCTAATGGATATTTTATGTTTGCAAATATTCCAAAGTGTCCCTTTCCAATCATTCCATATAATGGTGGCTGAGGTTCCTTTGTATTTTTTGCAACACGTGATTCATTAAAATCCCCTTTCCTCAAACCAACTTCTTGCTTCGCATCTGGAAGGAATTCAAGAGCACTAATTATTTGCTAAATAAATTTTCATTGCACTAGGTCTTTCTTAATGGCAATGAAATTTCTTCCTTTTGGTAGGCAACATGCTAATGTTGTACCTAATCATCAAGTACAAAAGAAATAAGTAAGAAAATTAGTATGAAGACATAAAAAGTAAAAAATAAAATATTTAAATTTAAATTTGTATAATAAAACTTACCTGAACCTGAAAATATATCTAGAACCCAATCTCTTTCATTTGACGGTGTCACCCAGCTTTCCTCCACCGAGAATTGCCCTCCGCCCAGCTAGGAGCCGGAGGCAGGCTGGGCAGCCCTCGACAATGCCACCCGGCCGGCCTCTGCCCAACCGGGGGTGATTCTCGGAATCACCCTCCGCCTAGCCGGGGGTGATTCTCGGAATCACCCTCTGCCCATCTGGGAGTGATTCTCGGAATCACCCTTCACCCAAACAGGGTTGATTCTTATAATCACCCTCCACCTAATCAGTGGTCGGCGGCAGGCCGGGCTGCGCTGTCGAGGGTTGCCCAACCTGTCTCCGGTCCTCGGCTGGGCAAAGGCAAGCTGGGTAGCCTTGATGCTGCCATCCAGCCGGCCTGAGGGAGATTATCGGAATCACCCTCCGCCTGCCCGCCCGGCCCAGCCTGGAGGCACCGTTGAGGGCTGCCTAGCTTGCCTCCGACCCCCAGCTGGGCGGAGGAAGATTCCGAGAATCACCGTTCACCTAGCTGCGAGTCGAAAATAGGCTGGGAAGCCCTTAAAGACACTACCTGGCCTGCCTCTCGCCCCCAGCTGGGTGGGGGGCGACTCCGAGAATCACCCCCAGTTGGGCAGAGCGTGATTCTAAGAATCACCCCCTGTTGGGCGGAGGGAAATTTCGAGAATCACCCTCGGCTGGGTGGAGGGTGATTTCTAGAATCACCCCCAGCTGGGTGGAGGTTGATTTCAAGAATCACCCCCGACTGGGTGGAGGTCGATTCTGAGAATCACCCTCCACCCAGCCGGGGGCTGGAGGCAGGCCGGGCAGCGCCGTCGAGGGCTATCCAGCCTGCCTCCGGCCCCCGGCTGGGCGGAGGGCGATTCCGAGAATCACCCCTGGCTAGGCAGAGGGTGATTCTTGGAATTTCCCTCCGCCCAGCCAGGGGTGATTCTCAGAATCACCCTATGCCTAGCCATGGGCCGGAGGGAGGATGAGCAGCATTGTCGAGGACTACCCATCCTGCCTCCAACCCACGGCTGGGTGGAGAGAGATTCTCAGAATCACCCTCTACCTAGTGAAGGGCCGAGGTAAGCTGGGCAACCCTTGACGATGCCACCCGATTGGCCTCCGGCCCCTAGCCAGTCGGAGGGTGATTCTGAGAATCTCCCTCCGCACAGCGGGGGGTAGGAGGCCATCAAGGTGGCGCCATCGAGGGCTGCCCAGTCTGCCTCCGCCTAGCTGAGGGCCGGAGGCAGACTAGACAACCCTCGACGACACTGACTGACCTGCCTTTGGTCCTTGATTGGGCAGAAGGAAATTTCGAGAATCACCCCTGGCTGGGCAGAGGGAAATTCCAAGAATCACCCCAAGTTAGGCAGAGGGTGATTCCGATAATCACCCCGACTAGGCAGAGGGCGATTCAGAGAATCACCCCCGGCTCGGCAGAGGGTGATTCTGAAAATCACCCCTGGTTGGGCGGAGGGCGATTCCGAGAATCACCCCTGGTTGGGTGGAGGGTGATTCTGAGAATCACCCTCGATTGGGCGGAGGGCGATTCCAAGAATCACCCCTGGCTGGGCGGAGGGCAATTCCAAGAATCACCCTCCGCCCAGCCGAAGGTGGTTCTTGGAATCGCCCTCCGCCCAGTCGGGGGCTAGAGGCCAGTTGGGGGCGCCATCAAGGGTTGCTCAGCCTGCATCTGGCCCCCGGCAAACGGCAAATTAATTTTTATTTTATTTTATTTTTTTCAAACACAAACTATTTAAAAATTTTAATTTTTCTTTTAAACAAAAACTATTATAATAAAAAAAATGTATTGTTTAATATATAAAGAATAAATAAATAAACTATTCAATTGAAATTTTAAAATATAAAAAAACAATAAAAATAAATTAAAACTATGTTTTAAAAAATAAACAAACAAATATTTAAAAAAAAAAATTATTTTTTAATTTTACTTTTTTTAAAAAATTAAAACAATGATTATTTAAAATAAAAAAATAAAAAATAAAAAAAATTATTTTTAAATATGTTTTAAAATATAAACAAACATATATAAGAAGATTTTAATTTTTAATTTTTATTTTCTTAAAACTAAAACAATCAAAATTTAAAATATAGAAAAACAATAAAAAAAAAAAATTTAAAAATATGTTTTTATATATAAACAAACAAATATATGAATAATAAATTTTTCATTTACTTGTTCATTTTTAAAAATTGTTTAAGGCATATAATTTCTCCATAATTTCATGGTTCAAGTATCCTTAAAACTTAATATTTAAAAACTTGAGATTTACAACTTGTCATTAATGTTTTTATGCGCCACGAAATTTTATCTTTAATATTATGGTTGAAAATAATTACAATTTTAGGGTTGTATAGAGTCAAGATATTTTATGTTTAACAACATGGATAAAAATTGTTCGAAATGATAAGCCCTCCAGACATGATTTTTTTTATATTCAACATCATCTATTACAAAATTTAGAATTTTATGATTTTTCAATTCCCTAATATGTTGTCTTTAATTCCACTATGACAATGTGTCAAAAGTGTGACACAATGTTTTTTTTTTGTTATTCCAGCATCAATTCGCTTTGTTTTGAGGGTGTTTTTTCAATCATTTTTTCAAGAAACAATTTCGTTTTTAGCATAATTTTATAAAAAGGTGAAATTTGACCTTGAGAAAAAAAAAATGCGTTCTAGAATACACAATTTTTGTTTTTGGGGCATTTTTTCATGTTTTTTGAGTCTTTTTGGGCTAGAGTTCCCGTTTTGAGGTAATAATTCCCATTTCATTAGTAACATTGTTATTCACCTCCAGTTACAGTAGAAGCTTCAGTAAGCATGTGTCACAAAGGTGGAATTGATAACTTGTCAGAGGATTATAAGGCTTTTAGGAAGGCTTTCTTTGACATGACATAGATGGTGAAGGTCCTTTATGAAGAGAGGAACACAATGTTGAAGGGTGAAACCTCCAGGCCTCCAAGAGGAGATGGTTCTCCAGCAACAGGAGGTAATGGAAATGGTGATAAGCCACCATATACTCCACCATAATCCTCACCACCATATTCACATTCATCTTCATCCTCTTCCACTAATACAACCCTTACACCAGGGAAAATTTTAAGGATGGAAGTTTATCTTAAAATTTAGAAACCTTGGTGAATCTTACTAGTCCCCAATATGTAAATTGTAAAATTTTTGATCATATTTTTGTAAAAATAATTAGGTTTCTAACTATTTTATATTAGTATATATAAAATTTTGGTTATTTTTAGGGTAAAATAATTTTGTACTATAAAATTTGGGCGAATCAATTTTCAAAAAAATTGAAATTGGAAAATATTTTTTTGGAAAAAGCATGCAAAATTAGCCCACCTACGAATATTAGCCCCTAAAATTCTCCTTGCCTTACACATACTCATCAACCTACCTGAAAAGGAATTGGTAAAAACCCTCGTTAAAACTTGATATTAAATTTGAGTTGCCTATGTATAATTGTGAAGTGAATACAGAGAAGCTGGAAAATAGGGTTCATCAGTTGGAGGTCTATTGCATAATTCAAAACCTTCAAGATGATGATACAAAGATATAGATAGCTTCCTTGATATTAGAGGGTTCAACATTATTATGGTGGGAAGCCAAGAGACAATATGAGATAAATAAAAATGGTAAGATCTCAGTCTCTTGGTCTAATTTCATTGATGCAATTAAAAGACAATTTTACCCTCTAGCATACATTCAAAAAGGCATTATGAATTGGTAGAAATTTAGACAACTTAAGGGTCAAAGTGTGCAAGATTAAACCCAATAATTTAGAAAAAGAGCTCTTATGTTAGGTGTTGATTTTCATTCCCAAGATACATTGTTGAAGTATATAAGGGGTTTACATAGCTACCTAAGGCACACTATTCTTATTTTCAATCCCACTGGCTTAGATGTGGTTTGTGTGCAAGCCACTCACCTTGAGGCAAGAGGGGAAACATTCTATAAGAGGGTAAAAATAAGCCATTTAAGGATGGAGAGAAAGGAAAAGGTTTCAAAGGAAAGGGAAAGAAAAATGAATTTGTTAAAAAGGAAGGAGATAAAATGACATGAAAACATTGTTCAAAAGAGGGTCATGATAAAGACCACTATTGGAAGCTTCATCGAGAGATGAGGCCCAAGAAATTCAACAACAAAGGAGAACAAAAAACAACTGCAACCACTCAACGGGATTTGGGATCCGACTCGAGTGATGAAACTAAAATTATAGCCATGGGTATGAGGGGGAAATAATCCATTGCTAGCACTGGTGGATCAAAATGTCACACTAGTACTCAAAATGAAGAAACAAGAATTGAATTATTTCATGTGAGGGTTATATCAAAACAAAAAAAAATCGACACACTATTTGATAATGGGTCACAAGAAAAATTGATATTTGAAGACTTAGTAAAGAAACTTAATATTGAAGCAATTCCTCATCACAAACCATACCAATTGGGTTGGATATGCAAGAACACAAATTTTCAGGTTACAAGAAATTTTATTCTTCAGTTTGCAATGACATCAAACTTCATTGACAAAGTTGAATTAGATGTTGTACTGCTTGATATTCCAGGAATTGTTTTGGGTAGTCCTTACCTCTATGATAGAAAATAAATCTTTTATCACCATGAAAAAAAGTACCACCTGTTCAAAAATGGCGTGGAGTATATTTTGAGAGCTCATCACAAGAAACTAAATATTTCAATAGTTAATGCAGGGAAAATGAAAAGACTAGTGAATTCAAGCAAGAATTTTGTTCTTATGATCAAACGAAAGACTGATGTTGATTATGAAGCATTCCAAGGTTGTGATAAAAAGTTGAAATCTTATTTTATTGAAGTGGTTAATCAAAATAATGAGATGTTTCAGGAGCCAAAGGGTTTACCTCCCAAGAGGGGAATCCAGCATGAGATACAGTTGCAACAATATTCTCCTCTTCCTAACATTGGAATGTATAGGATGTCAGTGATGGAGAGTGCTGAAATGAAAAATAAAATCCAAGAGTTGTTGGAAAAATGGATCATCAATCCAAGAACTTCACCATGTGGGTCACCTATTGTGTTGGTGCCAAAGAAGGATGGAACATGGCGCATTTGCATAGATTTCCGTGCATTGAAAAAGTTTACGGTAAAGAACTGTTATCCACTTCCTAGAATAGATGATTTAATTGATCAATTTAAAGATGAAAATTATTTTACTAAGTTGGAATTAAGGAGTGGCTATTATCAAATTATAATTTCTAAAGGATACATTTGGAAGACGACATTCAAAACAAAGCAAGGTTTCTTTGAATGGCTTGTTATGTCTTTTGGTTTATGTAATGCTCTTGCTACCTTCATGTGTGTGATGAATGATGTTTTGAGGCCATTTCCTGATGATTTTATCATCGTATACTTATATGATATCTTAATTTTCAGTAAATAACTTGATGAGCATGTCATGCATGTAAGAAAATTACTTGACGTCATAAGGAAAGAATAGTTGTTTTTGAAGATGTCAAAATGCGAATTTGGCAAAACTTCTTTAGCGTACTTAGGGAAAATTTTTGGAGCAGATGAGTTGAGGATAGACCCCTCTACGGTTTAGATCATTATGAATTGGCCAACACCTAAGACAGTCAGAGAGGTAAGATTTTTTTGGGGAGCAACCCAATATTGGAGGAAGTTTATTTCTAACTTCTCTTTTATCACGGCTCCTTTGCATGAATTGACTAGTATGAAAAAGGTCTTCCAGTGAGGAGTCAAGAACAAAAATGTATTTGATGCTTTAAAATAAAATATCAGTTCAACCCCAATAATTTCATTACCAGACTTGATACAAACATTTGATATTCAAACTGATGCAAGTGACTATGCCATGGGTGCGATATTTATGCAACATGGTAAGCCCATTTCATTTCATTCAGAAACTTTCAATGGTGTGGTGCTTAACTATCCTACTTATGACAAGGAGCTTTATTCATTGGTTCAAAGTGTGAAAAATTGGAAACACTACTTGATGGGAAAGGAAACCATCATACAGACTGACCACCAACCATTGCAATACTTTCAATCACAAGTTAAGTTGCAACAGTCAAGGCACTTTCGATGGATGGGTTTCTTACAACAATTCCACTTGGTCATCAGGTATAAGAAAGGTATTTACAACAAGGTTGTTGATATTATTTCTAGGCCTATAATTAGTGCATCTACTTTACTATGTTTTGCATGAAAGTTATGTTGAGAAATATGCATGTGATAATGAATTTCAAGATGTTTATGCAAGCTTGAGTCAAGGCAACCAAACAGATGAATTGGATTACCATGTACATAATAACATGTTGTATCATTTGAGCAAGATTTTTATTCCACAGGGGGAGAGAGTGAATGTCATGAGGAAAGCACATACTTCTCTAATTGCTGGACATTTCGGTGTAAGAAAAACAGTGGCACATCTTCATAGGTATTATTATTAGCCTCGTATGCTTGAAAGTGTGTCGCGTTACATTAAAGGTTTTTCATTATGTGCAGTCAGTAAGCCTAAAAATAGGAACTTAGGATTGTACACACCACTTCCTGTACCTTCACATCCATGGGAAAGTGTTTCTATGGATTTTGTAGGAGGTATTCCTTTGTCAAAAAGAGGTCATGATTATTTGTATGTAGTTGTGGATAGGTTCAACAAGATATGTATATTAATTCCATGTAAAAGGAAAATCATAGCTAAAAAAACATCTTACTTATTCTTTTAGCATGTTTGGGTTCATTTTGGTTTTCCCACATCCATTGTTAGTGATCGAGATTCTTGATTTGTTGGGAATTTTTGTTCAAGTTTGTGGGACTTGATGGACACCAAGTTGAAGAAGAGTACAACCTTTCATCTACAAAAATATGGTCAAACTGAGGTGGTCAATCGAAAAATAATACATCTTCTTCGAGGAAATTGCAACAAGCATCCTAAGTTGTGGGATGAAAACTTGCACTACATTCAACATGCTTACAACTGTGAAAAACACTCCTCCACACAAACATCGCCATTCGAGGCATGTCTTGGATACTTGACTAGATCACCATTGGATTTAATTTTTGGGAAGGATGTTGCTATTGTTGTCCATAACAACATAGACAAACCCAAGAATTTCATAGAACATATCCAATTGATGCATTAAACAGAGCAAGATCAGCTTGAAAAGAGCCAAGTCAAGTACAAAGCAAGACATGACAAGCATCGTGTAGATCACAAGTTCCAAGTTAGTAACAAATTTTGGCTTCATATTTGCAAAGAGAGGCTTCAAGGGGAAGGTAAAAAACTGAAACCAATCCGTTATGGTCCTTTCATAATTTTGGAAAAGATTGGTGAAAATTCCTTCAAAATAGATTTTCTTTCATACATGCAAATTTACTCTATTGTTAATGCTGGGAACTTGAGGTTGTATGAGCCTCCATTGATTGAAGATCAAGTAGAATAGGTTCAGATTTCTTCCATTGAATACTTTTCTCCTAAATACCATGATGAACTTTAGCAAGACAACATTCTTGAAAGAAGAACAAGGACATCAAAAAGAGGGAGAGTCAACTACCTTCATGTGGGGCTCAAAGGCACAATCCTTCAAAGGCCAAATGGATAAATATTGGAAAGGTGATGGAATAATACCCTCATTTTTTGAACAACTAGAAGCGATATTTTGGGGTCCAAAAGCTTCCAGTGGGGACGAGTGATCAGGTGCTCAAAATTATTCTCAAAAGTCAAAGTTCTCGGATTATTGTGGAACCTAAAATACCATGTAGATTTCATGGTTATGAATCTGACGCAACTCATTTCGCTGAAAACCGACATCGTATGCTCCCATAAATGCATTCTGTCATCAAAAAAACTATTCTTTTTTCAATATGCAAACAACCCAGTTACGAGTCCGTACTGTTGACTGGGCATGGCAACATGGTAGTTGACTAGTCAAACCCTTTGTTTTCCTTTAGCGAATTGTGGAGTGCCAATTGGCACAATACTACAGGTTCATGGTGGCAGTTTTTGGTTGTTTAGGATTGTGGCCAACCACATGCTGCCACGTGGGCCAATCCATTGGAAGTTGGACCAAGAAGATGTAGCCTAGGTGGGGTGAACTCCTTCATCATATTGTGTTGTGTGACTGTTTATGGTGTGTTTATGTCTTATTGATGTTGTTGTTCAATTTTTTATTTAAGTTAATTTGCTCATTAAAAACACATAAAACTTCATGTCAAAATTGCAATTAACCCCATCATCCTCGAGCACTTTCATTTAGCTTTGAATTGGATCTTAGCAGCAAAACTAATATTCCCATTCATATCACTCTGGAACCAAGCAATGCAGTAAGTTAAAGTGTAGTAGAAGCACTTTGGGCCCAATGAAGTTACATGGGAGATGGATGATCAGATGTAGGATATGTATCCTTCATTATTTTCCGATTCATGTGAATTAGTTTTTGGTATATGTACATATTTATATATGGTTTATAGTGTAAATATCGCAATGATATTTTTTATAAAGCTCCAACAAGAGCTATGCTTGTTTTTATTTTCAGCAGGATTTCAATACTACATCGAGCTATGTTATAAAGCTCCATGGGCAGTATGTTTTGGTTTTCAGTGGTTTTTTTTATCATAGGTGTCATAGAATGCCGAGGACGGTGTTCCCCCAAGGGGGAGGGGTTTGTAACAACCTCAGTTTAAAGTTTCATGTAATAAAGGATAGTAAATGAAAAAAGAAAAAGACCAAGTTCATGGGACATGTATTCCAAGTTTAATGTTACGAAAGCACTATAGTGGGCATCAATTATGGTTTATTATGGCTAAGGAAGTTGGAAAAGGAATTGGAAAAGGAAAATAGGATTTAATTGGCATTAAATTATGAAAATAATCAAAGATAAGAGAAAAGGGAGATGAAGAGACAAAAATTTGCATGAGAAGGAAATTAGAGGAAAATGAAGAACAAAGGAAAATCAATGATAAAAAGGCATCAGAGAAACAATTCACAACTTTATTTGGTTTAGCTTTTGTTAGTTCTTGTTTTGGATCTCTTACACTCTTGCACACTTAGAGCATTATTGGAGCCCTTAACCATTCACTTACTTCTGGAAAAATGCAAGAAAGCAAGCAAAGGAAGGAAAATGACATGAAAAGAAAACCAAAGGGAAAGAAAAGAAGGTTGGGGATTTTGCGGGTAATAGATTGCATGTAGGATTTCCTAGTTTGGTTGTGAATGATTGGTAAATGCATTAGAATATTTGGAGGTCGGGTCATGTCATAGTAGCGCACATATCATATTTACCCTGGTAGACCAGTTAGAGTGGGTAAATGTGGGAGGAGGTGTTTACATAGTTATTAGATTAACTATTTTTTTTTTTCACATTTTCTTTTAGTTTATTTTGAAACTTTATTTGTAGCATTTTACTTCTTTTAAACTAGTTTTACTTTTGTACATATTTTATTATGTTTTGTTTCAATAATTTTTTATTGGCTACAATGTGACTAATGTTTAACTATTGTTTAAATATATCTTATTCAATATGTACTTAATTACATATCCCATATAAATAATTAAGATTTTAATTTCATAAGATAAATGCATGAGAAACAATTAAACTAAACAATGATCAATTAATATTTGAAATATGCCTCTACTTATTTGATCAATCACTAAGCATTGAAATATTTGACTTTATATAAGAGGAGGTATAACGTTTAAATTGTTCTTGGATAAAGGACATTGTGGTAAATTTATTTAATTTGATTTGTAAGTTAAACAGAGTTGAGGATCTACATTAATCTAAGGTCAAAACATTAGAGCATTGATTAGTTTGTTACTTTTGTAAATAATTTGGCATTTAGGGTTAGCATAGTTCGTTAGTGTTTTGTTTCTTTTGTCAAGGTTGCGAGTTGCATGATTATTCCTATCTAGCTCTAATTCCTTTGATAAGTGAGAGAGTTGAGTTGCACCACTCTTTGGGTGGATTAAACCCCTACTTGTGCGAATATAACCCGATAGCATTCTTGTTACTTATTTTTAGCCGCCGAGAAGTTCAAGATGTTGATGTAGTGTTGGAGTGACACTTTAATTCCAAATCATTAGCAATATGGAACATAAGTAGAAAGGCAATTTTATGACATGTTATGTGGAAACATGATCATGTGAAGGATTGAATGTGCATGAATAATGGATATATGGAAGGACTATATGTGTCTAAAAATTTTGTGCGAGAGAATATATGTGTGCAGAATGATTGATGAATCATTTTGAACACAAGGAAAAAAGAATAAGTATCAGAATGCGGAAACCACTGTGTAGGTGTAGAAGTTTCTAGAGATGTGAAAAGGGGTGAAGTATTTTTGCACATTTCACTTGAAAAATGACTAAGTTAAGAAAAAAATTGGGGATGGGAAAAATACAATAGGAGTGCAAAAATAAATCAACACATATATAAGTAGTTGAATTTAATTTTATTCAATTTTATTTGAAACTTTCAATTATTCGTGGGATATAGACCTTTCAATATTTCCCTTTTCCTTAGTGGGCTAGTCACATGGATTGTTTTAAAGCTTCTTTTGTTTTCATGATATTTTCATTAATTTTTTTTTCCCTAGTCCTTGATTATCTTAATGTGGAGACTTCTCCATTATTCAATGCATGGGAGTTTACTATCATTGTAGTTATTTTATGACATTCAAATCATTTTTTTTTCTCTAAGAAGCCATGAATAGGGAAATTTATTTTGTTAAATTGATCTAAGATTTTCACTTAGCTCAAATGGCTACCATATGAATATACATGCAACAAGATTGAACCTCATTGGAGAAACTTGAACCCTCACAGGGTGATAACCTCACCCTTCTTTCCCCAACCTGACAAGCCAATGCTAACAATTTTCAAAATATTTGAATTTTAAAGAGTTGCATTATCTATTTTCATGTCCTCCTTCACCAATGTGTAACTTGATCTAGCATAATAAAATTCACATTTTTTGAAAGAAAGCTTCCCCATGAATACCTTGATCAATTTCCTTGGTGTTTATCAATCACATGCACTCTACCTAGAGTTCATTCATATTTCTCAAAATAGTCAATAATAGACTTAGGAGCATACCTACATAATTTATTTTTATATCCATGGTCTTATTAATGAGGTCATAAATCAACATTTCAATCCTTAGTAATGTTAACGCACATCCACAAAATAGTCTCATTCACTTCTCTTATTTCAACTCACAAAATACATGATCAAATCATAGGCACATGTTTTTCCCTTTAGCAGGCTTGAATTTTACAACATATGAAGATCATGCATGTTACATATAATCATTGTAACTTTGTAAGGATAAATAATAGTTAGAAAATATAGAATATGTTATACATAAATCTTTATTCTTTGTTGTACAATTGTTTGGTTAAATGTAAAATGGCTTAGGAAATGACATTGATCCAAAATTATGCAAGAATTCAATAAAATACATAAATACACATAAACGATGAGATGTAGTGGAAATAAGACATCATTTCATTAATATCACATAACTTATATATGCTTACAGACAAAATGGAAATAAACTAGCTAGGGCATTGGTCGTTATCTCTAAGAAGATATGTGGTCGTTACAGGTCTATGAACTCTATTACAATGAGGCTTGAAGGCTTATTTATTATTTAGAAACAACAGAAAGCCCTAAAAATCCAAAAACCAGAGAAACTTTAAGGGGAGAATTTTAGCCCAAAGGTGAAATTTAAGGGGTTTTAGATTTTGGAGGGGCGAATTTTTTATATAAAACCCATTTTATATAGTTTTATATAGTTAGCCCTATAATTATTTTAAAAATAATTAATTATTCCTCGTTAACCCAAAAAAAATGCGCATAGACATTAAAGGATGGATTCGCCTCCCGATTTTCTGGTTTGGAGCATATTTGAATGGCATTCGCCCGCGATTTGTTGGGTAGGAGGGGCATTAGATTTACATTCGCCCCATTTTTTACTAGTTGGGGCTTTGGGGCTTTACTAGTTGGGGTTTCAATGTGTGGGTATTGACTCTTCTACAACCTCACATCCGAACTTTCAGCAGGGCGAGAATTACTTGAAACAGTAACAGATTTCGTTAATTTTCCTGTTGCACTAGGAATCACATGCAGAGGCAATATGTGCATTTAAACTGCAGGTTTTTTCAGAGTGGGTGTATTTATGGATTGGCATGGAGACCCATACATGATGCAGTTATTGATTTTAAGCCTGATTGGCTGATTGGGATGGTTGTGTAGCCTTCCTTTTAGCAATACTTGGATTAATTGAAATGTTAACAGGTTGTTTAATTTTTGTGCAATATGTTAGTTTTTATTAAAATTTTAGTGAGGGGACGACTTTAGGTAGAGATTTGGGCTCCATCCTATTACAATGTCTTTCTTTAGAGTCCTCTGCACTCATAATCGAGATCTAAGAATGTAGCGTGAGATCCAGTCTATTCTGTAATTCGAGCTAAGTTGATTGGACAAACTTGTTGATCAGATCTTTCAGGGCTAAAGATTACTGATTCGGAGGAGTCAGAGTCATGGCTTAGGATGCCCTGCAAAACTACATGGTGAATAGCCGACGATGAATGGATCATAATAGATAGTGCCTCCTTAATAGTATCTAGGTTCAGAAAAATATTTCTCAAACTTGTGCTAACTTTCTGGTTCAGAGTGGATGAGATGGTTTCTCTGACCCTCTAGTAAGAAGAAGGGGAATAAGAGATGATGTTGTTGAAAATAAAGGAAATGGGTTTGTTTCCATGCATTTCTACCAGAACTTTGGTCAATTCTAATGGCCATAACACCGGTGATTTCCATGTGATGACTTTAAGAGGTACTCTTCTAGGGCTCAGAACCTTGTATTTTAGTGGGTTGTGTCAACTCGATTAGTCGTATTGGTTGGTTGTGCTTATTGAAATGGTTTAGTATATATACCTCATCCCACCCTCTAGATCAAGTGTTGCTGTGATAATGGAAGCCATTGTTATTGGTTTAGGTATGGAAGCCTTTCATTAATATTTGGGTATATTTCATTGTCAAAGAGAACCAAACCTCTTATACTTTGGAGATAGTGTGCATTGTATCAGGCAGTGCAATAGCAGGAACTTTGGGTATAAAATCTTTTGGGAGATGGTAATATGGTATTCTTTAGGGCCTCGTTTAGGTAAACTGATAAATTGGTACATATCTTCTCTGTGAAAATTGTAAAATAGATTTGAGATTTTAAGAATGCATATGGTTGAATATGCGCTGTGTGTAAAATGGTGAAATTGGTACATATGCGATGTGTGTAAAATTTTCTCAAATTCATTCAAATCTAAAATATTAGGTTTAGAAATTTTGTGTAGGGAAGTCACATTCTAGAATGCAATAAATAGTTACTAGACAAAGCCGTTGATTAGACCTTGCATATTTGAAGATAATCAAGGCCAATGCATTAGATTCATGACTTCAGATGGCCTAGATAATCACATGGCTCAAAGCAGGGACTAAGGATCATATAAGTATTATAAAACAACATTGCCTCCTCAATAGTGTTAAGCTTCACACAAGCAATAGCTAACCTTATACTACATGGCTGGTTCGTGGATGGTCCTCTAGCTTTCTGGTACAAAGAAGGGCAATGAGAAAATATATTGTGGAGAGTTATGAAAGTGGGTTCTACTGCCATTGAGTTCCTAACCAGAGCGTTGGTCAATTATGATACTGGTAAAAGCCATGTTTGCCACATACTAATATTAAGAGGTGTTGTTCCACACTTTAGAAACTTTTCCTCTATAGTCAGTTGTGTCAATTTATTTGCTCTATTATTTGAGTTGTGATTATTTCTTTTGCAGGAGGCGCTATAAAATGGGTTTTATGCTATAAAATCCAAGTCAACCTCTGAACCTAGTGTTGTTGTGATTTTTGACAGCCATTGGTATTGGTTTGGGGATGCACTATTTACAGTTGTATGTGGGGAGATTGCATTGTCTAATTCCTTTACGCTTGTTCCTCAGGGTAGTTTCTCTTAAGACTAAGAGGAAGAGAATGAGTTTTAGCATGCAATATAAGATTGTAGTTTGAATGGGATATACAGTTTATTTATATAATATCTATTCATTCTCACTTGATTGATATAATTTATCTTATGAGTGGATTCCATATCCATTTTAATCTGAGATAAGATGAATCAAATGCATTAAGAAATTGTCATTTAGGTAGTTTGATGTGTCAAAAATAGAGCAAAAAGGCTCTTCCTGGAGTTGTAATGGATGTAATATGATTTTATTTTGAATAATATTTTGAGCCTAATACCTGTTATGAATGTAAACATTTATGCTAAATATATGGATAAGTCAAATTTGATATATCACCCTGGGATGCCTCTATTGAACATATCTAGCTGCAGTAACTGAGCATAGGAGTTAAACAGCGAAAAGTGAAAACAAGGAAAAATAAAGAAAGCCTATTAAGGGCAAAGACATTTAGAAACCTTGGGGATGACCTCGCAGTAATCTAATCCTAACCTACTGCTATATGTTTATGATAATCTGGACTTCTCTAATGTTGTTTTCTTTGAATCAATTCATTGTTATTTTTTCACTGTAAAGGTGTTGTGTATCATTTCTTTATGATCAGTATGGATATTATTTACTCTGGATTTTATGTTATCCTAAAGTACACAAGAACAAAGAGCACTCTTTAGGGGTTTATACCCCCTTCCCATCATTATAGGATTAGGCCATTACCCCCAGGGCCCATACAAGTTAGGTCAGCTCTCAAGTCTGAGATGCCCCTCAGGAGGTCACCATCATCAAGTATCTTGACCACTGCTCGGTGATGCCCTCAAGTTAGGTCACTGGTTATATGCCCCCAGCCCTCAGGAGGTCAGTTATGTGCCATCCTATGATGCCTTCTATGTGCCACCCTACGTCTAGTGCCCCCATCGCTTTGTTCCTATGAACTTAGGCAATTTATCCACATATGCTAATAGTTAGTAGCAAGATATTTTATTCAGCCTTTATTTCTTTCTGTTTATTATGATCGAACTGTTTCCTTACATCTTCCATAAATTGGAGTTATGATACGATTTTCAATTCTTCATTTTACACAATTAATTGTGTAACAGAGATTTTTTATTGTCCTCCTTTGTTACTGATTTAAATCTTTTGTGTCTTCTGGGTGATGTAGAAATGGGGCCATGTTGTCTATATAATAAAATTTTATCAGACGGCTCAATTACAAGCTGCTAATGCATACATGACAATGATTATACACATGATCTTTTAACCCAAAAAATTCCTCTTAAGCAAAAAGTTTGATACTTTCTCTTTTGTTTCTTGTTCTTACATAATATACATCTATGAACTCCCTAGGATGAAATTATTTTCCTGCCTCCTCTGGAATATGCTCAATGTTTATGTTTCTAACCCATGTGCCCCTTCTTTTTTCTCCATCCTGTTTGCCTTTGCAAACTCTCATGTTCCTTTTCAACAACTCTCTCTGTTTTTCTCTGTTGTCCAATTCGTTGGCTATTTGATTAGATTCAGTTATTTCTATAGTACTATATGGCTCTCGTGAGAATTAATAATATATTTTGGTGGATTATAAATTTGTAATTTATTATTTCGTGAATATTTTATTTGGTCATCTCATAGTTATCCCTCATGTTCTTCTTTACACTGAGAAAATTTATGGAATGTATACTGGCCATACCTCCTCTATTTGGGAGGTTTCAGGTTCAGCACTAACCTATTATGTTGAAGAAGAGTGTGGTTTCTTTTGGGTCATCTCCTCCATTAATATCACTTGGCTATGCTTAGAATTTTACCTTCTAAACCATTCTCTAGACTTTTGGACCTAAATTTAATCAAGGAACAGAGATAAGGATGGCCTAAAAACTTGGCCTTATGATATTTTTCATCAATTCATATCAGAGATACAAACTCAACTTCTTGGTCCAACTATTAGGCTCTCAACTCAGATGATTTTCCCCTAACCTATGCCAAACCAATAGAAAAAAATAAAAAGACAAAAACCTTGTTCTTACTTTTGTTCCTGTTTAGTTCTAATAATTTGAGGTATGTGAGGTTCTCTTGAGGAGAGATCTACTCTTGTTGGATGTATAATATTATACTCTTCGTAGTAGTTTGTCTTTTCAAGCTTAACCTACAGATCGTTGTTATGGCCTAGCCTAGAGAAAGTAATTTGAGTAGTCGTGCATATGCATTGTCTTAGAGACATTACATGTCAAATTTTTTCCCTTTGCAACAAGAAAAAGGCCTCCAAATTTGGATCATTGTATACATGTAGTGTATTTCCATCAATTATTTCTTTCTAGATTTTTCACCTTCGAAGAGTCGTCATACATAAATGGTCTTATTGGATAAGCAAGCTAACTATGGTGTTAAATTGTAGCACCAAAATTATCACCTCAAAACTTGGATTGCACACCTTACATATCTTTTGATTATCCTTAATCCCTTAAAAACATAACTCTTTGGAATGTCTTAATCCCAATTTGTAATTCCTTCTAGAGAGTCTTAATCCCAATTTGTAAATTTGTATTTTGAAAAATATTTTTAGATCTTTGATGTCCAATGGTACTTCCCTTATGCATTCAGAAGGGTCCCTGCCACTCCACTGGTCTATCAGGATGAAAATTGCATTGTGTGCAGCAAAAGGTCTGGCATTTCTTCATGGAGGGGTTGAATGACCAGTGATTTATCAGGATTTTAAAACATCCAATATTCTGTTGGATTCGGTTTGTACCTACAAATTCAAAATTATGAGATGGATCAGTGTTACACTTTGGATTTATTAAGTCTTTATGGAGATATATGTACTTGGTGCAGGAATATAATGCGAAGCTGTCTGATTTTGGACTAGCAAAAGATGAACCTGAGGGAGACAACACCCATGTTTCAACTCGAGTTATGGGAACATATGGTTATGCTGCTCCAAAATATGTAATGACTAGTGAGAACTTTAACCAGTTTAAAACCTGTGGCAATGATATCTTGGTGAGGAAATTTTAAGATTGATATAGATCAACAATATTTCTACCCTCTTTAAGGGTCATGTCTAGTAAATGGGGCAAGCAACAAAACTGGCAAGTTTGTTCTAGGAGAATTGTTCAGGTCTCGTCCCATTGGCCTAATGTTGAATGTAGACCAACCAATTTTCAGGACTTAGGATAGTTTATATGAGGTTGAATTTTCCTTAATTTACGAAAAAAGTATCTAAACATGCATACATCCCATGCATACATGTTTTATAGTCTATAAAACATTGTTTTAGATGACTAAATACCCATACCAGTAGAGAGATAGTTGAGGAAAGATCAAGGATTCGAGTAGTTGGAAGGCCATTGGTCTGTCACTAGGCTTAGTATATATTTTTATGTATCCAATGGGGAAAATGTTTTCTTCCTATGAATGCAAGAACTACTTTGTTTCATTTCTTTGTGCTTGTTTTTGCAATCTAGTGTTAATATTACACTTCTCGACTTCTTGTCTCATTGGGACTTCTTCCTTGGCATATTAATCGTATCTAGAAATACAATCAGCAAATAAACATGACCATTAAAAGTTAAAACCATCATTTTAATAAAATTGAATGATCAATATGCTTTGCAACCATGTTTGGTGTCCCCTAATAATATCTACATCACATGCACTCAATATTGGTTTAGGTAACTGTATTACTTATATTTGGAGGTGACTCATCTTGTCAGGTCCAAAATCTATCAAACACACATCTTCATCATGCCTTCACTTCCTCATTTAGTTTGTCTCTCCTCAATTTCCATCACCAACCAAATTGGGTTTTTCCATCATCAACCACAGCAGGGGTCTTCCTTATAGAATTTTATACTTGTGATTATGCCAAATGTTTACTATGAATACATTGAAAGTTACGCTTGGAAATGAAAGCGAGTCAGAGTCAAAAAATAAACAATATGTGCCACACGATAAATAAATAAGATAAAAAGATCGAAAAATCCCAATAGTGATGGCATGATAGGAAATGTCATTAAAGCTTCTATTCAAGGCCTAGTCATATGTACGTCTATAGATGCAATCCCCGAAGATGGAGTTATGGTACATAGCATACAATGATGTTGCCTACACTTGTAAAGATAACTCGATACTAGATAAACAATGGAGGGTATAGACATTGATAACACTACCATTCATCCAACTATTTATACCTGGTTTTCCTTGTGATTAGTTCATGTCCAGACCTGAGATGTGCAACTGTGCTATTCATATAACTAGAAAATGCACACTTTTGAGGAAGTGAAGTAGGCATAGTGAGCTCTGTTTAGGATAATTTTATGACTGTTGAAGGCTCTATTTTACACATGAGGTTGACACATGTATGGAATCTCTAGATTGATATTAAATGTGACAGTGATTACACATCATATTCATGGTGAAGACGAGCATAGTAGTTAGGATTTATGAAAGTTTTTTTGACATTAAGTACTATTAAATGAAGAGATGTCTACCATCTATGAACTTGTTTGAATGGCAACAAAGAAGTATTCTATTGGAGTGAGGGGCCTATTTACTATGTGTGAAATTGTGATTATATGACAACTTAATACTTGCATGAAGGTGCTCAGGTGATTATAAAGCAATCTTATAGGACCTATGGCAGGTCATGGAAGTTGCACCAACTATTCTAGGAGGTGCATTGTTTTGTAAGTTTATATATCTTGAATTAGCTTTATGATTTGACCATGCTAAAGTTACTCAATAAGGAGTTACAATCATTTATAGTAGGATCTAAATTATGATAGCATGGGGCATCATCAAGGTCAACTCATTATATTATATGAAGTGGTGTTATTCTAATCTAAATGAAAATGTGCTTAAATAACGAAAATTGATCATTGGAAGGAGCTTTAGCATTTTTCATCCTTCTTCCTATATTTTCTCATTATTCTGTCTTTGGCATTATGTTTTTATGTTTATTGTTGCATGAGACTGATCCCACACTGTAGGTGCATCTGAATATTGTGGCTATGCTTATAGCTCACTTTGATATAGCAAACTAATTCCAATATTTGTTATAGTATAACTGTATAAGTTATATTGACTAGACACTACTCTACAATTCTTTTCATCGGTTGAAATACTTGAACTCTTTTGGTGGTGGATTCACGTTCATGTGTTTGTGTGAAGGCTCAGTTTTATCTATTGTTTTTCTTGTTTTCCAGTTGAAATCAGGTTGTCAACTTAGCTAGTTAGTTTCAATACATTCCTCTAACTAGTTTTCTTCTTTATTCAACTTCTTACCCCCTCACAAGGCACTAGATTTGAATTTATGATCTCTGTTCTAAGTTTTAAATTTATTCAACAGATCCTAGAAGTCAAAATCTGCTATTATAGAGCAAAAGGTCTCACTTCCTTGCATTTTTTTCATTGCAGTCTCAAACATGACAGAAAAACCTCTTCTAAGCTTGAAAAACTTTTCCTAAACATCCCGAATCTGAGCCCAAGCATCCCCTTGACCCCTTCCTCAAGTGGGCATGAATCAAGCATAAGCAAGAGAAAGAAGGATTAAGCACCCACATACTTTCGAAACATTACATTTGAGGCCTCACAATTTTGGCTGATAACAAAAAATTAATCTAACTCGTAACAGTTTTGTGGTATTTTCTATTTTAGAAACATATTCTTTCTTGTAATGTTTCCCTAGGTTAGAGTTATGGTGGTTAATTTTGACTTAGTGGTCCCTTAGTGATCATTAATGTCATTTATTATACACCATTAATGGGTTATTAATAAGTCCCCATTGGTTGTTAGGGTTACATAATCTAACTCCAAAAGCTATAACTGAGGTTGTAATTCACTGAAGAGTATACTTATAATTAGCCCAAATGAGTGAAATTTTAATATATTTTCCAAAACAATAAGTTGTTATAGAATTGAACCTTCGGTAAAGGGGGTTTCTATGTATTATCTTATTAAAACCCTTAACAACATAAACTAAGAAAGGATAAAATATAAAATTCCAAGCCACACAATGTATTTAAGGTGTTTGCAAAATAAATGTTCTAGTATGGCGTAGAGTGATCTCACAATTCAACAACAACTTGAAAGAGAATAGAGGCTAGCCTTTTATAATTTACTTTGTAACAACTAGATAATAGCTAGTTCAAGTTGTCTCTCAAATAATATTTTACTTGTCATTCACATGTTGGAGACTAAGTAAATTATAACAAAATATATTTTTAATACAATAATTCACTGAAACTATAAAGAAGAAGAACAGTAAGACTGAAGCCAATATATATGAGTATGCCAATATCTCTGAGTATGTGGAATAAAGGATCTATGGGGATAGAGTCAAAAGCCTTTTTTAAATTCTATGAAACAACAGTAAACTTTCCAGGAGCAATGTTGGGCTTCCTCAATTGTGGTCTGGAGTGTAAAGATGTGATTAATAGTCTAGTGCTCAGGTTGGAATCCAACCTTTCCTTGAGCTCTATGTTGCCTCTACCCAAGCTCCCTAGAGAGTTGCAAGTGGAGGAATGCAACATAGAGCTTCAAAAATAAAATCACCACAAATAGGTCCAATGGACTGCAAGGTACATCATAAACAGTATTTGGTGGGAGCATGAGTGCAGCTCCTATAAAAGGCATATCTAACTTCTGAGGTCAAATGCCTAAAGGGTCAAATTCTTCATCTAAGACATAAAATGTTACAAAGTTGAGAGTCCCAGAGAAGAAAGGGTCCCTCTCAAGAACTTGAGAATTAGGGGAAATATCTTGATTGAAGGTTTCCTGAAGAAAGCGATCAATGATTGGAGGAGCTATCACCTTCTAATTAGGGAGGACTAGGAGAAACTGTTGGCCTCTAAAACTGTATTACCAATGGGTGAATATCTCCTACCCTCTAAAGCTAAAGTGAATAATCCCCTAATGGAGAACTTTGGATAAATTGGAAGATCTGAACTTGTGCATATAGGTTTCTCTTTGCAAAGACCTGGATCAGTGGGAAGGAGGGTGTCTTATGTGATTGTAAAAAGGTCCTGGACAAAGACACTATTGTAAGGGTCTCATGGGTGGAGATAAGTGGTCTCCTTGAGATCTCATGAATCTCCATACTGAGGTGGCACTACTCTCTGCTTGTAACTTATTGCTTCTGTGTGTGAGCTCTACAAAGGAGGGAGGTGATCATCCTGTTGTGTGGATTGATGGGAGTTATTCTAAGGCTCCTCCATTTGAGTCTGTTGTGGCTGGAAAATCCGACAAGTCGAATTGTGCCCTGACTGGATGAATTTACAGCATCAAATCTTCTTTATTCAATATAACAGAAAATCCATTGTTGCAAGTGATACTATTGTTGAAGTCATATATGGAAGCCTCTGTTGCCTGCATATTAGATAAAACCTTTGTACAATGCAAAACTTTGTAATGATATATTTTGCTAATATTTGAAGTGTTTTCTTCCACTTCTAACATCGACATCTACAATGCATATAACCTATAAAATTCTAATATAAATTCATACATTGTGGTGCTCTCTCTAAAAAAGGTTCTGAGAAATCCCTAAGCTCAGAAATATTTCCTTCATTGAAAACTATCAAGTCTCCGCATTTGAAATAATTTGAACAAGAATAGTTTTCCTTCCCATAAAACATATCCGTACCCATTTTTTTTACCATATTCTTCATCTCGTGGATCTATTTGCAGAGCAACAGGGAGTTCTAATAACTTTGTAGAATCTAGATTTGCATGACAATATTTTTTCTAGAGTTTTCTCTTCATGGATTTTGTGTAATGGGTCTGTTTAATTTTGAATATTATGTTTCCTTCATGATGACTAATAAAACTCATCACCACTACTACACATGGGATCATCACCAGGAGATACATAAACATCATTTGGCTCAGAGTCTGAGGACTCCTCAAACTCCTCTCCAACCTCAATATTAGTGCTAGTAGTAGCATGGGCAACAACACTACACTTAGCAGAACTAGAAGAACACATTTTTCAAACTGCATGAGAACTACTTCCCTCACGAGTCACCATGTGCCATGCTTGGTCTCGGTGGTTTGCTTCCTTCAACTCCTGGTTCAACTACCATATCTTCATTGGAACCAACACCCCGAACTCCACTAGACAACGATTCACCATGTTTTACTAGTGATCCGCCATTTGTACTGGTGATTCGCCATGATTTTATAGGATAAAATAATCTCGTGAGAGATTCGCCAAAACAATTATATATACATATTATATTATCAATAAAATTGCCTTCCATTCGTCCTATGTATCATGGGGATTCGCCCATTTATTATACATATAAATTTAGGGGGATTCTTAAAATTTTCCCTGCCAAAAACCTAACCTTAGGAGATGAAGCGCCAAAACTATGGGCCCCGTTTGGGTAAATTGGTGCATCAACTTCCCAAGGACGTAACTTTTGCATGTGATCTCTATTTGACATGCACACTACCTCGTTAGAAATATCTATCCAAAGACTAAAAATTTTGAGTGAGAAACATAAATTAATGACCCATGTTGCTCTTGGTTTTCCCAAAAAACATCATTTAGGGCCTCAAAATGGCTTTGAAAGTTCAAGATCCAAAAAACTGCTAAAAGTAGTAAACTATGCTATAATTAAGGAAAATGGAGAATTGAAAGAAACAATGGTGCCGGTCCAAGTTGAATAGGCAGGTGACCACCAATATCCACATGGATCATTCCTCCCCCCTTACGAAGAAATGGTCCCCATTGCATTGAGGTCCTCCATGAAATGATAAAACTTCTGCTGAACTTGGTCCTTGGTGAGCCACTTGCCTTGGTGAAGGAGTTGACCTACTTTGACAACTAGATATGGATGGATCATCTTTTCCGAGTGTTCTTGCTCTATGTACCCATGATATGATCAGTGGTGGCTTGTTCCATGCAGTCTCGATTTAACTCTGTTGGTGTGAGTTGTTTTGCCATGTTGAATGTCTTGAGTAGAGGTGGAAAGTAGGGCCGAAGGCAGTCCACATTGAACACTAGATACAAACCAAGGAATGGTGGAATACTGAGCTCGAAAGCATTGTCCCCTATAGCCTTGGTGACGGTGTATGGCCCATATTGGAGTGGGAAAATCTTGTGGTGGGGTCTAGCGAGGCACTCCTTATGCAAATGTAGCCACACTTTGTGGCCCACTTGGTAGTTCTGTGGCACCTGATGTTGATCATGTCATTGCTTGTACTTATCATTGGCTCTATCCGATATCTCATGAACCTGTTGGAGGATGCGCTGAATGCACTCAATGAAGTTGTTCTCCTTGTCAGCTTCAGACTCGACACAAGCCGAATCTGTCTGAGTAGTTACAACTGACATGGCTACGTCAATGGGACATAATGGTTGGAATCCCAAGCCCACATGAAAGGGGTTGTGGCTATTTGAGCCTTGGAGAGCCCGGTTATAGTTGTGTTGTACATAGGGGAGGACCTCCTCCCATGTTCGTGGATGATTTGAGTTGTACATGAGCATAATGTGTAGGATCATCCTGTTGAGGACCTATATCTGGTCATCAGTTTGGGGATGGAAAGTTGTGGACTTGATGTCCAGCATTGACCAAGGGTTGGACCAGAATGTACTAAGAAACCTACTGTCCCGATCAAAGATGATAAACTCTGCGATCCCAAAGTATACCCATTCTCATTCAAAGAAGAGCTTAGGAGTGGCACCTGTTTTGATATTATTCTTGTAGGCCATCATAATGGCCATCTTCGAGAATCTATAGACAACCACAAAAACACAGTCGTTTCCATTCTTAGTAGAAGTAAGTCCTGACATGTAAGCCATGGAGATGGATTCCTAAGGTCGACTAAGGGTATGAAACAGAGTATAGAGGCCTTGCTTATTGATGGTCGGTTTGGAAATAATGCAGACAGTGCAGGACCTTATGTACTTCTTGGCATCCTGTTGAAGGTTCAGCCAATAGAAATAATTATGTAGTACTGCCACTATTTTCTCAACCTCAAAATGCCCAGTGACTTGATTGTAGTGTGCTTCCAAAATAATCTTGGCACACTCGCTTGAAGGAACAAAAAGGTGTCCCAAGTGGAATAGAAGTGCATCTTGGAGGTGAAAATTTGGAACTCACTTACCCTCCAAGAGTATCTTGTATGTGTGGCCAAATTCTGGATCGCCCTTGTAGAGAAGCAGCCAATTAGGGTCTCATGCCCAAAAGTGTTGAGAACAGTGGTTAGTGCGACGATCGACGGTTGGCTGAGGCAGTCTGCAACATTATTGGTGCTTTCCTTCCTATACTTGATATTCAAATAAATCCATTGCAAATATGTGGACCAATTCTAATGGCAATCGTTCTGCAACTTACCTTGTCTCTTTA
Organism: Pinus albicaulis; assembly: GCA_034641835.2. Taxonomy (NCBI): domain Eukaryota; kingdom Viridiplantae; phylum Streptophyta; class Pinopsida; order Pinales; family Pinaceae; genus Pinus; species Pinus albicaulis. The sequence continues at coordinate 1,557,975,119 of CM076580.1, read as the reverse complement.
CAAACTACAGGGGTTGATGGTTAGTGCGGATGAATGTTTCCTTTCCCAAAATGTAATGCGTCCATTGTCGGCAAGCCTGAACAATGGAATACATCTCTTTTTCACAAGTGGGATACTTCCGGACTGTGTTGGATAGTGTCTCACTGTAATATGCCACTGGATGCCCTTGTTGAGTAAGAACTTCCCCAATAGCATATTCTGAGGCATAAGTCTTGATCTCTAATGGTTTTTGCGAGTCTGGTAATGTGAGCACTAGGGCAGAGTAGAGGCAATGTTTCAACTCTACAAATGACTTATGTTGAGATTCAGACCAAAAGAATTTTTCTTTCGCTCCTCCCTTGGTGACTTGCCTCAAGGGCTAAGTGATATGAGAGAATCCCAACAGGGACCTGCGGTAGAAATTAGCAAGACCTAGAAAGCTACGGAGCTTTGTTAGAGTGGTTGGGGCTAGATAATCCCGAATGACTAGGATCTTGGCTGCATCCACATGCACCCCCCACTCATCAATAATGTATCCCAAATACTGAACCTGGGTCATGCCAAAAATTCACTTTTCCAAATTAAGACACAACTTGTGTTGTTGCAGTGTTTGGAGGACCTACCGGATGTGGTGGAGGTGCTCTTCCTATGTCTGGCTGAAGATCAGGATGTCATCCAAGTACACTACTAAAAATGAGTTGGTAAATGGCTACAAGATGTCGTCAATCAGCCTCATGAAGGTTGTAGGAGCTTTCGTCAACCTGAAAGGCATTACCAACCATTCAAAAAGGCCCTCCTTGGCTTTGAAGGCAGACTTCCATAGATCAAAGGGTTCGATTGGTACCTGGTGATACCTGGACTTCAAGTCAATCTTGCTAAAATATTTTCCCCCCTTAAGTTGGTCCAGAAAATCATCAATCCATGGGATCGGGTACCTATTCCAGAAAATGATCTTGTTCAGCTCCCGATAGTCAATACAGATTCTCCAAGTCCCATCCTTCTTCTGCGACAACATGATCGGGCTCCCACAGGGCGACGAACATGGCCAGATGTGACCTTCCTACAGTAGCTCCTCAATTTTCCTCTTGATTGCGTAGTTCTCCATAACAGAGCGTTGAGAGATTGGTCCATTGGGCAGCATCGCACCTGGGGTTAGATCGATGGGGTGCTTGACTTTATAGTGTAGCAACACCCCTGTGTGTGAGGTGAAGATATCTCATACTCCACGACCTTGTCCATCTGTTGTTTTCGTGTGGAAGAGCACTGTCTGAAGGTCATGGCCACAATCTTCTTCTTTCCATGAGGGTGGATTATAAGGAATTTTTTTCCCTATTTTTGGAAATGATCTTATTGCATTGTTTTGTAGTAACTAAAGAGATGGCAGCAAACAGTGATACCTCCAGTATCCTGTACAACTTATTGCCCAAAGTAACAATAATAGAACGAGACCAGGACTCATACACATCATGTAGCTTCCATAAGTATAGTTGGCCTAATAATACATCAGAAACATCAAGAGGATCAATGTCACATAATACCTCATTCGTGAAGGGCTTGATGTTGTAGGGAAGGCGAAACTGCTAGCTAACGCGAAGATCTTGTCCTTGGTGAAGCCACTCGATGGTGTATGACTGTGGGTGTGTTGTGGTAGGCAAACCAAACCGCTTCATGACCTCTACTGAAATGAGGTTCTTTTGGCTCCTGTTGTTGACAATGAATTGTAGCGAGAACCATTTACCAACATCTGAGAATAGAAGAGGCGCTCCCCCTCCTATGAATCTTCTGATTCCTCCTTTTGGATCTTCGTGGTGGCAACAATGGCATTGGGCTCCACATCGATAATCTTCTTCCCTTTATCATTACCCTTGTCGGGTCCTAATTTATATTTGGAGCATGCATCTGATTTAGAAGCATTTAGCTCGGCCACGAGTGACTGCTTGGCCTGATACTCACTTGTGTTTTGAGTGGAGCTCTTATGGAACTCACACCACTTTTTCGTGTCCTTCTTTGGCTTCAAAGCGTTGTTATTTTCTTGTGGCTTTGGCGAGTTATCCTGGGTTGCCCCGCCTTGGATTTGTCCTTTTTTTGCATTTTGAGGGCACCTTTCCCTTAATTCTCATTTGCAGATCCAAATTCTCACTTTTTCTGTTTGAAATTCTGCTCAATCTTGGCAGCATATCGATATGATGCACCAAGCGAGGAGATATTGAGGAACTCAATTTCCTCCTGAATGTATCTATGCAGGCAAATACGGTACTTCATCACCAAATTTTTCTTTGAATTTTTGATACCAAATTTTGTGCGCAGGGTGTGGAACATAGTCGTCAGCTCATTCACATCTTGATCCCTTTTTGTTGCAACATTGTCCATTGTATCTACTTGTCCTCATAGCCCCCTACGAGATAATATTGTTCCTTGATGGTGTCTTGGAAAGAATTCGAAGTGGGTGCAGCTGAAAACAGAGAGGGTTCCCTCTCGTCCTTTTGCTCACAATAGGTTTCCGACTAGTCCTTGACATGGAGGGCATCTTTCAGGAGTGAAAAAGTAATATTTTACCGGTTGGAGAAGTCATGAACTGAAAATACCATTATAATAGATTCAACCATCTATCTATGACATCTACATCTATTTTTCCCTCAAATATGGGAATGTCAAAGCTTACTTGTACCTTAGAAGGAGTTGCACCTCTAGAGTGGCTGCTAGATGCATATGCATAGTCGGTGGGCAGTTGTTAAAGAATTTGGGAAAATTTATCCATAATCGTGTTCCTTTCTTTCTTGAGGGCCTCCTCGAGAAATATTTTGATAGGATCTCCTGCTCCCTCATCTTTCTTTTCGTCCCCCATGGGCGGGCGTCGGGGTTTGCGAGGCTGATCTTACAGAGGTTCAACTAGAGTGAGCCCTAACTCCTTATATCCTAACCTCATTGGGGACATGCAAAGAAGGTTCGAGAAAGAGCAAACTGCTCTGATACCACTGATATGGACATATGCAAGAATGCAATAAAATACAAAAATACACATAAACGCAGAGATGCATTGGAAATAAGACTTCATTTCATTAATATCACATAACTAAAATATGCTTACAGATATAATGGAAATAAATTATCGATGGCGCTGGTAGCTTATCTCTGAGAAGAGATGTGGCGGATACAAGCCTCTAAACTATGTTACAATTAGGCTTGAAGGACTATTTATTATTGAGAAACAATAGAAAACCCTAAACATTCAAAAACCTAACCCTAGGAGATGAAGCGCCAAAACTATGGGCCCTGTTCAGGTAAATTGGTACATCAACTTCCCATGGATGTAACTTTGGCATACGATCTCTGTTTGACGCGCACAATACCTCGTTAGAAATATCTATCCGAGAAATACAACTTTTTAGTGAGGAACATTGATCAAAGACCCATGTTGCTCACGGTTTTCCCCAAAAAATGTCATTTAGGGCCTCAAAACGGCTTCGGAAGTTCAAGACCCAAAAAACTACTAAAAATAGTAAATTGTGCTACAATTAAGGAAACTAAAAATTTGAAAGAAACAATGGCGGGAGTCCAAGTGGAATAGTCAGGTGGCCAACAATATCCACCTGGATCAGACATAGAAAAGTACTTCAATGTTATTCCCACCAACATTGATAGATTCGATAGATAGGTTTCCCATGGGGCGTAGAGCAGACAATGACAAGGTTTTCTATTAAGGCACTATATGGTGTAAATGAAACTTCATGGGAAAAAATCCATCCATGCTAAGGGTTGGTGTGACTTAAGGCGAGTACCTAAGTGATTTTGACGGCTTAAATTCCCCTGGATCGTAGCTACTCAACCCATGGGTTATTCATGCCAACGATCTCAGGACTCACATAAACTAACAAAAAAAAAAGATTCAATAAATAGGTTGAATTCTTCTCCCTTTGAGTGGGACATTATTTTTGTAGAGTATAAGCATATCAATCTCACTTTTTCCCTTTTTCACATGGTGATTTTGACTAGTATCTATCAACCTCACTTGACAATGCTCTTAACCACTACCATGTTAGTCCCACCTCATTCTCCACTAGTGCCAATTAGATTTTTTTTTTTTTTTTCCAAATATGTAGAATTGGATTTTTATATGAATTACACAAAATTCCCAAATATGTAGAATTAGATTTTCCAATTAACTTTTGAAAGATTTTCGGGCACTTTCTTCACTCCGTTGTCCAATTCAAATGATTTCATTTTCTTCATAGGAAGGACTTTTATATGACAACTGCTGCTGTATCCACTATCCTTTTCTCTTTAGCCATTTTGTTTTTTCCGCATTTACAGGATTGAAGCTCCACAATTTGCGGTTCCCTGTTCTCTTTTTCCCAAGTCAAGTCAATAAATTCAATTTTCCACTCTTGTATTTTTTTTTCCACATCTACAGCATTATATATACTGCACAAGATTTCCTTTGATATCTTGCCCAATTTTCTTCTCCTTTTCCAACTTTTGTGGGCCATATGACAACTGGTGCTGTATCCACTATTTTTCTAAATTTTGTTTTTCCCGCATTTACAGGATTGAATGTCCATAATTTACGGTTCCCAGGTGAAGTCAATAATCAATTTTCTTAGTCTTGTATTTTTTTCCAGATCTACAACATTAAAGTTCCATCAGCTGCACAAGCTTTCCATTGATATCTTTTCCCAAGTCGAGTCAAATGGCCCATTTTTCTTCTCTTTTTCCAAATTTTATTTCGACTTCCTACTTCATTTTTTCCCCAAAATCAAATCAATCAATACATCTATTTCCTTCCCGGTCTGCACGATTAAATATCTATAAATATCTGGAAGATTTTTCGGTCTCCATTCTCCTTTTCTGAGTCAAGATCAATAGCCCCATTTTTCTCTGATTTGTTTTTTTTCAAAGTATGCAGCTAACATCATAATTTCACTGAAGTTGGAATGATTTAACATTTTGTCATTGCATTACAGTTTTCACATATGACGACTGCTCTATTTCCTTCCCGGTCTGCACGATTAAATTTCTATAAATATCTGGACGATTTTTCGGTCTCCATTCTCCTTTTCTGAGTCGAGATCAATAGCCCCATTTTTGTCTGATTTGTTTTTTTTCAAAGTATGCAGCTAACATCATAATCTCACTGAAGTTGGAATGATTTAACATTTTGTCATTGCATTACAGTTTTCACATATGACGACTTCTGTATTTCCTTCCCGGTCTGCACGATTAAATTTCTATAAATATCTGGAAGATTTTTCGGTCTCCATTCTCATTTTCTGAGTCGAGATTAATAGCCCCATTTTTCTCCGATTTGTTTTTTTTCAAAGTATGCAGCTAACATCATAATTTCACTGAAGTTGGAATGATTTAACATTTTGTCATTGCATTACAGTTTTCACATATGACGACTGCTCTATTTCCTTCCCGGTCTGCACGATTAAATTTCTATAAATATCTGGACGATTTTTCGGTCTCCATTCTCCTTTTCTGAGTCGAGATCAATAGCCCCATTTTTGTCTGATTTGTTTTTTTTCAAAGTATGCAGCTAACATCATAATCTCACTGAAGTTGGAATGATTTAACATTTTGTCATTGCATTACAGTTTTCACATATGACGACTTCTGTATTTCCTTCCCGGTCTGCACGATTAAATTTCTATAAATATCTGGAAGATTTTTCGGTCTCCATTCTCATTTTCTGAGTCGAGATTAATAGCCCCATTTTTCTCCGATTTGTTTTTTTTCAAAGTATGCAGCTAACATCATAATTTCACTGAAGTTGGAATGATTTAACATTTTGTCATTGCATTACAGTTTTCACATATGACGACTGCTCTATTTCCTTCGGGGTCTGCACGATTAAATTTCTATAAATATCTGGAAGATTTTTCGATCTCCATTCTCCTTTTTAGAGTCAATATCAATAGCCCCATTTTTCTCTAATTTGTTTTTTTTTCCCAAGTATGCAGCTAACATCATAATTTCACTGAAGTTGGAATGATTTAACATTTTGTCATTGCATTACAGTTTTCACATATGACGACTGCTCTATTTCCTTCCCGGTCTGCACGATTAAATTTCTATAAATATCTGGAAGATTTTTCGGTCTCCAGTCTCCTTTTCTGAGTCAAGATCAATAGCCCCATTTTTCTCCGATTTGTTTTTTTTCAAAGTATGCAGCTAACATCATAATTTCACTGAAGTTGGAATGATTTAACATTTTGTCATTGCAATACAGTTTTCACATATGACGACTGCTGTGCTGTGATTATTAATAAATGGATCATAAATGTATTGTTGTTCATTACCATACTCATGCAGAAGCTCATCGACAGATGGGACGTGGGTTCACTTCTGTTCCCTTGAATGGATGGAATATGATGGGGAATCCTCGATGGCTGAGTATCATGAAAAAAAGGTAAACACTTGGTAAATAACAAAAATATTGTCAAACAAAATATCTTAGTAATATTGAAAATATATTTACAATTAATAATAAAAAATTAAACTCACAACATCCAAGATTTATGGTTATAATAATTTAAAATTATAATAAAAATATTGTTAAACAAAATCTCACTATAATCATATTAAAAATATATTTATTATTAATTAGACATACTTAAATTTACATTATTTAAAATTTATTGTATCAAGAGACAAACTACAATCTAGTATGGAAAAAATGTGTAGACGTATCGTAAATAATAAAATCTTTTTTGATATTTACTTTAGAGGTATGATAGATAAATAAATATATAAATAAAACAAAGATATTGTAAATAAATAAAACCTCTTTTATACTTACTCTAGGGCTATGGTAAATAAACAAAAATACAAATAAACTAGAAGAATGATAAATAAATAAATATAAAAGATGTATGACAAATAAATATAAATAGATATAGTATAATATAAAACCTCTTTTTATATTTACTCCATAATCTTATTTATATTTACAAACATTCAAAAGTTATGTTTTATTTAGGTGAAGCATAAATACCATGGGCCAAATTATTATTAATACCATGCCAAAAAAAGACATTACTAACCATAATATTAATATTAAAATATTATTATTATTATCATTATTATTATTAAACCTAATATTCATATTAATATATTATAATATTGATATTATTAAATTTAATAACTTTGAATTAATACAATATTAAATTTGTTATATTATAATATATATTAATATATCATGATATATATTAACTCTAGATATATATGGGAGGGAAGAAAAAATACATAGAGTGATATAGGTGGAGAGAGAGGGAGAGGAGTGAGTGAGATAGAGAAGAGTAAGAGAGCGATGGGGGAAGAGAAACGATTGGAGGGAAGAGAGAGAGAGAGAGAGAGAGAGAGATGAGAGAAAGGGAGGGAGAGGAATGACAAGAGAGAGGACTTGAGAGAGATGAGGAAAGATGGAGGGAGAGAGGAGGAGATAGGGATTTGGAGGGGAAGAGAGGGTTGGAACAAGAAAGATATAGAGAGTGAGAATTGGAGAGACAGAGGAAAAAACAAGGGAGAGATGGAGAGAGAGTATTTAGGTTTTGGGATGAGATAAAGAGACAGAGAAGGAGAGATGGAGATAAGGGGGGAGAGAAGGAGAGAGGGAGGGAAAAAGTACAGTCGAGTTGGATTTCAATGCAAGCATTAATATTGGAGATAAATAGAGACAAGGGATGATGTCTACTACAACAACTCGAGCTAAATATTTAAATGGTTTACGATTTCAACTATCCTTTTCATATAATCGATATGAAAATATGACAAATCTAACAAGTGTGACAATAAGAATAATAGAGGAAAAAGTTTGAGATTGATTAGAATGAAGACTATGTGTAATTGACTACATTCTTATTATTCACATTTTCTATCATTCAACACTATTATTGTCACTTTAGGTTCAAAATTTTTATTCCATCATTTTTCATCATTAAAGTTATTAACAATATTTATCATCTTAACAAACTTAGGTAACTAAGAAAATTTAAAATTAAAATGACGAGGTTAATCTTAGACATATTTAGCATATTTAAAATGATTATATTAATATTAGATATATTTACATATTATTGATAAAATTAATCATATCTTCCATAGATTTTCCTTGGCCACACATTACTGAAACCATCATAGATCCATCTTAACTTTGCATCTACCAAGCCCAAGAGAGATCAGATCTGTCAAGGTGCAAACCTTTCCTCAAGTTTTGCACTAAAAAAAGTGGTTTTCACCTTAAGAGATTTGATTTCTCTCTACCCTTGATAGATCCAGAGCTAAATTGGATCTAGGCTAGTTGTTATAATAATTTAAAATTATAATAAAAGTAATGTTAAACAAAATCTCATTAAAAATAAATTTGCCATTAATAACAAAAATCTAAATTTACACCAATAATAGATAAAATACAAAATTTGTTGGCAATATGATGCAGAGTGTTGTCCTTGATGGCAACCCACTTGATGAAGATGATGGCAACCTACTTGATGAAGTTGTCCTTGATGATTGATGAGTTTATTAATGATGTAAACCTGATGTTCTACCAGTAACTCAGCAGTACCAGAGAAAGATATCTTCAGTATGTGCCAGAACAATTATGAAAAGTGTGTGTCACAAATCATACGCGGGTTTGTTTAGGAGAAGTAGCGTATGCACGCGAAAAAGTACGTGCCAAGTCGCGTATGCCCTATTGTGCTCTAAATTTATAAAACCAGGGGAACCTACCATGGTATTGACCCATTGTATTGAGCGCTCGTTTGTCTATCTGATCCCGTCCAGGAATACCCTCAGAAGTAATGTGGTTTTGGCTCATGGTATTGAAAAAAGGCTAAATCTATATAAGGAGAAGAAATTCATTGTGCAAGTGGGAGACAAGTGTCTGGGCTTTAATGAATACTTCACTATGAAGTTAATCTGTATGGTTGAACTCTGGTCTTAATTGATAGATCTGAATCTATGATGCACCTATGAACATGATGAAGGTTCAAGATCTCTAGATCTGAAAAGATGAATCTCTAGGATGATCTGAAAAGAAGTAATGAAGACCTGGCGCAAATCTATTAAAGAACTTGAAGAAATCTGGGTAAGTTCATAGATCTGGTCTGTTGTGCAAAGTTTATCTTTTATAGATCTATACGCAGGTTCAGTTCGTGAAAAGCGCGTGTATACGCGGATCTATTTAAACAAAGGTGCGTATGGACAGTTAGGGTTATGCACAGATGTATACGCGGGTTCACTTCATGAAAAGCGCGTATATACACGGGTCTGATTAAATAAAAGCGCATATTATATCTGATCAAATGGTTGCTCAAGGTTGAATGTGTTTCTGCATATTTATTCTGAAGTCTAGGTTATCTCTGATATTCTGGTTACATTGGTTTCACTTTTCTGTTTGAAGCATTGGGCAAAGTATGTTTGTTGATAAGTGAAGGGTTGTATTGGAGCTGTTTGATCCAGTTTGAAAATTGATGAAACGTGGTCTGTAGTGGATCTGAGGGTTGAAGCCTTCAGTATGTATATAGAAGCTTTCAGTCAATAGAAGCTGGTGCTAATTACAAGGGGTAGTAGCTCCCTTCCAGGAGAGGCTGGTAAACGAGAAGCAGGGGGTCGTAGCTCCCTTCCAGGAGAGGTAAATGAGAGAAGGTTGTAGCCTTCTGCAGGTGGATGCTTGCATGCTGGTATGAGTCTGCGCCAGTACATGGTTGTAAGAAGTTTTCTTAATATAATAAAGATTGAAGACTGAGACGACGACAGCGGTGGTTTTCTCCCGAATTGGGTTTCCACCTAAAATCCTGGTGTTCATGTGTGTTGCTTATGTGTGATGATTATTCTGTTCTTTCTGCCCCTGTTTACTGTTTTCTAAAACATCTGATGATTGAATATTGCAATGATCTAAGTCAAGAATCAATGCATAATTAGATCACTTGATATAGGCGATTTCTGTAACGGATATCCGCGTATATACGCTAGTTGTCTTCCGGAAAGTAGCGTATGGGTTTTTAGAAAGGAAGAAGAAAAAGTTTTATTGTCTGCACTAAATACTAATTCACCCCCCCCCCCCTCAGTATTTTTCCCAACAAAATTTATTATTAATAATATAAAACTAAATTTTAATAAAATATTTTATAATAAATTCATATTTTATTTTATATATATATATATATATATTTTGTAGTTGGTTTATTAAATATTTAATGCCTTGAAAATTTAATATATACATTTTATTGGTTTTTCATCTCGGTAAAAGGAGAGCTTAATAAATTCCTAAACATGATGTCATGTGCTTTTTTCTTTTTTCTTTTCTTTTTCCTTCTTTCTTTTTTTCTTTTAGAGGAGAAAAAACGTTTTTTTATATGATTGCAGTAAAACAATACATTTGCATATATAAGAACTTGTATGCATCAGCTAATCAAGACACCTCACTAAGAACTGATAACAGCATGCCCAAAAAAACCTGGATGGTGTGCCTATGCCACCCTTCTAAACATAATGAAAAACATTTTTTCTAGATGTGAGCATGATAGAGATTGTGGAATGATCTTTACAAGCCAAAAAAATGAAATGTAATGAACTATCAACTGGAATTTTTACAAACTGTAAACATAAACTATAAACGCATATTACCATAAACTATAAACATAAACTGTAAGAGTGTATCTCCATCGAAAAACACAGAATGAAAAAGAGGCAAAAAAAAATTAGGGCAGGGGCAGAGTATAGGAGTCCATCCAGCTGGAATCACGCAAATGTTGAATGTGTATGTGCCCAAAGGGGACATCCAACCCCTGCTTAGTTTTCCTGCCCACGTGTTAGCCTCACTATATATGTGTTGTAAAGGAGGGAAATTCATACACCGAAGGAGGTAATGTACTATGTTTGTCTAGTTGAGAAGTCCTGGAGGTTGAAAATATGAGATGTCATTTATCCCATCAATGAAAGTATTGGCATCTTCATATATGGAAAAAATTTGGATCTGTGTGTTGTAGGAAAACCATAGTAGGCTCCAAAGTGAATTTAGATCTGACTTTGTGTTGGTACTCGGACCCTTGTTCCAGTGAATGTAGTAGTGTTCTCCCTGCTCCAGCTTGATCCAAGTGCCACAACCCCAAGTCCCCTTTCATTCTGCTCCATTGAAGTAACCAGCTGGGATGCCCATCGGGTGAGGCCGAAGTCAATAGGAGAGATCTATGGTAGGAGAGGGAAGAGACTCTTATGTGTTTAACCAAGCCATGATCATGTGGTAGATCCTGAGAGGTGCCAACTGAATGCCTTCAAAAATGACCTTGTTCTGAGCTAACCAGACTTCCCAAAAGAGGAAGGAAGGAAGTGAGTTATATCTCAGGTCCTTATGTGACCAACTGTGGATACATTGTAATATACCAGCTGGACTCTAGTGGTTTTCCTATAAGAGATTAGAAAACATAGACCATATATCCAGTACAATAGAGCATTGAAGAAATCGAAGAGAAACAAATTCAGAGTCCTGTTTACAAAAAAGACAAATCCCTGGACCTTGGAACCCTCCCTTGGCCAAATTGTCCCAGGTAAGAATTTAGATTTTCCAAGACAGCCAAGTGAACAGGATGATCTTCAGAGGGATGTTTCGCTTCCAGAAGGTAATGAGGAAAGGCTAACTATCGCACAACATGGAGGAGGAGATCAAATTGTTGTATAGCTCTGATACATCAATGAATTCCTTTTTTGTTCTACTAGCCCAATAAATTTGGTCCCGAGTGGGATTGAGGCCTAGTCCAGCCTGCTTTAAATCCACTATTACCTGATTCCACATTACTTGTGCAGGTCCAATTAGGCCGAGTTATTGTGAATATTTCTAGACAGGGCACCCTTGTTGGTAAAAAAAAATGAATTGGGATAGAAAAAACAATCCCTTCTGCACAAGAGCATGTTGAAGTAGCCGAGGTATATGAAAATCCAGAGGGAGCCCCGAAATACCGTCGATACCCAGAATGATATTGTGTCCATTCTAGAACGTCCATAGGAGCCTATCACAGATGAGAGTAGAGATGTGCCTGAAGCTTAGGATGATAATGGAGCTTCCCGTAATACTAGGAAGGCCCTGTCTAAGAAAAGAATGAAAATTGTAATGGATTTGGTACTTACCTCTAAAAAGAAGAGATCAAATACCATCTCCTGTTAAGCCTTCCATAATGATTTTGCAAGAAGGGATTCTGTGAAGACTCTAATCTCTAATAGACCCCATCCCCCCATAAACATTGGAAGTGTGATCCAGTCCAGACGACAAAGGTGCAATTTAGAAGGCCCCTTTGGCCCGGACCACATGAACCCTTCCATGATCCTCTGAATTTGAGAGATAATATATTTCTGGATATGAAAGAGATGTGCCCAATAAAAGATGAATTGTGGGAGAACCACCTGTGTTAGAATAAGTCAAACCCCTAAGGATAACCATATGTTGGATGATAAGCCCAATATTCGTTGGAGCTTCTCTAATAACCATTGTCAGTCCTTGTTGCAGTATTTTCAAGGCTTAAGGAAGAACCCTAAGTATGTGAACTCCTCAGATATAAGCATGAGAGGCATATGAAAGAGGCCCACAATGATCTGTATGTCATCCTTATGTCCCCGTCCAGCCAATATGAGAGACTTTGTGCCACTTACCATCAAGCCCGAAGCAGCCCCAAATTCCAGCAGGGTATAATGAAGAGCAGACCAATGAGCACAAGATATGATTCCATATATTAAAATGTCGTCAACATAAAATGAATTCGATATGGCGATATCCCTGGAGATGTTCATGCCGAAGAACAACCCCCTGTGCTTTAAATCCTAGATATGGAAACTTAAACCATCAATGATGAGGATGAATATAAGCGGGGAGAGAGAGCAACCATGTCGAAGTCGTCGCCCAGCCCTGAAAAATTCAGAAGGCAGGCCATTAACGATGACTAAGAACAATACCAGAGAGATGCAATGAAGTATCCATCTAACATTCTGAGATTCCAAACTAACTTTTTGTATGACAAGACGAACAAAGGACTAGTCAATGATGTCATAGGCCTTGTGTAGATCTATCTTCGTGATAATTGATTTTAATTTCTTAGTATATACTGAGTGTAATCCTTCTTTTTCCAATGCTATTGGGTCGTGTATAAGTCTGCCTCAGAGGAAATCATACTGTTCGCGAGAGATGTGTGAAGAAAAAGACCCAATAATTCGTTTAGTGATCACCTTAGATATAACCTTGTAAACCACATTACACAATGATATCGATCGAAATTCACTGAAGGATTTAGGGTCAGTTGTCTATGCAATCAACACAATGAAAGTGGAGTTTATATCTCCCGAAACTCTTCCTGTGATTTTGGAATCTTCAACAACTTGAAGTAGGTCATCGGCAAAAAACTCAAAGCAATGAATAAATAGTTCCACCGACTAGCCATCTAGGCTGGGTTTTTATCTCCAGAAAATGATTTGAGGATCGCCATTATTTCTTGTTTTTTCACCGGGGAACATAACTCCTTATTGACAGCCGCATCAAACATTTTTGGATATTTATCAAATGACCAAAATTGGTCCATAAGACTGACCCCTTTTGTATTCATGTATTGTTCAAAGAAATATTTACAAGCCACCCTTCTGATGTCCTGCAGACATTGGAGTGTCGTGCCATCCTCCCCTTTGATTTTCCATATAGTATTTTGGTTCTTGCGGCCATTGGAAAAATGGAAGAAATTTTTTGTGTTATGGTCTCCCTCATGGATCCAAACCGCCAAGCTCTTAAGCTTCCAAGTGAGTTCCTCTACTTTCAATATGGCCAATTTTTTGTCTTCAAGTGTCTGAATATTTTTCATGACTTGCCCATCAAGCATCCGAAAAGCCATAGATTCATATATATTCCCAATTTCCTGCTTAATATTCGAGAGTTCCATTACAATATGAGCCTTTTTTTCGTTTCTCTTAAGCCTTGGTCCTCTTCTCTAGTTCACGAAGTCTTTTTGTGAGATGGCAGTTCCCTAGATTAGCCCGAGGGAGATTCTAGATTTCCTTGACCATGTTTAGGAATGTGGGGTCTTCTAGCCAAAGAAGGTTAAATTTGAAAGGGATTCCTTTGTATACCGGTACAAGTATCCACTGTAAGAAAACAGGTTGGTGATTTGAAATTTGAGAGAATAATGTTGGAGAACGCATATCCCTAAGGATCTCTAGAACTACGTCATGAATGAGGCACCTATCAAGTCTGTTTCCAACGTATTCAGTTCCCACTCTATGGTTTGTATAGGTCAGAAGGAGAGGCGAGGGGCGGATGTCAACTAAATGATGGTCAGCGAAAATGCTAAAAACTATTTCAGCCAGTGGATCCACATGACTGTGTGTACCCCAGCACTTAGATATTGTCACTGTGGCATTTAGATCCCCACGCAGAATCAAATTTGGGATATTGAGAATGTTGCTTGAGCAGATGCGAGACCAGAAATTGACACAGTTGCGGCAAGGGGAATACATGTAAATCAATTGGAAGCGGGAAGAGTAGCCATAGATTCTGCCAAATATTAGGATTCCGGAAAAAAAACTGTAAGCATGGAAGTTTGCGAAAGAGGGATCCCACATAACAATAAGTTCACCCGATAACCCCGACGAGTCAACGCCAACAATTTTCCGCCTCGGCCTAATGGAGAGGAAGTATGGAACGACCTTTGCTACAAAGCGCATGGTTTCCTCGAAGAAAACAATGGAGGGAGAATTCTTTGCAAAAATGTTTCTGAGGAGTAGGGACTTAGTGTGATCGCCATGTCCACAGAGATTAAGTGACAAAATTTTATTCATGGTTCGGGGGGGGGGGGAGGGTGTGCCTACTCTAAGTGCCTGGGGGTCGAAAGTGGAGATGATAGGAATGTCGTAAAGGCCATTCGAATTTACTAGGAAAAGTGAGCTGGTTTTTTGTATCCCCTGAAAATGGCGACTGTTATTTCCCCCCCGCTTACTGACAATGATGTCTAAGGCCGATCAGAGGGATATTTTGGGAGAAGATGCTTTGACCCAACCATCATGGACTATGACGGTGGCCATGTTCAGTTCAAGATTCATAAAGAGGAAGTCATAATCACGTCCAATTGAATTGCGTGGGGAATTAGGGATCAGTTGTGGATTAGGAGTTGATGCAATCGGGGAAGAGACATTTTCCAGTGGAGGCATGGTGGGTGAATGATCAAAAAAATCCAAAGGAGAGGAATTTTCCAATAGTGGCATGGATGGAGACATAACGATGGAATTATTTTGCTATGGTGGCAGAGTGAGGGAGAAGGGGGGTCGAGAAGACAATTTTTGCGGACAATCTATCCGGTGTGCTTGAACACTGGATGGGTGAACCTTGTGGTTGGATTGTGGTCCATCGAAAGGGTCAGAGGAATTTGAAGTGGGGGTGTTGGGTAGACGTGGAGAGGAGTGTGGAGGTGTATTAGATGGGGATTTATTTCGGTACAGAGTCGAAGATGAGAAAATAGGGGGATGGGAGTAAGAAACCATACCCATGACCAGAGGTGTCGTAGTAGCATGCTATGGAGAGAAGCCAATGCTGCGAACTGTCGTTATGTCCCTTGAACGCCACGAAGAAGGCCAGCTTCGAGGGTATATTTTCATCATGTGGTCGATCTGGTGGCAATGGAGGCATTGAAAAGGAATGCCCCAGTAGTCAAAGCGCTGCCTGTGTTGAGCCCATTCGACTCAATATCAATGCAGCTAGGCAGGCCCCCGGAGAAATGCACTTCAACAAGTAACCAAGTAATGTACTTATCTCGCGACCCCATACATCCAGGATCAAGATATCTAAGCTTGCCAATCGAATTGCGATGGTAGAGAGGGCTACATTTGTCACGAATTCCAAGGATAAACCCAGAATTTTTACCTATATACAATATTGTTGGGAGGGTCTTCATGATTGCATTGTAACCTCTGTACCATGGGTGTAGGTTTTTAGCAGATTATGTTAAGACCTAGATAGTTAAGAAGAAATAATGCATCAGTATTTTAGGAGACATCCACATTATTAAAAATATATTACACACTTCTGTTTGGATTATTTTATATTTTCATATTTGCTATTTCACACTATTTATAGTCCTCAATTGTTGGAAGTGTGTGTTGAATTTTGGTCAATTTGTCGACTTAAAAAACTTTAAAATAACTAATGCTCACATTTTCCTTTCAAAATATATGAATATAGTTTGTTTATGTGATTCATCTTTCCACAATACGAAAATTCACATATTTTCATTAATTTTATAATTATATTTAATGAAAAATATAATTATAATTATGGCATGTTAGTGTCACTCAGTACCCTGTTTCGAGTTTGGCTAGCACAGTTTTTCTCTCGAATTTTAGTCTCCCTGTCTATAAAGGGTGGACACTATAGTTTATTTGTAGAGGAGTAGATGAATGCCAAATTTCCAAATTTGGATGAACGCCAAATTTCCTATGTGAACAGAATCAATGTCTTCATGACACTCATCCAAATAGTCATAGTTTGAAAGTTTTGTTCCTTTCTCCCAAGAAACTAAACTTGTGCTAGTGTTGTTGGGCCGATTTCCAACAAGGCCACCATTAGCATTAAGGGAAAATGTATGTAAATTTTTGATGCAGTGATATAAAACGAGCCTTCACAAAAAAGAGAAAAAAATTTATTATTATTAACATAATATTAAAATTAATAGCATAATAATAATCAATATTAACAAATTAATAATAACATAATAACTACTTAATAATATATTAGTAACTATATATTAATATAATAATTTATAAATTAGCATGATGATATTATAATATGTTTTAATATTATGTTAGGTTTATATTATTACGATTTATAATATTGGATTAATTTGGTTTAATATTAAGGTTTTAGAATACTAAGATATTAATTTTAAGGTTTATAGTATTAACATTACGATTTAATATATTAAAGTTAAGGTTTATAATATTAGGTTTTATAATAGTAGGTTTATAATATTTGGTTTAATATTAGATTTTAATATTTTGATGTTGGAATGGTATTAAAATATATTCAATATGATAAATCTTAAGACTAATATGATAAATAATAAGATTAAAAACATTATATTATTATATCAAAATCTGAGTTTAATATATCAAACTGTGAGATTATAAAGCCTAAGACTAATATTATAAACTTTGAGATTAATATTACAAACCCTAAGATTAATATGATAAAACATGACATTAAAAATCATAATATTATTACATCAAACCATAAGTTTAATATATTAAACCATAGGATTATAAACCCTAAGACTAATATTATAAATGTTTAGATTAATGCTACATTACATTACAATTTATTCAACGACGCATTGTGACATTACAAATTTGGGGTTTAATATTAGGTTTTATAATACGAGGGTTTAATATTGGGTTTATAATTTATAATAGTAAGGTTTAATATTAGAGTTTATAAAATTAATATTAGGGTTTATTATATTGGGTTTTATAATGTTAGGGTTTTATATTAGGATTTAATACTCTCAAATTGGAATAGTACAAAAATGTATCCAACGTCACATTGCGGCAAACATTTTCTCATTACAATAATCAATTTGACAATCATTATTGCAATATTGAGTTTATAATATTAAGGTTTAATATTGGGTTTATAATTTATAATATTAATATTTACAATATTAGGGTTTATTATTTGGTTTATAATATTAATCATCGAGATTATAATATTAATCCTATGGTTTAACATTAATCCCAAGGTTTATACTATTAATTATTCTATCAATCATTGTTGCAATGTTCATAATCCCTTGGGCTTATAATCCCTTGGATTTATAATACTAATATTAGGGTTTATAATCTTAAGGTTTATAACATTAAGGTTTATGATATTAATCCTACGGTTTAATATGTTTCCCTTGGGTTTATAATCTCTTACATTTATAATATCAATAATCCCTTCGGTTTATTAATCCCTTGAGTTTATAACCCTAGGTTTATAATCAAAGGGTTTAATATATTAATATTAGATTTTATTTTATTGGGTTTTATAGTATTAGAGTTTCATATTAGGATTTAATATTGTGATATTGGAATGGTATAATAATGTATCCAATGTCTCATTGCGACAAACATTTTCTCAATACGACAATCAATCTCGCAACCATTGTCGCAATGTTACATTACATTGTAATTTATTCAACATCACATTGTTACATTACAAAATTGGGGTTTAACATTAGGGTTGTAATATTAGGGCTTTTAATATTGGGTTTATAATTTATAATATTAGTATTTAAAATATTAGGGTTTATTATCAGGTTTATAATAGTAATCTTTTGGATTATAATATTAATCCTAGGGTTTAATATTTATCATACAATTTATAATATTAATAATTTTGACAATGATTATTGCAATGTTCATAATCACTAGAGATTATAATATTAATATTAGGGTTTATAATCATAAGGTTTATAATATTAATCCTATGGTTTAATATTATTCCCTTCGGTTTATAATATCAATAATCTATCAATAATCCTTCACGTTTATTAATCCCTTGAGTTTATAATGCTAGGTTTTAATATATTAAACTTAAGGTTTATGATCTTAGGGTTTATAATAATGTTGGAAGAGGGTCTCCTACAAGCTGCGAAACTAGTCTGATTTTGTATATTTTTTAGTATAATTAGTCTAGCGTAGGGGTTTTGGGGTGGGTCAAAGCCCCGAAAGCATTGTAACGGGTCAAAGGGTAGACCTAGAGTCCGCAAACCATGGTTTGCGGACCATAGGAAATATTACGCTAGATTATTATAAATAGAAATAAATTTTGAATTGTAAGGGAGGAGAATGAGATCTTGATGTGAATTGTGGCTTAGTAGATCTGTTTTTGTTTTTGGGGAAAGGACTCCTACTGGCTGTGTGCGCGGAGATCCCAAGTCTTGTTGTGTGCGGACCCTACTGTTGTGTGCGCAGGTCGGGTTTGGGTATTGCAAGAAGGAACTGAAGAATTAATGAATGAGAAAGGGTGTTTGAGTAACTGAATCCATGTGTATTGTCTATGTGAATCTTTGACAGCTGTTGTATTATGCATATTCTGTGTTAAGATGCAAAATTATTGTGTAAGTTTTTTTAATGCCTTTGGGTCTATTCTGTTATGTTTTATGTAATACTACACTATTGTTTTAGAAGCATATGATTTGTTAAGCACAGTAAGTATAGTTGACCTTGCACACGTGGATGCGAAGGGGATCTATAGATCCAGTTCTGAGATAGGCGATCCGATCATTATAAAGCTGGATGCAGCTCTACTTGGATTACCTATCCTCTCTCAGGGTGCAGAAACCTGGTTCCAGTACCCACCCATACTGCTTCGGGTGATACTTTGACCTGTGGAAGTAGGTCACTGCTGAAAGGGCCAATAATATAAGGGTTTGTTGGCAAAAATTCACCTCTGAACCTGGGTCAAGACCCCTCCAGCCAACAAATAATAATCTTAAGGTTTACTATATTTGGTTTTATAATGTTAGGGTTTTGTATTGGGGTTTAATATTGTGACATTGCAATGGTACAGAATTTTGGCATCACGTTATGACAAATATTGTCTCAATGAGACAATCGATCTAACAATCGTTGTCACAAGATTACATTACATTGCAATTTATTCATTGTCACATTACGAAATTACAAAATTCGGTTAAACATTGGGGTTTATAATATTTGAGTTTTAATAACGGGTTTATAACATTAATCTGAGGGTTTATTATATTGGGTTTTATAATGTGAGGGTTTTATATTAGGATTTAATACTATGATATTGGAATGGTACAAAATGTATCGAACATCAAATTGCAACAAACATTCTCTCATTACGAAAATAATTTTGACACTCATTGTCACAATGTTACATTATACTGCAATTTATTCAACGTCACATTGTTACTTTGCAAAGCTTGGGTTTAGTACTAGATTTTAAATAGTAGGGTTTTTAAATATTCAATTTACAAAACCTTAATATTGGGTTTATAATTTATAATAGTATGGTTTATAATATTAATCAACCTCACAATTATTTTTGCAATGTTTATAAATCCTTGGGGTTATAATGTTAATCCTAGGATTTAATATTAATCTCTTGGATTTATAATATTAATGATATCTTGGGTTTATAGCATTAATATTAGGGTTCATAATCTTAACATTTAAAATCATAGGGTTTATAATATTAATCCTAGGGTTTAATATTTTTTTTTGCTTGGTTATGTGGTCCTAACATGGAATCACTCCAAACCTTTGGTCTGAGAAACCACGACCGAGGGACATCTAAGCCATCAAGATCAATCGAGGATCACACACGACCTCGGCCATACCAACCCTTATCATGGCTAGATTTTTTTTGCCTTTGGGAGGATTCGAACTGGTGACCTTTCAGCACGAGTGTCTTAACAACCCACTCTTCACCATCAAACCAAACCCTCGTTGGAAATCCTAGGGTTTAATATTATTCTCTTGGGTTTATAATATTAAACTTGGGTTTACAATCCCTTGGTTTAATTTTAGGTTTTTAATATTAGGGATTTCTAATATTTGATTTACAATATTAAAGTTTAATATTGGGTTTATAATTTATAATAGTATGGTTTATAATATTAATCAACTTGACAATGATTATTGCAATGTTTACCTAGCACAAATTTAATCATGCCTCTTCCCATTTGTTCATGCTCACTTTAGCATTTCCCTTCACTTTTAATAATGTGTTAATTTATTAAAAATGAAAATGAAAATAAAAGAATAATAAATTTTTTTCTTCCATATTTTTTTGGCATATCAGTAACATAATGGTTTGGGTCGATACCCATATGCTACCACTATAACCCCAGGTGCAACTACCCTTCCCCCAAAAATGAAGCATGAGCAAAGCGAGGATTGAACCTTTGACCTAAGCAATGGCAAGAACACCTTAGTAGCACATTCACTAACCAACACGCCACAACCCTAGGTGCAAAAGAATCATAAATATTATTTTGAAAAAAATATTAATATTCAAAATTAAATTGGAAAATGATTTAATAAAACTCTATAAATTAAAATGAATTTAAAATAATAATAATAACAATAATTTTAATTTTAAATTTTTTAAAAATATATAATCAAGATATTTCTTCATACAAAGACAATACTTTTTTTTTAAGTCTATATATTTATTTATATTAACAGTATATAATCAAAATTAAGAAAAAATATAAAACGCCAAAATTTAAGATACTTTTGTATGGGTGATAGAAAAAATTGAAATAAAAATAGAATTTCCCCACTTTTTCATTTTTTTTGGGTTTCCAGTATGAATGAATTTATATTAACTAAAACAAAATTCAATTTTCTTACTCCTGTATTTTTTTCCTAGATATAAAACATTAAATTTCCATCAATTGCAAAATATTTCCATTGATATCTAGAATATTTTCCCCAGTCAAAGTCAAATGGCCCATTTTTCTTCTCTTTTTCCAACTTTTATTTCGACTTCATACTTTCTTTGTTTTCCAAAAATCAAATCAATCAATGCATCCATTTCCTTGGCAGTTTGCACGATTAAATTTCTATCAATATTTGGAAAAATATTTGGTCTCCATTCTCCTTTTTCAGAGTCAAGATCAATAGGCCCAATTTTCTCTAAATTTTCTCATTGCATTACAATTTTCACAAACAGGTCTTTATATGACGACTGTTGCTCTGATTATAAATATATGGTGAATAACAAAAAAAACTCACAACCTTGGGCTTTGAAAGAAAGAAGTTGGAGAGATAAATGGATCATAAATGTATTGTTTTTCTCATCATGTTTGTGTGATTTGTTCATCAGAATCATGCAAAATCTCATCAACGGATGGGTGGATTCACTTTTGTTCAACGTCTTCCTTTGAATGGATGGAATATGATGGGGGAACCATCTTTTTCCATGGACGTGAAGGCGCTTCTAAGCTACAAAAGAGGCATCATATACGATCCATATGGATCGCCCTTCGACTAGACGACCAATAACTCACATAACGTGTGCTAGTGGTACGAAATTTTGTGCACACCAAACCTGAAAGGAGTGGTTGAAATTTCACTACATTCTTGCGAATTTAATGGTACACTATCCCCATCTATTGGAAACCTCTCTCTATTGAGGGGTTTATATATTTTGGATAGAAACCCATACCAAAATTCAGGAAGAATACCATACCAATGAGTAACCACATCATGGATTATAGTTATGGTCTGATTTGCATCGTTATGAATATTTGGAGCTGTGAAGTAAACCCTTGGAAACATCTTCTCATTAAAAACCATACAACCAACCAGGTGAAACTGATTGAAATTTTCCTCTTGTAAATTTTTTGGTGTCTGGAAAAATATGGCAGAAGTGTTTTCTTTTGTTCCATACCATCAATTATCAAACCAAAATATTTATTTGGATAATCATAACACTTCTTTCAATATTTATACAATTTTTGTCTTTCACTTGTTTGTTGATTGTGATTCTCTTGATGTTCTTTGATAATGGAATGTGCACATAAAATAAAAGAAACATATGAGTAAATATATTTTCATAATTGATAACTATCCAATTTTTAAAAATAATGTTATGAACACAGATCTATTTCTTCCCCTTGACATTTATATATTTTTACTTTAAGAGAAGCACATGTACTTCAAACCCCCATCCTCGTCTTCTTAGGAATACGAACATTTTCAAATTCATTCTTCCATACCATTGTAAAATATGAATATGTAATAAAATTACCAACTCCTTCAGCACCTTCTTCATATTCTTTGTATAATTTGTATATTTCTTGTCTCGAGAAATTATCTGGAATATGTATTGTGTATTTATTTGGCATACACTCTTGATGCTTTGAAAATAAGTCTTTCATCCATGACATAACAGTATTTTCTAACGGCCCAACCTCCCATTTCTAACGTACTTTTGAATAATATGTGGGATCCTTTTACAGTCTTTCTTGGATTCTTGACAAATGAAAATTACTAATTGAACGCAACATTTTGAAAGCCTTTCTGCAGATCAATACATTCCCAATATGATAATCATAACCTGCTAGTGTAGATTGCATGCAACCCACTAAATATGAATTTTTCATGCTTTTATTCATTGACAAATATCTTTTCCTTTTATCCAAAGAAAAGTTGAAATCCATATGTTTCAAGCAATCCTTTCGACAACATTCACTTGAAATCAGATGAACGAAAAAACTTTTGCTTGTGAGATATGTTGTCCTAACCCTTGTATAACTGAGATTTTTTGGATTCATATGAAAAGGTCTACTCCTACTCCTAGTTACAATATTTTCTTGAAACGTCTTTACCGTTCCCTTATCCTTTGTAAAATCAGTTTCATCACCATTAGGAGGAATATTATCCCCACTATCATCATTATGAACATTGTTAAGAAATCCATCAGCATCATTGCTTGGAAAATATTCAGCTGCATCCTCACTTGAAGAAAAAAATTTACAAGAATCATCTGCACTTTTGAAAACCTGACTGAGACGAAATTATTCACCATCTTTATCCATTATTTCAAAAGCTTCCCTTGGAGGATTCAATTCTTCATCACCATGAGTTCCTTTGAAAAGCTCACCTAGATAAAATGCATTATTCAAATCATTGCCTCTAAAATTATCATTTGCAAGAAACTCTTCACCCTCCCCTTCCTAAGTGGTGCTCTCATAATCCTTAGGATTAGGCCTAAGTGGAAGCTTTGAATATCTATTCACTATAAATTCAAAATCTCGCCCCTCCCCATCCTCACTGGTGCTCTCATAATCCTTAGGAGTAGGAATAAGTGGATGCTTTGAATCTCTATTTATTAGAAATTCTTCATCCCCCCCTTCATCAGTTGTGCTCTCATAATCCTTAGGATTAAGATGAAGTTGAATTTGAATATGGAAATTCTTCATCCCCCCTTCATCAGTGGTGCTCGCATAATCCTTAGGATTAGGATGAAGTGGAAATTTTGGCTGTGGAAATCCATCCCCTCTTTCATCAATGGTAATTGCATAATCCTTATGATTAGGAAAATGTGGATATTTTGACTCTAGAAATTCTTCATTCCCCTCTTCATCGGTGGTGCTCACATAATCCTTAGGATTAGGATGAATTGGATGTTTTTACTTTATAAATTATTCATTCCCCCCTTCATCAGTAGTGCTCGCATAATCCTTAGGATTAGGACAAAGTGGATATTTTGACTCTGGAAATTCTTCATTCCCCTCTTCATCAGTGGTGCTCACATAATCCTTAGGATTAGGATGAAGTGGATATTTTAAATCTGGAAATTCTTCATTCCCCCCTTCATTAGTGGTGCTCGCATAATCCTTAGGATTAGGACGAAGTGGATATTTTGACTCTAGAAATTCTTCATTCCCCCCTTCATCAATGGTGCCCTCATAATCCTTAGGATTAGCATGAAGTGCAAATTTTGACTCTAGAAATTCTTCATCATGCCCTTCATCAATGGTGCTCTCATAATACTTAGGATTAACAATAAGTGGAATAATTGACTCTCGATTTACATAAATTTATTTTTTCTACCCTTCATCAATTTTGTTCTCATCATCCTTAGCATCACGACCAAGTTGAAAATTCCACTCTCTGTTCATGGTGAACGAACTCTTGTTATATTCATCAATCTGAATAGAGTTGTTGCGTGACAAATATGTTCATGCTATAGAAAGAAAATCTTCACTATCAGAAGAACCCATGACTTTCTACAAGAAGATGTTCAATGATACAAATGCACTCTCTCCCAATGACAATATATAGCTTAAAGACTGAAAATTTCCCTCTAAAATTCCCCCGAAAAATTATCGCTAAAATTTCTCCCTCCAAAGTTCCCCCCCAAAAATTTTCGCTAAAAAATTACCCTCCAAAATTTTCATTTCAAATATTTCCCTCCAAAATATTCGTCTAAACTGTATTTCAAAACATTTTACTAAATTATTGGTCTTGAAATATTTTACCTTACTTTCTATTAAAAATATCCACAAAATATTCCTTCCATGCATTTCTTCCAAACTAAAAAGAAATCCTTGTTTAAATGATTTAACATTGACTACGTATCGAAATTTATTTATTTATTTATTTATTTTTATTTTTATTTTTTATTTTTTATTTTTTATTTTTTCCGACATTGCATAAAAGTCAATATAAACCTATAATATTCACTACATATTAATTTTCTTAGTTTTAATTTTAATCCCACATTCACGAAACGCTAAAGCAATCACACAATCTTCGCTATATAATAACAACCATTGTTTCTATTCTTCACATCACATCAAGTCTTATGGGTTTTGTTGGAGAAATTTTGTGGAGGCATTACGTTTTCATTGATAACGCATTGAATGAGAGTTTTTCACATTTGAAAGGTTAGTTTTCCTTTTATTTTGACCATTTAAAGATGAATTTGGGGAGAATCTATTTTTTATGGTTTTTATGTTCCAAAGCTATTTTTGTATGGTCTTCATGTTCTAAAACCTTATTTTTTTAATATTTTTATAGCGAAGAAAATGGAAAAAAATCTAAAAATTGTAGGGTGTTTAGGACATAAATTTAGAAAAAAAATCTTTTTTGGGTTTGTTGGGTTCCTCCACGAAACAAAAAACCAAAAAACAAGCATGCACATGAAAAAAAACACCCATATTTATATTTTATTTTATTTTTTCTTAAAAGTGCAAACAAAAAAAAAACAAAAAAATGATATTTTTTTCTTTTAATTTTGTTTTTTATTTAAACAAAAAATAGTTTTTTTTTAAATTCCTCCACGAAACAAAAAACCAAAAAACAAGCATGCACATTAAAAAAAAAACACCCATATTTATATTTTATTTTATTTTTTCTTAAAAGTGCGAACAAAAAAATAAAAATAAAAATGTTATTTTTTTTCTTTTAATTTTGTTTTTATTTAAACAAAAAATAGATTTTTTTTAATCCCTTTATATATATATATATATATATATATATATATATATATATATATATATATATATATATATATATATATATTTTATAAGAAAAAATCATTTTAATTGTAGTTTTTATTTATTTTTATTTTTTTGCCCCACTAGGGCCAGATGCTCCCCGAGTAGCATTGTGGAGCATTGCCCAGCCCACCTCCGGCCCCTTGCTTGGCAGACGTAGATTCTTGGAATTGAACTCTACCAAATCGTGGGCCAGAGGCTGGCCGAGCAACACTGCCATGTTCCCGGTCGGACGGCAATGTGGAGCGTTGCCCAGCTGGGCGGAGGTCGATGTGGAGTGTTGTGTGGTTGGCCTTCAACCCTCGACTGGGTGTAGGTCAATTCTGGGAATCGACCTCCACCGATTCGGGTGCCAGAGGTTGGTCGGCCATTGCTCCACAATACCGCCCGGCCAGCCTCCGCCCCCCAGTAGGTACAAATTGTTTATTTTTTTAAGTTTAAAAAAATAATAATAATAAAACATTTTTAAAATTAAATTTTATTTAAAAAATAATAATAATAATTTTTTTGTTTTAATTAATTTAATATTAAAAAATATTTAAAATTAAATTGTTTTTTATATATATATAATTTAAAAATCTTTTTTTTTTATAATTAAATTTGCTTAAAAAAAGTATAAAAAAATGTTATATATATATGTATATGATTTAAATTTGTTTGTTTTAAAATGAAAAAATCTATATGCTTTTATAATTTTAAGAATATATAGTTGTATTTGGAAAAGTTATATAGTTTTTTTTTTTTAATTTATTTTATAGAAATTAATTTTTGATTAATTTTAAATTTATATTAGCAAACTTTAAGAAAAAAAATCGACTAATTAAGATATTTGTTTTTCATTAGCACACACGCACACACACACATATTATCAGGAAGATGGAATCAAAGAAGATTTTTGTGAATGTTCCTGGATCAAGGGCAACAATTGTCAAATCTAAAGTTGCAACTCGATGCACAATGGATGTTGTTGGACGCACTATGGATACTTCTAGATGCACTAAGGATATTGATCGGCACACTATGAATACTGTTGAACACAAAAATTAAAAAATGTAATAAAAGTCAAGCAAGTGGCCCATTAAGTACATTCAAGATTTTTTTTGAATGGAAGAACGCAGAGGAAATAAATAAAACATATTTTCCATGGTATCTTGAAGACAATGAAATCGAGCATGATATACATATCTATCTATTTTATGGTATGATTCACTTAGGTGAATCATATGAGGTGATGGGAAGAGTACGAGACATATGTTTGGTGTCGAATACGAACACTATTTATGTTCTTGCAAGAATGGCTAATAAACATGAAAATTTTAGATATCATCTCTCAAAGGTAAAGTATGGCACAAATGAATCATCTACAAAGTTGTGTGTAGAAATCGTAAGCAACATTACAAATAACAATGTAAGTATGCTTATTTATATTTGTGTTATGCATTATTGTAAGGATCATTCAATTTTTTTATAAATGATTGATCATTGACATATTTTATTTTGTTTCATAGGATTTTGTTGAGCCTCTTTCAACATGTTTGAGGGTATTTATTATATGGAAGCCAAATATTATCACTGTAATCAAGAATTTCTACACAGAAATAGAAGAAGAAAGGAGAATGAAGCAAAGATCAATAGATGGAGAGACAAAAATAGTACAAAGAGGGTATCAACCAAGACTCACTAAGGTGGGTCAATGTAGTAAACCTAAACATGTTTCTTTTGAAGATGTGGAAGATGAAGCTGAAAAATTATGTTATAATTATTCAGGATGAGATTATAATTGTTGTGCAAAAGAAGAAAACAAATCAAACACCAAAAATAAAAATGACCAAATATGTCTCTCTTCTACCTGATGATGAAGAGCTTGTTTAAGAAGAGCAAATCAAATGTTGGTCAACCTGTAAAATTCACGAGCAACAGTGATGAACAAACTGAAAGCTCTAAAGGAAGCAGAGAAATCGTAACACCAGGTGTTGAGTTAGAGGATGACATTATTAAAACAAATCAAAATTCCATTCGATCTAAGTTGAGGAAGAATAAATTAATTTGTAGTGGTCAAAAATTTGAGCTTAATGTCAACCAATTATATTGTCCAGATGAAGGTTAATCTCAATATCAAATTAGAAAGGCACATTGCCTACATGTACATAATATGAAAACGTTGTTCTGGTTCAATCCATATGTGCATGTGGTGGATTATGTGGTTATTGTCAATCCATGTTAGGTTCCCCACAAAAAAGAATTTGATAACACACAATGTTTTGATTATAAATATTATGTAACTGGAGGGAACCATTCGGTAGAGGCTAAAAGAAAATTGATTGAGGAATATACCAAAAACTATCTTTTTCAAACAATGAAGTGCATCATTTACATTGGTTTAACAGAATCAAATTTATTGGCATGGGATCATAATGTAGATAATGAGTACATAATGAAAATGAATTTCATCCAAAGGGTCAAATTTTTTCATAATTAATTCACAGAAAAATGTGGTGGGGATAAGGCAAAAGTCAGTCTAACCTTTCAGAAGGAATGTTTAATGGAAACATGTTATCAAATTGATGAAAAAATAAAATAAAAATATGGAAAAATGCATTCAAATATATTTAGAAGCATGGATAAAATTTTTCAGATGGCATTTAGAACTAGGGAGATATGAGAATTGATTGATGAGAATTTTGAGCGGTGGGAGAATATTTCCATAAAAAATCAGAAGGTTAAAAAGTGTAAACCCATAATATTTACCAACAGTAAGACAGATCCTAAAATGAAGCAACTTCTGAGGATATGACTATCACACCTTGGAGAACAATGCAAGGAGTGAAGGATGAGAAACTAGTCAAATCAGTACTATCCCGTGTAAAGTTAGGTGAATTATCAATGGATGAAATGTGCGCAGAATTTCAAAAGTAAGTTTGTTGAATTATTTATACTTTTCCTTTAATTATAATTTTCTTTTAAATAAAACATAATGTTGTTGGTAGAATTTGTTATACATATCACTATATTAACTATTTTAACTCTATTGATTCAGTCATAAGGTTTTATGAAAATACAAAAGCATATGATTGAAATGTTGAATAAAGGCATTTGGAATAATGTTGTGCGCCACTACCCAGAATCAAATTCTACAACAACACTTAAAGATTTTTATATTTCATTCAATAAGGTATGTTGATTTATACATTCATTTTATTCATATGTAAACTTTTTTTGTTTTATTACTTATATATATATATTTTTTATGTCATTAAAGATGTTGAAGGAGCATGGAAATGGAGTACCAGATATTTTCAAAAGCTTTATTGAAAAAATTAAGTTGGAAAATATGAGAAAGCAGTGAACCATCACCACCTTGGAGATTTGTGATATTTCATTCAGACAAACAATTTGCAATGTTATTAACAAGCTTCAAGGGAAACACAAACTCAAGGATGCAGCTTACATGGTAAGACATTGAAATTGTATGTTCGATTAATGTTAATTTTTTTTGTTTATGTACAATTTAATTTAAATTTTACTATGTTATGTTATAGGAAAAAGTCAAATATTGTTTCTTCCAAAGATAAACCTATTCTAAATTATTCTTAGTTCATCCATGTTGAATCTTGGAGAAAAGAGGATAGTTATAAGCCTATTCTTTTGAATTGAGTACTGGTTCATGATGTTGTTGTAAGAAAACTAACATATGAGGATAAAGATGCGAAAGGAGATATAGTTAACATTTATAAAAAACCACAAGAATTTATTAACTATCTTATGGATCTATGTTCAAATGAAGGAGATTGGGTTTTGGATTTATTCTCAAGTTCAGGTAGGTTTTCTTATATAGAATTGAATTAAATATTTTATTTTTTATTTTTTATGTGTTTATACTAATTTGCTTAATTATTTTTTTGTGCTTGATGATTAGGTAGAACACTAGCATGTTGCCTAAAAAAAGGAAGAAATTGCATTGGAATTGAGAAAGACCTAGTGCAATCCAAATTAATTCAACAAAGAATTAATGCTCTTCAATTTCTTCAAGATGCAATGCAAGAATTTGGTTTGAGGAAAGGGGACTTTAATGAATCTTGTGTGGCAAAAAAGGAAAAGGAACCTCAACCACCGTTATATGGAATGATTGTAAAATGACACTTTGGAAGATTTGCAGACATGAAAGATCCATTAGAAGATGACAATGACCAATTTGAAGTAGAAAATGTTGTGGAATAAGACATTAATGATGTTCTAGAATATGTTGAATATGGATTAGTTGATATTATGGATTATCTTTAACTTACGCTTGCAAATAAAGTTCAATTTTGAGAGCTATTAATCAGTTTTACTTGTAATGTTTAGAATTTGATATTTTAGGACAAAAATCTTTATTTTGTGCAAAAAACTTGTGATTACTATTAATTTTTGACATAAAATTCATAAAAAATGCTATTTTTTAAAGTATTTTTGTTAATATTTTCCCGAAAAAAATCTTTTATTTAAAATGTCTTTTTAAACAAAAAGTTTCAAAATGTGTATTTTTTCATTGTATTTATATTGAAAATGTGTATTTTTTTGTCAGGTGGTTAAAAATATTGTTTTTTTAGTGACAATTATTTGATGTGCATTAAAATATTAATTAATAATACATAAACATATAGAAAATACTAACTTTAAAATATTAACCCTTTTTTTATTATCTTAACTATGTGAAAAAATGAAGATTTCATTACAAAAAAATAAAAAAATAAAAAATTTAATTAAAAAAATACATAAATACACTTAAAAATAAACATCTCAGGGAAGAAGAAGACATTAGAAAATGTATAGTGTCAAAATCAACCCTCTAAAAAAAGTGGGTGATTATGCGTGACCACTTTTCAAAATCAACATGAAAATCATGACATTAAAAATAAATAAAAAATTAAAGTGCCAAAAATATGCTCCAAAAAAAAGGGTGATTCTGCATCACCACTTTTCAAAATCGGGTGTTTTTTTTGCTACCTCAAAAAATTGGTACAAGGTAATTTTCCTGTTTGATCGGTAACTTTGTTTTTAGATAACAAGTGACAAAACAACAAGTTAAATAAAACATAATCCTATCATCTACTAACATTATAACAACATGATTAACATTCATATTTTCGATATTTTAAATCGAAAACGCCCTACACAGTAGCTTTTTGGGTTTAGGTTTTCGCAGTTGTAGGGGACCAAACCAGCCGCCATGAGTGTGCCAGGGGGTGGGGAGCTTCCTCCCACCCAGCCAATCTCCTTAGAAGAAGCTTTCAGAAGTATTATTGCGCAGAAAGGGAAAAAATCATCAACCCCCTAAGCCTCGAAATTTATCAAAAAATTGGATGAAATCCTAGTGATTGCCTTGCCAAAAGAACAACCAATAAAAATTTCCCTAGCTCTGGCTAACAGAGGATTGGTAGGATAGTTTATGGGGCACTCGCCCTCAACAAAAATAAGAGATGACTGGATCCAGCGTAATTGGAGGCCTCAGCTTAAAAACAATGTGATCTGCTATGTTGTTGGAAGAGGATTTTTCATTTTCGAATTCACCTCCAAGGAAGACAGTGATCTGGTCTTTAGGAGTGGCTCATACTTTATGGGTAACCAAGGTTTGTATCTTAACAAGTGGACACCCAACTTTGATCCTTCAATTGATGTCCCCAAAGAGGTTCCAGTTTGGGTCCGTCTTCCCAATCTACCAATCCATTGTTGGAGCTTCCATTCTCTGCAGAAGATCGAAAATGGTCTAGGTCGTTTCATTGACAAAGCGGATAACAAAGGCCAATATACCTGCACACAAATCTGTGTAGAAGTTGATCTGGAAGTTGGCCTCTCGGAAGCGGTAAAGCTTACTGTGGGTGAATGGCATCACTATCAAAAACTGGACTATGAGCAATTACCTTTTAAATGCATAACTTGCCACGAACATGGACACTTCCAATGAAATTTCCCAAAAGCCCAAGCAGTGGAAAAAGAGGTTAGAGAAGGATGGAAAGAGATAAAAAAGGACAAGGCAATCCCAAAATTAATCGAGAAGAAAATCTCAGGTCCAACAGTGAATCCATAGCCCGACCCAAAAGCCAAGGAAGTGTCAAAAGAAGGTTCATCTTCTGGGGAAAAGGTTGATGCCAATGAGATACAAGAGGTTCCAGATGGACCAACAAATAAAGTGAAAGAAACAGAGGCAAAGACAGATCTGCCTCCTTCAGAGGATGATCAAAGGGAAAAATAAGAGAACGAAGAACACATCAATCTCAGTTCCGACAAAGGGGGAGAATCAGAAGATGAAGACTCTGAAGAAAGTAGCACTCAATTCACTCCTATAAATACGGCTAGGGGATGAAAGCCTAAGAAGAAATATGTTGAAAATGCAACAAGATGATGGAGCTTAGTGAAATGAAGTTGCCTTCACTAAGTGGGCCCGCAGGCTATTTTTGGCGCAAAGTCTATTTTTAGACTATGTCTATTTTTAGACATATGGATCATGGTCTATGAGTTGCAAGATGCTATTTATGGATGATTGGTCGAGTCGGTAAAAATAGATGGACCTCTATTTTTAGACATTGGGCGGAATCTATTTTTAGACTGCCAGGCTAAAAATAGAACAGTCAAATATTATTAACCCTTAATAATATTTAGACTATAAACATTATCTTATCCTCTTGGAGCACTTCAGTTTGATGCTTGGATGTGGCATATGCAGCTGACAGAAGGAATTACACTATTCCTAGGGTTTAGTTGAGCTATTGCATGGTTGACTTCAGTTAGAACTCATGTGGCAGAGTTTGGTGGAGTTGATGAGACAGTTGGTGGAGTTGTGTTCGGTTTAACTTAGTTGAACTAGTTGTATTTAGTCTAACTGATAAATACACTAGTGATGAGTGGTGTGAATTAATTATTAATTAATTCACTAATTATTAACTCATAAATCAACTAAAGAACACATCAGTTAACTCATTGCATGGATAGTTCAGTGGAGACCAGTGGAAGAGGTGGGTGAAAGGGTGAGTCTACTATCAGTTGTGACTATAGCTATGCATGAGATATGCACAATCATTGATTGAGATTGCCAATGAGGATTGCGCAGTACATCTTGGTGGGATTCGAACTTGGATCTAATGTTATTCCATCTTGGATTGCGCAGTAGAGGCAGGCAAACAGTGGAGGAGATTTGAACCCGTGACTTGTTCAAATCTAAGCTAGTTTTTGTGTAACTATTGGAGATAGTACTGAGTACTTGTGAGGAGTATTGTACTATGATTGTTACATGTTCTCTATCATTATAGTATACAGATAGTTGGGGGTTTTCAGTTGTATGCTTTCCCCATTACATACTGTGTTTATATGTGTGAATGATTATTGTTTAATGACCGCATGTGATTGTTTTTAATTCCGCAAATTGATGATCAATGGTAGAAGAGGTTATGTATTATGCATGAAGCTCAAATAATGTGTGATCTGGATAATCTCGGTGAATAAGTGATTTATTCAGAAATTTCTACAAAATAGAGAGAGGAGAAAACATATCTGGATGTGCTCCAAGGCTCCCAGAAAACCCTCAAAGGAATGATAAATAACAGATCCAAACACAAACATGGCTAGGCTCCAAAGGGAGCCACAACCCCCCAAGCCAGTAAATAATGAAATACGTCTCCTAGAATTGCATAGGGCTAGGTAGCAATCTGAAAGAAGAAGAAAGACATTGTTAGATTGTACTCAGCTGAAATCCTTCTCATTCAGGAGACGAAGTTGGAGGATCATGTCCTCCTCGAGGCATGCAAAGTATTTTGGAAAAAGGTCAAAGGAGAGCTGTCAGTGCCAAAGGTGCTTCTGGAGGGATATCTACCTTTTGAGACAAATCCAAATTTGACCTAATAATTGAAGAAAGCAATCTCCACTAGCTCTTCACCAAGTTACTCCACAAAGACTCTGGCCACCAAGTAAGTATGTTCAACTTATATGCTCCGACCTTACCAGTTGAGAAAAGAAGGGGACTCGCCACAGTCCTATATTATCATGCACAACCCAGAAAATGTTATTATTGTAGGGGATCTCAATGTAACTCTCGTTGCTGATGAGAAAAAGGGGGCTCACATGTTAGGGATCCAGCTAAAGAATGGGTTGAAGATCTCATGTTAGGTTGGGACCTGGAGGATATCAAGCCCTCCCTTGGAAAATTCACCTAGACCAATAAAAGGATAGGTCCTGCCCACATTGCTGCCCGCTCGGATATATTTCTTGTTCAATCCTCCTTCCTGACCTTTGGACTAATGGCCTCCTCTAAAATTCTACCCAACTATACCTCTGATCACAAACCTATTCTTCTTGAGCTTTCCCTAGATAAAAACCTTGGCCCCATTGCTTTTACATTCAACCACCTGTGGATCCATCAAGAAGGACACCAAGAGGTGGCCTCTGTGGCCTGGAACTAGGAATTCAAGGCTCCCCCTTCTTTTTCTGGGAAGAAAAGCTGATGGGTCCTAAAAAAGAGCTTAAAGCCTCGGCTAAATTTTTGAAGTCTCCTTCTTCCAAAAGAAAAGAGGCGCATGACTGTTTAGAAAACCATCAGTTGATCCTGGAGGACTCTGAAGTAACTCAAGACCAATTACACAAAGAAGTAGAGCTGCAAAAAGATTTCCAAAGAGCAAGCAGGGAGGAAGAAGAGTTCTGGAGGTTGTAGTCCAGAAGTATTTGGTTGTAGGCTGGAGACAAAAACACAAGCTAATTCAATAAACAAGCAAAGGCCCGCAAGAATTTCAA
This sequence comes from Pinus albicaulis, assembly GCA_034641835.2. Classification (NCBI taxonomy): domain Eukaryota; kingdom Viridiplantae; phylum Streptophyta; class Pinopsida; order Pinales; family Pinaceae; genus Pinus; species Pinus albicaulis. The sequence continues at coordinate 1,557,940,335 of CM076580.1, read as the reverse complement.
AGAAGTAAATGAAATTTACTATCAAAACACCTTGGTTAAAGACTTTGAAGGCATAAAAAGAGCAGCCCATTCCTTCTTCAAGGATCTCTTCTCAGCCCCAGAAGAAATCCCTATTGACACTCACACCTATCCGATTGACCTAATCCCTCAGCATGTTCAAAGTGCATATAATCTTATGATGACTTCTCCGATCAGTATGACAGAACTTAAAAAAAAATTGGATTGCATGGAACCTGATAAGGCGCCTGGCCCTGGTGGGTTCACTGGAAGGTTCTTCTTGACTTGCTGGTCTAACATAAGACACGATCTTCTAAGAATGGTCAGGAAATATTAGAATTTCTCCAAGATAGGAGGCAACACTAATTCAACATTCCTTGCCCTGGTTCCGAAAGAAAAAGGAGCCACCAACTTCAGCAGATTCCATCCCATTTCCTTGTGCAATACAGGCTATAAGCTAGTCACTAAAATTATAGCCAACCATCTTAAGAAGGTTATGCCAGTTATCATTCCAGAAAACCAAGGAGGTTTCATCAAAGGGAGGAAGATTCTTGACAATATAGTGCTGGTGCAAGAAGCAATTCATTCAAGATGTCAACAGAAAGAAACAGGTATGGTTATTAAGCTTGATTTGGCAAATTCTTTTGAAAAAGTGAGACATGAATTCATGTTTATAGTTATGGAGAAGCTTGGATTTTCAAAAGATTTCATAAGTTGGTGAAAGCCTGTATAGCCTCTCCATGGATAGCTCCTCTGGTTAATGGTCGGTCAACGAAGTTTTTCCAAGCCTTGAAGGGGCTAAGACAAGGCTGTCCAATTCCCCGTCTTCTTTACGACATTCAGGCTTCGGTGCTCAACTTCCAACTTGACTACTGCCAGCAGATCCGAACACTATCAGGCCTCAGGATGGTTCACAATGTTAAATATATCAACCATGCCCAATTTTTCGATGATACCTTGCTTCTTGGAGGAGCAAGCATTAACTCAGCAAGGTTCTTTAAAAGGGAGTGGGACATTTATAAGGAGGTTTCGGGCAGAAAGATCAACAATTTGAAAAGCACGATTTATGGTTGGAATTGTTCGAAAAGGGAAATGATAGACATAGAAAGGCTATTATAAATGGAAGGATCCCTGTCCTAGGAGTCTTTCAAATATCTAGGGATTCCTATCTTCAAATCAACTCCTAAAATTTCTCACTGGATGCCTTTGCTAGATAAAATGAAACTCAGAATTCAACCTTCGGGAGCATCGTGGTTGAACATTGCTGGAAAGGTGATTATCTTGAAATCTATCCTCATAAGCCTCCCCTTATATCAGAACTCAATTCTTCTTGCCCCTAAAACCATCATCAATAAAGTGGATGGTCTGCTTAGAATATTTCTGTGGGAGGGCGGGAAAAACAATGAAAGAAGGCTTCATTTAGTAAGCTGGGACAAACTAAAGAATCCTTTCTCTGAAGGAGGTCTCCAAATTCATGATTTCGCAAATCAAAATCTTGCTCTAGGCTCCAAGCTCCTCTGGAATCTTGTTTCTAGGAATTCCAATTGGAGAAAGAGAGTTCTATGGAAAAAATACTTTCATGGGCAACGCATAATATGTCTAGACCAGCCTCCAAGATCTCTTAAAGGCTCGCCTGTCTTCAAGCTTTGTCTCACAACAATGGAGCACTTCAACACCAAGCTTTACTAGATCCCAGGTAATGGGAAAAAAAATTAGAATCTAGGAAGATTAGATCCTTGGGGTTTAGCCCTTTCCCCAGTATGTCGATCTGGAAAATATCAGGAATTGGCTTTAGGCCAGCAACCTGACTACCCTTTGGGACATTTCCAAATGGACTGATGATGCAGATAAACTTTAGAATGGCTGGAAGCTAGGGGAGGTTCCTGATTTGCTTGATGAAGAAGCCACCTCCTTGATATTTTTGCTTTAAGGGAAATCTCCCTTAAAGGCCTCTTCAAAGGAAAAAAGAGGGTGGGGCTCAATCTATGGTTCACACTGTGCAGCTGAAGGATACAGAAGCATCATGGATTTTCCAAACATTCCTCTAGATCCATCAAAATGGAATTTTATTTGGTCCTTTCCCTCTATCCCCAAAATTGATTTCTTTTGCTGGACTCTGGCTCACAAAAGTTCCCTCACTAGAGACAATCTAAAAAGGCGACTGATGGAAGGTCCCTCCAGCTGTCCCCTTTGTGTTTCAAATGAAGAAACTACAGACCATCTGTTGCTAAATTTCCCATTTGCTCGAGAATTCTGGAGTGATGTCCTGAAGATAGGACCTGACAGATTCAATCTCCCTGGAAATATTCTAGACCTGCTAAAACATTGGGCCAACCTATCTCCATTTTTCCTCACCAAAAAAGACCTCCTCAAGACCGGATGGGTGTGGATTCCAAAATTCACTTGCTGGAAGCTGTAGCTTGAGAGGAATAATAGAATATTCAGGGAGGAGAGTTGTAATTTGAACAGAATAGTTTCAAAAATTAGAGCTCTACTGGGAGAGGCCTTAGATGTCAAATCCACTTTAAAAAATGCTACGAATTTGGATAGTAAGGAAGATCAATGGCTAGAAGAATTGGTCCCAAACCATCAGGTCAGATTCATCCCCCCATCAAAATCTATCACTGATTGGGAAATTCATTTGGAAGAGAAGGAATTCATTAAATGGAATTCAACTCTAGATGATCACTGCCTGTTCTTTGACGGGGCCTCAAAAGGTAACCCTGGAGCGGCTGGGGGTGGTGGTGTGATCCTGAGTCCTGGAGGCTCTATTGTGTTGCACTATCCCTAGGGTCTCGGCCAAGAAACTAACAATAGAGCGGAGGCGCTAGCTCTTTCACAGGGTCTTAATTTAGCTCTAAGTAGGAACGTTCTCTCCATTTCAGTCTTTGGAGATTCCAGATTAATTATCCAATCTTTGAATTCATAGAGGAATCCCTCTCAGCTGCATTTAACTTCCATCCCTAAAAAATTCAGGCTTTTTCTTTCCAAATTCCAAAAAATAAATTTCTTCCATATCCCTATGAAGTTAAACTCAATGGCTGATCGGGAAGCCAACCTTGGCACACTCCGGAGCAGGAGATCCTTGTCAGTTAATGGATTCGAATCGATTTGCAGCATCCCCTAATATAGAAGGACTCTGGCCCCCTATCTCTGCGACCAGTTCTATTATACAAGATTCATTCCCCTAGCTGAAACTACTGGTTTGGTCCATATTGGATGGGTAGCTGATATAGATTTCGGCATCTCCTCCAGAATTGATAGCAGGGCGTTCCTACCATTTCTCTTGTCATATAATTCAATGGTATCCAAAAGCAATAAATCTCTTCAAAGACAAGAGCTAGGTCAAAGCACTGCGAAGTCTCTGGGAGGAAACCTCTGAATCCAAGGAAACAAATAAAGATCCCAAGGAGGACATCTCTAGGCATTTTAATGAAGCTGCAACCAAAACTGGAAAAGCTAGGAAACCTCTCTGCAATCTTAAAATGAAGTTAGGAACCTGCAGGCAAACAAAAAAAGGATCCAAGAGGTGGTTACCTGCTCCAAACCATATCAAGATTATCTTCAAACCTCGGTCAACTCCTGCAATCACGTTGAAAACTTAGTGCATTCGAATGTAGCTATCTGGAACCTCCTCAATACTTGTCAGAAAGAAAAAAATAGATGTAATGGTGATATGAGGACCTGCAATGTAAAAGCCCTCGGCAACTACTTTTCCGAACCTTAAATAAATAATCCTTAACCGTTATTGTCAAAAAAAAAAAAAAAAACATTATAACAACATGATCGCATGTAAAATGTAACAACTAAATGCAAATGTACTTGAATCATTGCTACATATTCATGAAATTAAATATGTAAAACCATATATGATTGTTTAAAATCACATGATCATGCAAATGTACCTAAATATCACCTTTAATAGAAATCTACACCTAATTATAACATTCACATGTTGAAATGCATAATGTACCACATGTGTTTTGTAATTTGTAATTTCAATCTAGATTCATTTTAAATAACAAGTGATAAAACAGAAAGTTAAACAAAACATAATATTATCATCTACTAACATTATAATAACATGATCACATGCAAGATGTAACAACTAAATGCAAATTTACTTGAATCATTGCTACATATTCATGAACTTAAATATGCAAAACCATATATGATTGTTTTAAATCACATGATCATGAAAAATGTACCTAATATCACCTTTAATAGACATATACACCTAATTATAAGATTCATTTCAAATAACAAGTGACAAAACAACTTTATACAAAATATAAGAATTGAATCTACTAACATTATAAGAACATGACAATGCAAAATGTATTGGACTAAATGCAAATTTACTTGAATCATTGCTACATATATTCATGAACTTAAATATGTAAAACCAAGTTTTAAGTATCAAATCGTGAAGCAAATTGTACCATTCAAAATGTACATAAACTCCAATATTAGCATATACTAAATCATAATTTAAAGAACTTTATATTTAAAACATGTCCAAAATTTATATCATTCAATAAAAGTAAATATAACATTTGCTAGATATAAAAACCTTGTCAAATAAAATGTTGGACATCAATTTATAGAAAATTAAATACAACATGTACTATAAAAAGACTATCAAATAAAATGTTGTGCATCAATTTAGAGAATTTGGCTTAAATGTATTTTCCAGCAGCCTCTTTGTGCTCTTATCTGAAGAATGGGGTACCTGCACAACGTGTGTAATTGCATATATATACATATGTAAGAAATTTATGTATGTATTAAAATTAAAATTTAATGTTTTAAAATTAAATGAGAATGTAGCACTTCATAAAAAAACAAAATGAAAAAAAAAATTCATGCAATACCTCATGCAGTTCCCCCTCCATTGTCTCGTGTTGGCTCTGCATCAATGCATCCTCCTGGATAAATCATAAAATATACATGTAAAAGTATATATATTAAAATTTTAAAAGTTTGCAACTGAAAATGCATAAACTCATGCAATTTATTAAAAAAAAAATTAGACAACTTCTTCAAATTGTTTGGATGTTCCTATCCCCATCGTTGACTCCATAAAGTGCTTGGAGAACAAAAATAATTTCCACAAACCTAAAATTAAATAATTTTAAAACTATTAAATAACTCAAGATCTATCTCATTTTTTAATGAAACTTGCACTTCAATTTATAACTTGAAACATAAGTGAAAAATTGAATACTTGTGACAGTGGACTATTTGGCACATCTCCTTACAGGGAAGAAGAGGGTGGCTCCATTTCAAAAACATGAGACGGAAGTAGAATCTATTAATATTTAATTATATACATGTGTACACATAATTTTTTCTTTTGAAAATAAATCCTCATGATATTAGGTCGATATAATAATAGAATAATAATTATACAACAACATCATGAACTCTTAAAAAACACTAACATTTCCCAAAATATCATCTCGATTTCTAGAACTTGAACCTTCGACTATGATATTACCAAAATTTTCATTCAACATGTGTGCAAACTGCAAATTGTAAACATATCATACATTTATGTTAGAACAACACATATAGACAAACATGTGTATGTTGGCAATATGATGTAGCATGTTGTCTATGATGGCAACCGAATTGATGAAGTTGTCCTTGATGGAAATTCTCTGATAAAGGATGGAGTATATGTCTTCCTGGAAAATATCAGTAGTCCATTAGAAGAATTGTGTAATGTCTAGCAGAAGATTGGGTAATTTTGATATTGCAGGATCTATACGTGGGTTTGTACAAGCCAAGTTGCGTATACATGCTGATGAGTACGATCCAAGTCGTGTATGCCTTTTGCACTCTAAAAAGATGATACCAGGGGGCATTACCATTGCATTAGCCCACAGTATTAAGCGTTGTGTCGTCTATTTGATCTTGTCCAAGAATACCATCAGTAGTTGTGTGGTTTTGACTGCTGGTATTGGTGAAGGCTACATCTATATAAGGGGAAGAAGATTATAGTTCAATGGTGTGCATATGTCTGGGTATTGAATGAATACTTCACTCTGAAGTATATCTGCATGGAATGGGTTGCAGTTTATTGATAGATCTGGATTAATAATGCACCTATGAATATAACGATGGATCAGAATCTCTAGATCTGAAATGACTGTATTTTCTAGATCTGTTTATGGAATGTTTAGATCTGTGATCTGGTGAATATTTTGCTGAAGAAAAGGGTAAGATCTGAGCTGATTATTTATTCTGAAGAATTGCGGAGTCCTAAAATAGTTGCAGATCTATATGCAGGTTTGTCTTTGTGAAATCACATATATATGCAGGTTTGTTTCAGCAAAAGCGCGTATGAAATCTAGGGTTTTGCTGAAGTAATGCTTGCAGATCTATACGCAGGTTTGTCTCTCTAAAAGCGCGTATATATGCAGGTTCGTTTCAGCAAAAGCGCCTATGGAATCTAGGGTTTTACTGAAGTATACATAAGGAAATTTATGATCTATTTTGATGTATTACTGTTGCCTTTCAATGATGTCTTCATGTAGATTTGGGTTATTTGAATACTGATTATGCTGCTAGTTGATTATGATTAAAGATCAATGGTTGGTTGGTTGATTGATGATTCAATGAATGAATTGATGGGGTTATAAGTTTCAGTTTGATGTATGTTCTTTGAGCTTAAATGTGTGGAGTGGGTCCATTCTGAAAATCTGATGAAAAGAGGCCGACAAGGTGTGTTGTGTGGAAGCTATTGGATCCAGTATGAAAATTAATGAAACATGGTCTACAGTGGTGCTGAGGGTTGGAGCCTTCAGTGAGGGGGTCGTAGCTCCCTTCCAGTGGTTGCTGGTAAATGAGATCAGTGGGTAGTAGCTTCCTTCTAGGAGTGGCTGGTAAACGAGATCAGGGGGTAGTAGCTCCCTTCCAGGAGTGGATGGTAAACGAGATCAAGGGGTTGGAGCTCCCTTTCAATAGTAGCTGGAGAACGAGAGAAGGTTGTAGCCTTCTATAGGTGGGTGCCTACATATTGGTATGAGTCTGCGCCAGTACAAGATTATAAGCAGCTTTCTTTATAACAAATATTGAAGATAGAGATGACAACAGCGGTGGTTTTCTCCTGACTTGAGTTTCCACCTATCTTGGTGTTCATGTGTGTTGATTATGTGTGATGTTTTATCCTATTCTTACTTCACATGTTTACTGCTTACTAAACATCTGATGAATGAATGATGCACTGATCTAAGTAGAGAATTATCTGCATAATAAGACCTCTGCATATACGCAAGTTTGCTTAAATATATCTGCGTGTATATTCGAGTTGGGTTCATTAGAGTTGCATATGGAATTTAGTAAAGAAAAAGTAAAAGTTTTCAGTAAACTCTAAATACTGATTCACCCCCCCCCTCTCAGTATTTTTCCCAACAGTATATATATGTAAGTTACAAATTACATTGAAATATCCACCCTAACCATTAACACATTTCGATCCTACACCCCCTTCCTCATGAAGAATTAAGTCCTGCCAACCATTGCGACAATTCTTTGCATACATTCTAAGCTCCTCAATATTCATGTTGTCTATCTCCTCAATTGTATTATATAAAAATTAGCACGTGCATTAACTCGTGCTCTTTGTTGATTTAGACCAAGATCAATTCCACCAAGTTTAGTATGAACGTTGTCTATGATGGCATCCCTTGCTTCTCAATTAATTTGAGAAGTAGAATCTATTAGGGTCCTATAATAATACGGTTCATAATTTTGAATTGACATTGATTAGTCTTGTAAATATGTACATACCTTGCTTTCTACAAGTTGTTTTCCCATATAATAAAATAAAAAAATGAAAAGAGGGTAAAAGTCCTAAAAGAAAAATCAAAGGATTTGAAAAGAAAAGATAAAAAAAAGATAGAAAAAACAGACCCCGAAAACAAAAAGAGATAAGAATAAGACATGAAAGTGAGCAAGTCAAAATGCCAATACTATTTACTTTACTGCAAAAATAATGATTATGTGCAGCGTGTTTGAAATGACATAATCCATGATTAGTTAAATAGTTTAATCTTAACTTTTTCATGTTTTAAATTTCATGTTTATAGATAGAGAATAAAGATTTGTCAAACATTTTAAACTTGACAAATCACTAGTTAGTTAGAGAATAAATGAGGAGCTCAAAAGTTTAATCTGAGCCCTCAGATGAAATAAGGTTAGAATTAGATAGTTTCATGCTTTAAAAGAAAAATGGATTTAGGGTTGCAAGCTCAAATGCACCCATGAAAATAATGAAAAAATGCTAGAATAAATGATGGGTAGGTAAAAAGCAGTTACTCAAGGCATGGATAAATATCATCTGGTAAATTACTAATTTCCTTCCCCACCATACACTCCAGTATTAAAAACCTTCAGTTATAAAGGCTCAGAGCATTTCTCTGACTTTTGTTGGGACTGGACCCAAGGCTTAGTAACTGATTGGTACTAAGCATTGGATTCCCTTCATTAAAACCCTTTTCCTCAACATCACCCCTTTTCCTAAGATAAAATCACTTTTCCTAAGCTAAAACACCATTTTGCTTAAGAAAAGTAAAAAACCCCTAGAATAATTTCATTTCATACAAAAACATTCAAAAAACCCACAAAATGCTATTTATCCTAAGTGTTAAGTGTAAAAATTCTAAAATGGGGCCACCATTTCGCACAAATGCTTATTTTACACTTTATTTAGTTTATTTATATGTATTACTGCTCATTCTATCCATTTCATATTAACTTTAATTTAATGTATTAATTCCTTATAATACCCATCCCGTATTCATATTAATTCATTTATATTAATAGTCCCAACCCATAATTTTATGTTAACCTATGGTTCTAATTTTCCACGTTATATATTTCCCGATCCCCATAGGTTAAAAACACATATTTTAATTAAAACTCACCCAAAGGTTATAACACACATGTAAATGACCTATCCCCCTATCCCATTAAACACCCAAACTATATGTTAAAACCTTGTTTTAAGATATAAACTTAAATCCTGCCACATAAAGTTCCTGGGCCCCATGCCCATCTACACTGCTCGATCTCCACCGTTCACATTACCTTCTCTCGATCCAATGAACCAAAACTCATATCAAAAATCTAATAGCACGATAGTTAATCAAATTGAGATATGCGATATGGGTGGTATTTCCCTCTCACTCCTCTACGCGGCGTCAATCCATTTGATCGCATCCATTAAAAAGAAACCACTTACCACCCTTTAACGTTGCGATAACCACCTAGCGGTATCATCCTCTCCACACAAAACCATTCCCATTTGAAATGACCACTATAATTTACAAACACTGTTACAACTGAATTTCCTATAAACAACAAAAATATTCGCATTTTCAACCTTTTTCTCTGCATTTTCACTTATTTGACTATTTTCTATTGAAGAAAAACACTGTCGCCCCATTTTCCTGCACAAACAACAGAATCAACCCAAATTTGTTGCTACGACTGCCTAGAACCTCCAATTCATGTTTAAAGACTGTAACCAAGCTTTTGAAAGCTCCCCGACGTCCCAAAAACCCCTTTTCAAGACAAATACCTACAAAAATAGGTATTTTTCAAGAAAGATACTGATCTTATGCCTGAAAAGAGCTATGTTTGTGAAATTAACCTTTCTATGATCCTATTTTTCTGAAAAGAATAACCTTATTGCCCCAAAAAGTCATATTTGCTTCAAAACCCCGATAAATCTACAGTTTCTGAAAACTGTAACTTGTTTGAAGAAAATTGAAGAAAATTAATCATTTACAGACCTTTATAAACCGTTTGAATGACTAAAACACTTTTACAAATGCTCAGAATCCTTTTGTATAGAAATTGAAGTTGTTTTAGGTCAGTTTTTATCCAAAAAAGAGTAGTAAACCCTTGTTAAACCTTTCCTGAGTCTGAAAAAGATAAAAAGATTGATTTTGAAGCAGAATTAAACCAGATGAAACCATAATTTTTCCTATTTTCTGTTTAAAAGACCTCTGTCATATCAAAAGACTTATGTAAACATTCTAATCTTACAGAAGGGTATAAAACCTAAAAAAGACAGAGTTTTTTTCATCTAGAAGGCTAAATGATCAGAAATTAAACTCAGAAATGGCATCTAAAAGCACCCTTGCTATCAATCACCTACAACCTCCTGTTGTAGATATTGAGTATACTCCTCTAGCTAATGTTGATTATAAAATCACTGATCTAGTTATTGAATTCAATCTTCTTGATCTCCACTGCTGGAGTCTAGATAAATCTTTGGATCAGGCAGATGAAGTGTAAATCTGGGAGTCTAATTTACCAAAATATGTAGTTCCCCATACCCATTAGTGCCCTGAGGTCATCAAACTATGTCAAGCCCATCATTCCCCTGACCTAAGAGCTATTGTTAATGCTGAGAAAGTGTAATATTCCAAAAATTTAGCCTTCGTCTAAATGGAATATTATAGTTGGTTTGATCACTAGGTAGGTGAATAAATGGGTGGTGACACCTATAAAACCCCTTTTTGACGAATAATAACACTCGTAATGTGAAAGGAGGAGGAATAAGCAGCTGGATTAAGCACTTTTGGGTGTGAACAGGGGTTGGATCATGTTGATTCAGTCAACTTTGACCAAATCAACAGTGCTGTCATGGAGGAGTGGCCTTTATGATGAGACAACGCAGTTTTGGTTGAGGACAACTTGCATGAGCTTGGTGGCAAGTATGGATGGGACCCAATGTGAGGAGGTTCACTTGCTATATATGGAGAGGATGGAAACCTTTGTTATTCATGTTTTGGATTATTATTTGCTTATGGTCTGTTTAGACTTTGCATCCTCTTGCTGTTTAGTAGAGTTGTTGTGTTGTTTAGCACCGGGTGTTCCTAAGTGGGAATCCCAACTCTTTCCTTGAGAGGCCTCTTGGAAGAGAAGAGCATTCATTTCCACATTCTGGTTTTCAGGCCAAGCTACAACTTTCTTCATTAGTGCAGTTTCTGCAGGTTATTGTGTTGTGTTGCAGGGTGTTGCAGTGGAGGGTTTAGAAACCCACTTTCTAAGCTATTTTCTCATTGGAGGAAGGATTCCTTCACTTGGGAGATTATTTTGGAAAGCTCTTGGACCTATTTCTAATCTTTGGCACTAGGTCAACTATTTCCCATCATTCTAGTGCTGTTCCAGCTGGAAATTGCGTTATTTTGGAGGGCAGCTTCAGTGAGAGATCTTGTGGCTCCTTTTGAGTGTTTTCTTGTGATTGAAGGGTTCAACCTTTCATGGGAGAAGACCTTTGAGGGGATCTACATCAAATCTGATATATTTAAGCCTTCTACACTCATGTTCTTCAGTTTGCATTAAATCTTCAGCCATTGGGCTTTAGATTCCATTTTGTATAGAGTGTATTTCTGAAAACCCTTTTTTTGGGTTCTTGTAAGAGTTTGTATTAAGCCTAGATCTGTATTGGGCATATCTTTTGAGGCATATAACAACCCTACATATTTTGTACATCCTTTTTTTGTAGTGGTGTGTTTATAACTACACTGTAGGAGTCTTCTGAGATTATGTGTTGCAGCAACTTCTCACTTTTGAGAGTGTTTATGTATTTGAGGCTTGTGTGATCCTGTTCTATGCTTAGTGCCTCATTGTTTTGTACTTATTTTATGCATATATGATGAATAATATGGCATTATATTGGTCTCATGATTTCATGTGTTAAATACTTGCTGTTGCTTTCATTTTATGAGCTACATTGCTGCTATTTCAAATTTGGAATATTACAGTGGTATCGTAGCATAATCTTGGCTCAGCCTGTGGATCTTAGCCAATATGTCACCATAAGGAGAAGCATTTTCACAAGAAGAAGGAGATGTACAGAAAAAACTAAAATAAGACTCCATTATATGGAGGAAGGGAGGAGGAGGAGCTCTCATAGCTTCTCTTTCAAACTAGGCAGAATATCAAGGGAGATCTCAAGAAGATGAGAAGAGAGAGAGAGTCTCCAAAGGAGTTTGGATCTAAAGCCAACTCTAGATTTTTACATTATGGGTGTGAGCATGTAGCTACACACTATGATTCACAGCGCAGTCATATGCCCAGATCTACTATGAGAGAGATGAAAGAAGAATAAATGCATAGGAGGAAAGCTCTTAGTGATTATATGCAAGAATATGAATCTCAAACTAAGAAGTTTAGAGATCATATCACTTTCCAAGAGTTTTGCAAGATCAAGGTGGAGAGGAGAAAACATCGTGACATGGGTAGATTTCTCCTATATACTTTTTATGGATCACCAACATGTTTAGCTAGAGGTTGGGTGGAGGAGTTACACACCTATTTGCAGCTGCACCAAATTTCTGAAGATGAAGCCATCAAAGTTGCAGTGCTGAATTTTGAAGGTAAGGCCTATGCTTGGTGGATATTTGAGTCTTTTTCATTAATAAATGAAAATAATTCTTCTTATTCAAATTTCACTAAGAGATTAGTGGAAAGGTTTGATGGAAAACATTTTGAAACATCATTTGTGGAACTAAACAAATAAAAAAAAGCAAAACCTTTGCATATGTTGGAGGAATCTATACACCCAACTCCACTTCAGAAAATTGTTGAAGAGGCTGACATCTTTCATAATACTTTGCTAGAGGCAAGATCCTTGTCTCCTATTCTTGGACAAGAGGGCATGAAGATCCCTTTTTCAAAAGAGGATCCTCTTATTGAGAAGGTGACTCCCATTCATATTGAAGAGGAAGAGAAGAATGGAGGAAACAACACTACCACATCTAGAGCATATCTAGTACCTCATGCAGAGTTATATGGAGTACTTTCTCCAACCAGAGGGATTCTGGTATCCTTGCAAGGAATTCCCCAGGATCTCATATATGGAGGTCAAGGCACAATCAATGAACAACATGATTGTGAAACATTGCAGATGGAAGGAGAAGGTAGGGGGGAAGGTCAGCATCACATGATGAGGAGCACACACCCCTATCTATTTCAGAAGGGTGATGCACAGAAGAGGTAGATTGATTTGCGTAGTAGGGGCAGGAACAAATCTGTCCATCCATATGTACCGTCTACTCTTGACATTGATGTCTCACTGCATGGAGGCATTCCACTAGGGAGACCACCAGATCTAGAGATTATGAGAGATGCTTCAAATGGGGTTGCACCACTCTAAGATTACGGAGGGGTGGATACTTTGGAGGGGTCTATGACAACGCAGAGAGTTTGGGGTAGACTCAAGGAGGAGGGAGACATTCTCCCATTTTCATCATTACCCACTCTGACTACATGTATTGCGCTGACAGAAGTTGTTGCAGTGATGGAGGATGGCACATTCATGGTGCAAGGGAGATGCTCCATGGGTTTGGAGAAATAGAGGGTACTTCCTTTGAGGAAGTAATCTTCCATACATTGGAGTAGATGGAGGCCACTCATGCTTACAATTGCCAAGATCAGGAGGTTCTTTTTGGATGCTAGCTTCTCATGGGAGGCCATCCTCCAAAAGTCACCACTTTTATTTGAGCATGAGAAGCTACATGATGGGCATGGCAGCAATTTGAAGGATGAATTTGGCATGAGGAATGTCAAAGGAGAAGACAGTATCATGTGGGAAGTTTCCCATTTCAGATCTTCAACACTATCTCTTAGGAGGATTGATCCATATTGGAGATCTAAACTCTTGGTAGAGTACTCCAAGGATCTTGGTGCTTGCATGATTCTTGATGAACCAGATGGAGATGATAGATATATTGTGGATGATGTGGTCATTTATTATTATGGAAGAGTCTTCTTGACTAAAGCTTCTGAGATCAAGGAGAAGCTGCTACATGAAGCACATGAGGACTTCCTTTCTATGCACTTTGATGCATATCATTCTTTGATGGAGGATTTCACTTGGGAGGGAATCCAACATGATATATTTTAGCATATGGAGAGATGCATAGACCAGATGGTGATAGAGAGGATGTCACAGCCACTTCCCTACTCGTTGGGGATGAGGGAGAATTTTTAGTTGAGCCATTTCAGCTCAAGGACCAAAGTACATGGTAGAGAAGGCACACATTTGCATTATGATTTACACTTCTTTACTTTATATGAGCAGCATGGTGTATTAAGGAGGGTCATTCCTTCTTATGCATTATATCATGATGTACTTGAGGCCAAATGTAGCATTAATATTGGCTATTTTATTGGTGGTTTGTGGGGGAGGCCACATGATTCTTGGTGTGCACCATTGGCACCCCACTTTACTTTCATAATCCTATCTTGTAGGATGATTGTGGCAGAAAAAAGTGGCTGGAAAAGCACTTGTTAGGCTTTGATTTGAGGCAAGCAGGGTATGCACTACGCTGGTTCCATGAGTGTAACTATGATCCACTTTCCAGTTGTCATATGGCAACTTGTTTTCATTGGTTTTTGCTTCCATATATTGCTAATGTTTCTATGTTCATGGGAATATTTGTTTGGAGAGTGGGACAAGAGTTGGAGGTGCCCATTGGGGGTATGATTCTCCCTACTTTACATGTTGCATTTTTTCAGGAGAAACAATGGGCAAATCATGATGGCCATACTACTTCTCTTTTCTTCATGTGGGAGGAACCATTTGGAGAACTTGAGTTTTTGGAGGAGGCACTTCATGGCTGATTTGTTTGGTGGGGTAACTTGGGCCATTCTTGGAGGCCATGACATTTTAGCCCAAGGTCAGCAACAGCCCCATACTTACCATAAATGGAGAGAAAAACAATTTGGTTGGGAAGATCTAATATCTCTATGCAGCCCCAACACATTGCATAAACTAGGGGTTGAGGATTTCTTTGATGAGCTACCTAGAATGGCTCATTCCATTTGGATGATAGCATGGGTATGGGAGACTCTCATTGGGGGTGAGATTCCCTATGTTTATCATCACTCCTACCTTGAGAAGGCCATGGGATAGCAAGAAGGTTTCCACTTACACCTTCCACTTTTTCATGATGTGAACCATTTGGGTTTGCATACTTGGGAGGAACCATTGGAGAGAATATTTATTGCAGATTATGTTGAGTTGTGGTGGAAGCTATTGATGAGGAGGCCATAAGAAGAGGAAGGGGGGAATTTTTCTCCACCTTTACAGTTGCTTAAGGACAAGCAACATTTTGGAGGGGAGGACTGTAATATTACAAAAATGTAGCCTTCATCTAAATGGAATATTATAGTTATTTGATCACTAGGCAGGTGAATAAATGGGTGGGGAGGCCCATAAAAGCCCTTTTTGAGGAATAATAACACTCCTAATGTGAAAGTATGAGGAATAAGCATATGGATTAAGCACCTTTGGGTGTGAACAGGGGTTGAATCATGTTGATTCAGTCAACTTTGACCAAATCAACAGAATTTTCATGGAGGTGTGGCCTTTATGATGAGACAACGCAGTGTTGATGGAGGAAAACTTGCATGAGCTTGGTGGTAAGTATGGATGGGACCCAATGTGAGGAGGTTCACTTGCTATATATGGAGAGGATGGAAGCCTTTTTTATTCATGTTTTGGATTATTATTTTCTTATGGTCTGTTTAGACTTTGCATCCTCTTGTTTTTTAGCAGAGTTGTTGTATTGTTTAGCACCAAGTGTTCCCGAGCGGGAATCCCACCTCTTTCCTTGAAAGGACTCTTGGAAGAGAATTGCATTCATTTCCACATTCTGGTTTTCAGGCCAAGCTACAACTTTCTTCATTAGCGCAATTTCTGTAGATTATTGTACTATGTTGCAGGGTGTTGCAGTGGAGGGTTTAGAAACCCATTTTCTGAGCTAATTTCTCATTGGAGGAAGGATTCCTTCACTTGGGAGATAATTTTGGAGAGATCTTGGACATATTTCATATCTTTGGCACCAGGAAAACTATTTCCCATCATTTCCAGCGCTGTTTTAGCTGGAAATTGCATTATTTTGGAGGGCAGCTTCAGTGAGAGATCTTGTGGCAACTTTGGAGTGTTTTTTGTGATTGAAGGGTTCAGAAATTCATGGTAGAAAACCTTTGAGGCGATATACATCAGATATGATATATTTCAGCCTTATACACTCATGTTCTTTAGTTTACAGTGAATCATCAGCCATTGGGCATTAGATCCCATCTTGTATAGAGTGTATTTCTGAAAACCCTTTTTCGGGTTCTTGTAGGAGTTTGTATTAAGCCTAGATCTATATTGGGCATATTTTTTTAGGCATATAACAGCCCTACATCTTTTA
Organism: Pinus albicaulis; assembly: GCA_034641835.2. Taxonomy (NCBI): domain Eukaryota; kingdom Viridiplantae; phylum Streptophyta; class Pinopsida; order Pinales; family Pinaceae; genus Pinus; species Pinus albicaulis. The sequence continues at coordinate 1,557,924,109 of CM076580.1, read as the reverse complement.
TACATCATTTTTTTGTAGCAGTGTGTTTATAACTGCACTATAGCAGTCTTCCAGCATTATGTGTTGCAACAACATCTCACTTTTGAGAGTGTTTATGTATTGGAGGCTTGTGTGATCCTGTTCTATACTTAGTGCCTCATTGTTTTGTACTTATTTGCTGCATATATGATGAATAAGATGGAATTATATTTGTGTCATGATTTCATGTGTTAACTACTTGTTGTTTCTTTCATTTTATGAGCTATATTGCTGCTATTTCCAATTTGGAATATTACAGAAAGAAGTATTATTCACTATCACTGTAGAATCCATAAACCAAATGCTTCATTTGCAACCATGTCCTAATGTAGTCCCATTTTCTACAGAAGCTCTTACCAAGCTTTATCTGGATTTATACTTCCCTAAAAGGTTTTAAATCTTTCAACTATTCATGCCTTCATATGTTGAAATCCCAAATATTAATCCTCCTTATTCATCCTCCAAATTCCTAGAAGGATCAAGACATGTAATCTCAATGTTTTCTTTCATCCTTTGTTACTTTATTGATGAGCACACTGATGAGTCTATACTTGGTTTTCTATCTACTTTTGTGTCTGGTCAACCCCCTGCAATCATTTTTTACTATGCTGGGTATATAGCTAACAGTATCCATGATCAGCTAGTAAAAATTCCTACTGAAGGAGTATTTAGGTATACCTCCTTCCTCTTTCATATGTTCCTCTACTTCGAGTCAGATAAATTCCCAATAACCCTTCAAAAGTTGGATGTAGAGGGAAATCCATTATCAGTGATTTTCTGGACTTCTTTAATCAGAAAAGACTCAACTGAGTTCACTTTTGCAGATTTCACAGACTGTTTATTCACCCATTGATAAACATGCTTACAAATAGTGTACAGCGAAGGATAAGTGTTGAGATTAAGAAATTTTATAGCTATCAAAGTAAAGCAAAACTAGAGATTGGTACCTATATAAAAAACAAACTAAGATTAGAGTCTATGGGTCAAACCTCTTGCCCTACAAACTGCCAAAGTATGTGCCAATGAGAGTGTTTTCATTATAATATATAAGACAAATTCTAAACTTAGATTCTATAAACTTTTGGCTGCTAAAAACAAGACTCGATTCAAATTGAAAAAATCAATTAGGTCCTTTCATATGCAACAACAAGGAAGCAAGTACAAAGGAAGAAAAACAGTTGATAGAGTATAAGTTTGATGAAAGTTTTCTTTGGAATTATGATCCATGTGGCATACTTAGTAAGATGAGGGTAAAATGTAAATTAACCCCTTATATTCATGATAAAAAGCCTGGAATTGAAGAGTTTGCAAACCAAGTAGAATGGTTGGAAAATACATTGATGGAATCTATCAAGCAAGGTGATACTTATCAAACATTGCAGAACCCTATTCAGGAGGACAAAAAAATAAAGAGAAATAGAGAAGAAATGTCATATACTATTGAAACAACCACAGGAACCAGATTTAAGCTCAGGTACAATAATAAACCTGAAATGAATCCAATAGACAAAGAAAAGGAAACAATTAAAGTTTTAGGTGAATAAAATCCATAAAAAGACAATGTTACTACTACAGTGATTGAAAATGAGGCCTGTTACTTCCAATATATAGGTGATTCAGAAATAGAAAAGCATGGAAGCATCGTCTTCACAATAGGCAGAGGATAAAGACATTGATATAAGAGAGAAATATTAACAAATCAAGGCCAAAAATGAGGAGATCAAGAATGAAATGTATTCACAGTATTTGAAACAAACTCCAGGAATTCAAAACAGGCTTCTCTCAGCCTTTGATTATAAAAATAAGAAATTGATAATGTGAGTACTTCAACCTACAGTAAAGACACCTAAAACAACAGTAGATTATAAGAAGGTTGAATTTGAAGTACCGGTAGAAAGCATTCATCCATTAGATCAGATTGAATTCCAAAGGAAAAATTTTGAAATGCTATATTCTACTATGACCACAAAAGCAATGAGTGCCAAAAATCTCCAAAACATTGTGATAAATATGAGAGATCAAATTAGGATTGAAAAAGCTTCTTCATGTGCTAAATACACTAGAATCAAGTCTTTAGAATAATTGGTGATTGAAGTAGGGTATGACCCTTCTAATGTGAAAGTTGCAGAAGAGTTGGTGAAGAAGAAAAATGATGATATTGTAGCACTCAGAAAACAATTGAAACTGCCACCAACAGAACATCCATAGGCTAAGGAAATTGTACAGGATGCAAATCAAAAGGATGAGATGATGAAACTCATACTACAGATGACATCACAAATCAAGGAAATGGAGATAGAAATGGATAAGCTTGTCCAAGAGAAAGAAGCTACAAAGAACCAAAATGTTCCTCGTACAGTCATTCCCAAGGTAACAACAACAGTTCCTTCTACTCTAGCAGAAGAGTCAGCACCAAAGGTCCCATTGGCCACAACATTGCCAGTCACTTCTTCCACTACTTTAGCTACTGAATCTTCTACCACAGCAACTCAACAATCAGATGAGGCCAACAAACTCATTAAATCCATGGAAGAGATGTCAATACAGAGTACTGAAATAAACAGATTGAAAGAACAAGTCAAAAAGGTGGAAGATGCCAAGAAATTAGCACATATAAATGCTAAAATAGAAGAACGGAAATCTAAAAGGTTAAGTGAGTTTTTAAAGAACAAAGAAACAGAGTTAACCTTGAAAGAACCTATGGAATACATCAAAAATCAACTATGGTCTAAGATCATTGAATTAGTCAATGATACTTGGTCTTCAATTCAGATAATTTATGAGCAGAAGGACTTACTCAAAGTAGCCACAGAAGAAATATTGAAGACCAAAGAAGAATTAGGTGTCAAGCCTGAAGAAGCCTTGGAAATAATCAAGTTTATCAACACTAAGAAAAAGCAAGAAATGGATGAGATAGGAATTACTGACAGAATAGAGACAATTCTTGAGGTAAGAAAAGTAATTTCAAAGAAAAACTTGATGAAACAATTGGAAGAGAAGTGTCAAAATATGAACATAGCCATAACTAAATTCATGGTTATGTTTGAGATCTTAAGAAAAAAAGGTCTTCCAAATATTCTTGTTCTTAATGATAAACTGATGCAACAAGAAGACTACAACAAAAAGATCAAAGATTATGCCAAAGAACGAGTAAATCTGATTGACAAGGAGTACCTACAAGCAAAGTGTTGTATAAAAGTGTTGAAGATTTGTTTTATTTGCAACATGGGATAAAACATCTCTTTGTAGTCAAGCCAACCTTTGTCAGATACACAGAAGCTGATGAGAATTTCAGAAAACTCACAAAGATTAAATTACTAGATTAAGACTTTTGGAAGAAACTTACTAACTTACTGTAAAAGTCAATTTGCAGTCAAAGAGGATGAAAAGCAGAGTGTTGTTTTTACACAGTAAAAACAGATTTTTACATAGTCAAGCAGTCAAATCAACAGGTTAAAGTGTATCAGCAAGTTAAAGAGTATAATATGAAAGATAGAGTTTCAAAATAGTTTGAAGATATTTTTGCTAGCGTAGAGGACACTTCGCTAGCCATTTGCACCCAAATCCAAAAAAAATTACTATTAAATTTGAATAAATAGGATAGCTTGCAATTTGTTAAGCAGTTGTCACTATATTGTTGTAAAAGATATTTTATTTTCCATGATATGTTCCTTGTATTATTCTAAGATATTTTGAAATACTTTTTGTATAATTACTTCATCTTTTGAAGTATTGAGTGTGGAATAAATTTTTGAACATTTCTATAGCCAATTTCTCTAAATCTGAAGGGTTTTTTGTACTAAGTTCAAGTCAGCAGGCTGGATGAAATCAATAAAGCATCATGCTTTAGGATTCATGTGATGAAAAGAGATTTTGGGGTATTGCCAAAATCTCCTTTCATGTATAAATCTCGAACCTGGACCTGTGGGTTATGACCCATTGAGCCTTATCGGAAGCGTTTTAGCCTTAAAACCTTTTCACTCTTCCATGTGGATCTACATTAAAATTAAACCATCCATACATAGGAGCGTAAATAATCATTTAAAAACATTACTATATATGTGTGAAGTATTAAAACCCATGCCATACATAGAAATATATGGGTTTCAAAATAATACAACCCACTCTATAACATCGACAATCGCCAATTCTCATAATGTAAATACCACCACTCTCGACAGTGTTGCAGCTCCAATCCGATAACATCCCTGTAATCGGACAGGCTTTTAAGACAAGGCCTTTCCATTCCTCGCTCAGTTCTTTTTACGAGTTTCGCCATGATTCCTTGTGTAGAGGCTTTACACAATTTTCCATCGATTTATGCAATCGATTTCTCCATCATTTGTCTTCTGTGCCAATGAAGTTTCAATTCCACGCCAGAACTTGTTTCAACTTGCTTCAAACCGGATCTTTCTTTGCGCTGTACTCTGTATTTAACAGAACAATCACATATAACATTTAAATGATATATTTAGATCGCCATCGATCCTGAGGTGATCGATGTCGATCAACAAGCTCACACACAGGATTTAACTCATTTATAAAACACACACAAGCGTACATAATTAACACTAGAACATGATTTTATATATTATACGGAATAGTTACAGGCTAAGGCATTTCAGCCTTAGAAACAAACTCACACTCGCTACATTTCACTCACTTAGTTTTTCTCACAACCGTCAATCTATCACTTCATATCACGCTCTCTATCTCTGTTACATATATATACATAACGAGGGTTAGATCGGAAGGATCCGATCTGTTTCTCTCCTTTTTTTCCAACAACAGAAGCCCTCCATAATGCATGCACGCAGATAACAATAGTAATTCATATCCATCTTATCCATTTTAAATCTATTTTAAAGCAGATCTTCCCTTATTTTCTCCTTCGATTCAGCTCTTCTGATCCACGTACTCTTCACCCTTCTTTGGATTCCTCTTTAATTAAGGAGGGGGTTAGATGCTCCTGCATCAGACTCTCGAGGTAAAAAAAAAAATTATGACCTCCTAGTCATATGCTTCTCCTTGTTCTTAGCAATTCTACTCACTGCATTCCTTCAGTGGAACTGCCTTCATGATCTTCTGTGAGCTACAACTAATCTCTGTAGTAACAGTCTCCTCTGTTACACGATACCTCACCAAGCCCTTCTCACTCGATCTTTTGGCATCCTTCCGGTTCTCTCCTCTAGAACCAATTGAGCACTCCTTGCTCTAGGTTGCTGCAAATCTTCTCAACTTTTGCTGCCGCCATCTATACGATGGTAAGACCATAAAATCTCCAGCTTAACACAACTGTACCTTTTTCCCCTTCTGCTTGCATTCTTCCTTCTCGCAGGAAATCCTTTCCCTGCTCTGATACCACTTGATGAAAAGAGATCTTGGGGTATTGCCAAAATCTCCTTTCATGTATAAATCTCGAACCTAGACCTGTGGGTTATGACCCATTGAGCCTTATCAGAAGCGTTTTAGCCTTAAAACCTTTTCACTCTTCCATGTGGATCTACATTAAAATTAAACCATCCATACATAGGAGCGTAAATAATCATTTACAAACATTACTATATATGTGTGAAGTATTAAAACCCACGCCATACATAGAAATATATGGGTTTCAAAATAATACAACCCACTCTATAACATCGGCAGTCGCCAATTCTCATAATGTAAATACCACCACTCTCGACAGTGTTGCAGATCCGATCCGATACAATCCCTGTAATCGGACAGGCTTTTAAGACAAGGCCTTTCCATTCCTCGCTCAGTTCTTTTTACGAGTTTCTCCATGATTCCTTGTGTAGAGGCTTTACAGAATTTTCCATCGATTTATGCAATCGATTTCTCCATCATTTGTCTTCTGTGCCAACGAAGTTTCAATTCCACGCCAGAACTTGTTTCAACTTGCTTCAAACTAGATCTTTCTTTGTGTTGTACTCTGTCTTTAACAGAACAATCACATATAACGTTTAAACGATATATTTAGATCGTCGTCAATCCTGAGGTGATCGATGTCGATCAACAAGCTCACACATTGGATTTAACTCATTTATAAAACACACACAAGCGTACATAATTAACACTAGAACACGCTTTTATATATTATACAGAATAGTTACAGGCTAAGGCATTTCAGCCTTAGAAACAAACTCACACTCGCTACATTTCACTCACTTAGTTTTTCTCACAACCGTCAATCTATCACTTCATATCACGCTCTCTATCTCTGTTACATATATATACATAAGGAGGGTTAGATCGGAAGGATCCGATCTGTTTCTCTCCTTGTTTTCCAACAACAGAAGCCCTCCATAATGCATGCACGCAGATAAAAATAGTAATTCATATCCATCTTATCCATTTTAAATCTGTTTTAAAGCAGATCTTCCCTTATTTTCTCCTTCGATTCAGCTCTTCTGATCCACGTACTCTTCACCCTTCTTTGGATTCCTCTTTAATTAAGGAGGGGTTTAGATTCTCCTGCGTCATCATGTGTGGAACTACTTAAATGAAGTACTTTCTTCTTCTATTTTTTAAATTTCTTATGCCATTTCATTCATTCATAGATGTGTTCAAAAATTTAATGTGAAATCAGGAAAAGGTACATCAGAATTTGTTAAAAGCACTCTGTTATTTATTGGTTTTTATTTAAATGTTTTTTTCTAATTTCCAGAGTAGGGAACCCTTAATTTCTCCCTCTTTCGTCTTGAGTGACTCTACTATCTTGCCCTGAAAATATTTGACTTTAAGACCTTGATCTTGATTTTTCTGCTTGACACATTGACTCCATTTGCCCAATAGAAACCTGACCTATTACTATCCATCTCATTAAGTGATTTTTTCCCACCAAACCAAACCAAATCTCAAAACCAATTTTCCCCTTATAACTATCCTAAAATAAGATATAAAAACAAAGTTAAATATTATAGAGAGTGCCCTCTCCGAACCCTAGGAAGGCTAGATCCTATAGTTTAAAAGTAGGTTTATGGTTACCTTTGATATTCTTTGAACTATAAATCAAAATCTCACAACTTAGAGAATTATTAGAGTGATACCAGAATCCATCTCTAACCACAAAGTTTCCACATGAGGAGGTTAGCTTACCAAAGGTGGCTAAGGGCAAGGAAACTCATTATCACACTTAGCACTCTTATGGTCACATAATTGACCTTTCCCAAGACCAAAAAATTCATAATCAGGGTCATTATAATTGGGTTTCATACCCAAAAATAATTATGCATAAAATATTTTTTCAAAATAAACAGAAATCTCATCATTCCATGGAAGTTTTCCATAGTCTGAAAGGTTCCTATCATACAAATGTCGGGCTATATTAGAGTTCTTGAAATATTGCACCTTCAACATCTTTCTTTTCAGTCCTTCTTTGAAATTAAACATATATTTTTCCATTTTTTTTGTAACCGTGTTTTTAACATCATCCCATGTATCAAGACCCATTATTGCTTCCTCTCTTTACCTCATAATTTATACAAAGTTATCTGTGGTTCACCCAATATTTTTGTAAACATCTACAAGTGTGCTTAGAGAGTGCATAAATACTTCTAAGCTTTCCCGAATCTCTGCAAGGAGCTCCAAACTCCCAAAATATTTCCTCAATTTTGAATAAATACTTTTGCACTTTTGTAGTGTGCGTTGTTGGATGTTTGTTTCCTAGGGTAAATAATTGGGAATTTTAGATGGATAAGTATTAGTTGGTGTACAACCTTCTTCTTGAATTACTCGATTTGGCCTATGCCTTTTTCAAGAAACATATTGAACCTTTTCATCAATATATATATAATTATGTATAAATAAAAAAAACATGTGAACAAATGTACAAATTTGTTTTTTAACATAAAAAATTATATAAATAATTTAACAAAATGACAATAATGATAATAAGATTGATATTGATGGCCAACTTGAGATGGTTGAGCACCATCATTTCCACCTGGAGATGTTTGAGAACCAGCATGACCACCCATTGATTGGCCATCTCCCATTGGTTGAGAACCAACATGACTAACCATTGATTGGCCACCACCCATTGATTGGACACCAGGGAAATGTGTACAACCACCCTCAAGTGATTGGAAACCACCCATTTATTGGCCACCATGGGAATGTGTACCACCACCACCACCCTCACGCGTTGAGAGCGAGGCTTCATAAAACAATATAATTTCTAATCAATTCAAATATATATACATGTACATGTACACACATATGATTCTACTTATTTATCGTTTAAAATTATATATATATATATAATTATATATATATATATATATATATATATAAACCATACCACAATTTTGTGAACCATGGCACTCCATTGACTAAGTAGATACTTTTTTTCCTACGAACTTTACGAACTCCTAAAAATGAAATTTACTAAAAATTAATTAACTCACTAAATTGATAAAAGATAAATTCCATATCATATACACATGTATGTGCATAATATTATATTCAAATATAATTTAAAAACTTGCACATTTAATATATATATATATATATATATATATATATATATATATATATAAATATATATATACTACGATCATGATGGACATACCCCGATCCATGATCCCCCTCTCTCATAGATGCATGTGACTCTATTGATGTTTGCCTCGAAGAATCACGTGGAAAATGATCATCCATGATATATATGGATATATACAGATACATAGATACATGATGTTTAAAATGTTACCTCATGCATTTACAATTTTTTTTAAAATTATTATTTCAAAATATTTCAAAATAACTCAAAAAAATTGATGTAATTTACACAAATGTTGGAGCACAACTTGAACACAAATGTAAAACACAAAACTTGAAGCACAAATTGATGTGTAAAAATTACTTTACTATTTAAACAAAAAATTGTTGAATTTGTGCATATTTTTAAAATTAAATACAAAATTTTCTAAAAGATGAAGTTCACCAAGTTTTTCTTACATAGTGGGGGCACAATCAGTACATAATTGAAAAAAATGCATGGTCATTAAAAATGACACATTTATAACTAAAACACACACACATACCAAAGATATATTACAATGTCCATCAATAAATTTTGATGGAGAGTATCTTCTTAGCACTAATTAATATTTGACACAAAAATATTCAATTGGCATTGCCCCATACAATAGATCACTAGACATCCTATTAACATTTGCATACTTTCTTATACTAAATGATTGGAATTGTCTAACAATATTGTTTTCTTTTCCATGTAGTTGTTTTAGTCTCTCCTTCTTGACTCGGTACACACATTTCATCTGGTTGCACACAAGTTCAGAATTGGTGAAGACTACAATTACATTAGATCCATACTACCTAGATGTTCCCAAACCTTCTATCAATGCAATATAATATGCTTCATTGTTTGTTTTTCTTCTAGGTATATTCATTTTCCTTTGGAGGACTTTTTTCGTCGCAATGTTGCATAGCACATATGTAATCACTTCTTATCGTGGATTAGGATAACAAGAAATATCTATGCATAATGCCCATTTTTCAACCATGTTTAGTGGCCTTTCTAATCCTTGAAAAAAACAAATTCAATAAAATTTTAAATTCATTTATTGCAAATTCCTTAGTTTATGGGACAAATGACATACATGGTTTCCAAAAACAAAAATACCATCCCTGCATTTATCTAAAGGGTTTATAATATTTTACCGCTAATGAAAAGGAGAGTAACAACACATCTGAGCCTAACTACATCATAGCTAGATCAATAATTAATGCATAACATTGGAATCTAGTCATGGTAGTTCAGGATGTGTTATTATTAATTAAATGGTGAGCTATGCTCCACTTCTAGCATATATCATGCATAAAACAATTAATGTGTTGTGTTCAATATATGAATTAGAGGAGTTAGATTTCTTCTTATTGTGATCATAAAAAGTAGATTCAATATTTATCTTCCTTGCACCCTTACACTTTTATGGTCTCATGTTTTTTACCGAAAATGAGGATTCGTTACTATGTTATGTGTTCATAGAAAATCCTTATAAGGGATTAATCATAATCATACAGCATCTAAGGTAACATAGGCCAATCATCTATGTTTCAAACAATAGATCAGCATTTAGGGTAGGAGAGACAAACATGGATATGCCTATGTTCTATTGTCCCAATAAATATTTTTTTGATAGGAATCTCCATAATGAATATATATTAATATTTCTTATATAATTTATAGATAGATTATATTAATTTTTTTAATACAATTTATAAATATCTTTTTATATATAATTTTTTTGTAATTAATGATGGTGGAATTAAAATCCCAAGGGGGTTGTTGAACTCGGGATAACCATGATATGAATAATTATGTAAACCATGAGATTCAAGGTTCAAATTGTAGTGGGTCAAGCCAAAAAAAAATGATAGTGAAATTCAAATATAAAAATAAATAACCTCTTGAGTAAAATAAAATGAAATTCATTCTCCATTTCTAAAATTACTATGATTTTACTATGTTAAAGAGGTAATAAGGTCTCACCAAACTTTTGATATCTCTTTTCAACTCAAAGGAAGAACAAGTTATCAACTTATATTGAGGCATACATTTTTAAAAATTGAAGTATTATAATTAGTAAAATATATTTTTACATTAAACCCTTTATATATAACACGGTTTTGTTGCTTCATGTCTTAGGGCAAAGGCCTTAGGTTCAAATCTCATGGAAATGAGTTGATGGTTGCAGTCAACTATAAGGAATAAAAACTCTCTCATTACACAATATCTTGGTGACAAGATCCATACTTGGATAGATCATTATTCCATCCAATATTGAGACATACCTCAATCTAAGCACCACTTAAATTGGGAAAAAAAACTAAAAGAAATCACCATTTAAAAGATATTTAAAAAAATAAAAATAAAATTTAAATAATTAAATGTAACTAAAATATTCTATGGTGTGTAACAATTTTTATCACTTTTATTTTATCATGTATTACAATACATCATTAAATGTTTAAATTTCATATTTTAATTTAATTTAATTTAATGAATCGTTAAAAATATTCTAAAATTCAAAACTAGAAGTACCAATGAATAGAGTATTTTCATAAAAAGTCCTATAGGCTATGGGTAATGTAAATGACTCTGCACAACCAAACATAACACTATAAATGTCTCCTTTTTGGCAAGAGTATTTTGTTAGAGTGCTATGAAAATGTCCTTAAGATTATTTTTTATTTGGAAGTCTCCTCTAGCATAAGACTATTTTGCAAGCCTTTCATATACATACAATTCTGTGTTGGATACAACTCATTGGATCAGTCTGCAACTAAAGTATGAGAGTTGGACATGTGAAACAAAATGGACGAGGATGATGCCTATTCAACTCCACTATTTTAACGTATAATTAGTGTTATTGATGAATTTGTCATATCTATCAAATTTATCTAGCTATTCCTCTACGCACCAAGTGATGGAGAAGAAACAAGATAATCAGGTAAAAACACTATTTTAGTGTGTAATTATTGTTATGGATGAATTTGTCATATCTCTCAAATTTATCTATCTATTCCTCTATGCACCAAGTAATGGAGAATAAACAAGATAGTCAGATAAAAACACACTATGAAGAGAAAGTAGTAAACTCATTCCCACATCATTAGAGGTTCCACGCTTGAAATAGTTGTTGTGTAATACAATTTTCTTAGCTAAGATTACTTTTTTCTGGATATTTAGAGATTGGACAATCTGGCTACAACCAATTAAGAAAATAAATACCTATACCACAAAATTAGACATAGGGATGTAATTCCCAAAATATTTTTCATATAATTGAGTGGGATTGGAATTTAGAAGTTTCTATTGAAATCTAATAAAATAGTATCCATGATTTTGGTTTCATAATGGAAACTTTTCTTCAAATACAATTCTAGATATTACTCACGGTAGGAACTATATACAAATTGTAAGTTAATTAATCAAGTGCTCAAATATTGAATGGTAGAACCCATGAATTCATATTAAAAAACATGATGGCCTTATTCCATAACTAGTCCACTGGTGTGCACTCATGTCAACTCAAATTAAAGTTGAATGGAAACGATCCTATGGGAGCATAGGGCCAGACAGGCCTTTCTCAATGCATAGGTTTTGGATTTCAATAATGCACCATTGACATAACCAGGAAGGTGTTAGAGTTTGAAAAAAATGATGACAAAGGATAAAATGTCCAATCTCAAATGCAAATTGATAGATCATGGCCGTGAAATCTAGTTGTCATGCTGAAAAATCATGACAAAGAACAAATTTCAAGAATTGATCGTGGAGGATGCATCCATGTTCGTATAATAATGATCAACCATAATAAACCATTCAAATATCATATCAAAACATTGCATACACTACAAGGAAAACTTTACAATATAATTGAAATTAATTATAAACTATTAAAAAATTATTTGCATAACACTTTTCAAGAATGTAATGTACCCCTTCTAGAGATCACTAATAAGCTTGTAAAATGCCAAAAACTCTCATAGTATGAAATTAATTTCTTCAAATAGTTTCTATGCAAAGTATTTAAAAACATAACGAAAGAGATATTTATATAAAAAAAAATTATTGCATCCAAGAATGAAACCCTCATCCAACATATAAAACAATAAACTTCACAATGATGGACAATAATATCTCTGACAACCATATTTATTAACATGGTATTACATCCCATTGAAAAAAATGGGAAAATGGGTAGCTGCATAGGGAATGACATGATTCGTTGTAGATGAAGTGTTGCAGTTTACCCTTCAAAATTGTATAATTTACAAACAAGGATATACACTACCCACTGCATCAATTTGAGCGTCAAATCGACCTCCCAAATAAGGATTTCAATCTATAGAGAAATGACCAACTTGACCTGCAAAAGGTGAGGGAACTTGGCTGCAAATAATACTCAGTATTGGCATGCTAATAGACAGATCATTTGTCACAATACCTTGAGTTGCTAATAGACAGATCTGTTATTAGATATCTGTTGTCAAAATACCCAAGGGTCCTCCTAGATTGGCCCACTGATCTCGTACAGTGAATGACCAGAGATGGTTCAGTTGGAAAAAATTCTCAGATACTCTCATCCACTTTGAGAAACTATAATACACATATTAGTTCAAGGAAATTCAAGGTCTCTGTAGGGTACATTCACTGTATTTCTTCTCAATTTCTAAGCATGTGCAATTTTAAAAAAATTATCAGCATTTGTATTATATATATTTTATACGAATCCCATTTGAAATGAAACAAAAATGTTTGAACATAATCGATTGTTACTATAGGAAAAAAGATAATAGTTTGTTAAAAATTGTTGTCGTGTGTGTTTAGGTTCGGTAGCTTTGCTCCCGAGCGATCAGTACGGGAAAGCATGAAAATGTTGCTCATGGTTTTGCCTGAAATGTTGCAATAATCCCAGGCACCATGGATAGATAAATCCAGACACCATTGATACAACCCATTTTCGAAAGAGAATATTACAGGTGGCACTGTAGGTATAGTAGACCCTCTTTTAACATACTACATGTCAAAAATAATTATTTTGCAGGTGGCACTGTATGTGGAAATGAATGAAAATCCAGAAAACATAGCAGAAATAATAGACAACAGATTGGGATAGAATTATGATATGAAAGCTTGAAATAACACTGAAATATTTACAACAAACATAAAGCATAATAATAATATGAAGAGGACTTACCTAAAAGAGGATGTAGAGAATGCCGAGGAAGCTGAGGATGTAGAGGACGTCGTGGAAGTCCAGGACACAAAGGACGCAAAGGAATCTGAGGATGTCGAGGATGCAGAGGATGTCGAGGAAGCCTACACACAGACTACAAAAAAAAACTACAACCAGAAAACAAATTGACCTGCAAAACTACAAATCACAAAAAAAAAAAAAAAAAATGACCTACAACAACATCACTTAGCCGGTCTCCAATGGTCAACTAGCAATAATGTTGAACTAAAATTCTAGTAAATATTTTTGCGGTTTGTGGGCCGCCATATTTATAAAAAAAAATTCGACCGAATTTTTTACGTTGGTTTTTCTATCTGTGAAAAAATATCTAGTTGTCGACGCCATCAACATAGACAATGGAATAAGTTTGGAAAATGGCAGAAAAAATTCAGTTGAAGTAATTCCTAAAGTTTAGCTATAATTTTTGGAGAGTGAAATGTTCGGGTACGTTTCTCACAAAATCATAACCCACCTTCGCGTTTCCACCCTAATCTAGATTGTTTGTGCAAACAAGGTTTCCTGCCCTAAGATACATTAAGGTATGAGTATGCTTATGTCGTGTACTTAGTACTTAACTGTTGGATTACGTTATCTATCTGGCGTTGAGTGTTTTGTGTCTATTATGTTTTCTAGTTGATTTATTTAACATGGTACATTTGCAAGTTGTTTGAATGTTTGATTAATTGCATGATATAAGTATATGTGTGTGTAATATTTCATGAAGGAACTGCATAAGAATTCCTAAACCTTAATTCCAAATGAATGAGTGCTTTGCATATAGGAATTTTTCTTAAATTTGACTTTTATTCTGACATTATGTGGATATATGTTATATTTGAGAACATGTATTTGATAGGTATAACAACTCGTTTCCATCTATGGATGGATTCATCAATGAATTGGAGTTCCTTGAGAGGTGTACGTGTTCAGTTACGAGGAAATGTGCTAGAAACAACAATCTAAGATAACTATAATTGTTATATTTTTACGTGTTGACAATTATGTGTTTATGGAAGTATAATGGAGGGGATAGCATGGAAAGAGATTTCCATGAAATCTTGAAGAAGGATCGGGCTCACCTTTCCTTTGGAAGTTTGGGAACCATGTGGATTGAATCATGGTGTTTGCTTCTAGTCTTTTGCTTTCAGTCTTCTTGATTTTTTTGTGCTTGATTTGTGATCATGATTGCATTTAGTGCATGATCATGCCACTTTTCTCGTGGTGTCATATTTCTATTGGTTTTCATGGCTTTCCTCTTGTTTTTTTCTTGTTCTTTCCTTTTATGTTTTAAGTCTTGGGAATTGGTTTCAGAAAGAGGAAAGTTAATGGAGCTCAATTCATTTGTAAGAACAACAGAAAGTAAGAATATGATAGTTAGTTGGATTGGTTTGGTCCATTGTGGTAAATGGATGATGACAATACAGACATAAGAAATGCAAAAGAAAAGGTAAATTGAATCGATCTAAGGCATCAGATGCCTTGGCTATGATGGGAACTATTACTCTCAATGT
The DNA here is from genome assembly GCA_034641835.2 of Pinus albicaulis. Taxonomy (NCBI): domain Eukaryota; kingdom Viridiplantae; phylum Streptophyta; class Pinopsida; order Pinales; family Pinaceae; genus Pinus; species Pinus albicaulis. The sequence goes on along the minus strand of CM076580.1, from coordinate 1,557,908,808 downwards.
TTTGTGTGTTGTGAGTGAATAAAGGGAGTTCTATTAACCTTGACCTTATGATATCTTTAAATATTTTTGTGATCATGATTATGTTAATGTTTATATATGTATGTATGTATGTATGTCGTGCCTGACAGGGTCATCATGGATCATGGTTGTTTGATGCTAAATGTTTATATGTATATATGTGTGTATGTATATCTTTGTATAAAAGTATCATGATTGTTTTATGCTAATGATTATATATATGTAAGTCATTGTATGACAGGGTTTTCAAGGATCATTCTTGTGGAGGAATGATTGCTTATGCAAGTGAATCGCATGAAGAGGTTCATGGCTATGAGGAATCAAGTGGTAGAGTATCCTTGAAAAATCTATGAGATCGGTATCATGTGGATATGATTTAATGTTATATCCTTATACTATACCTATTTTTATGTTATGGATGGGTAATGATGAGGGGTACATCATAGAAATGAAAGTAGTGTGATATGTGGCATGCTAGTATAAGCATGGATACTAGAAAGACACTAAAATCAAGGTTGCTTGTGGATTCAGTGTGTGGTCTATGGATATGTAGTACTATTGTTGTGTATATATTTTGCATGTTGTCTATTTAGTTATTGTACCTGTGGTAATGTCTAAATGTGTTATATGTAGTATTGAGTACATATGTTGTATTATTGTTGTATATATAGTGTTTTGTTTATATTTCATATATAGTGTTAGATATAGATGGTGATGTGTACATGATGGATATGCGGTGTTGTCTACATATGATATTGTGCACATGTTGGATATGTGGTGTTGTGTGCATATGGTGTTGTGCACATGTTGGACACGTGGTGCTATATAGGTATGGTGATATGCACATGTCATATATGCAGTGCTATGTACATATTTTGTTGTGTACATGTTGTACATATGGTGGTGTGTGTATGATTGTACATGTGGTTTTGTGTGCACGTGGTGTTTTGTACATGTTGTACATGTGGTGTTGTGTCTAGGCGATGTTCTGTACATGTCGTGCATGTGGCGTTGTGTACATGTAATATCATGTACATGTTGTGCATGGTCTTGTGTACATGTGGTATTGTGTAAACATTGTATAGGTGATGAAGTGTACATTTGGCATTGTTACACGTTGTTTAGGTGGTGTCATGTAAATGTGATGTTGTGCACACGTTGTGCAGATAGTGTTGTGTACTGGTGGTACCATGTACATGTTGTGCATATGGTACTGGTATACATGTGGTATTGTGTGCATGGCATACATGCTATGTTGTGAGCATGTGGTACTATGTATGTGCATGGTGTAGTCATGGCATCGTGACATGTGTATTTGTTGTGTTGTACTATATATATGTATATGTATATGTATGTTTTGTATGTCGATGTAGGCGTATGTATTGTGTTTTATTTTACACCTGGTGTAGGTGTATGTGTTGTATGTCGTTGTAGGCATATGTATTGTGTTGTATTGTACACTGGGTGTAGGTGTATGTGTTGTATGTTGGTGTAGGTGTATGTGTTTGTATGTCAGTGTAGGCGTATGTATTGTGTTGTATTGTACACCGGGTATAGGTGTATCTATCATATGTCAGTGTGGGTGTATGTATTGTATGGTGTTGTATGTCATGTGTGGATGTATATGTTGTTATGTACACTATGTGCATGTGTACGTGATTGAAGAGAAGCAAAGGCACTGGGAGTTTTTCGGGTGTGGCAACCGATCTAGTGTGGGTACAAAAAGAACTAAGGCATAAGTAAGGATCGATGAAGGATAAGTATAAACATTTTATTTCAGTCTTATTATGCATGTGATTTGCGACTCTAACTTATGATGGTTACATGTGATTTATGATTATGGTTTATGGTGATTTCATGTAATTCATGATTTTAATTTTTGATGGTTGTGTTTTGAGCTAACCAGATGTGGTATGTTTATACATGATGATTTAATCAAACAACTAGTTTGACTTTTTGTGACAAGAAATAAACAGGATTGCAAGTGTACCTTATTGACGAGCCACCAATGAGGTATGATTTTAAGTTATTTCAATTTATTTTGAATCTAATGGAAATTGTGTGCTTGGTACAAGAAGCACAGAAATGTCTAGTTGGATGGTTGAAAATTATTGCAAAAATTATCAGCGACAACAAAAGGAAGTGAAATAGGAAGAGATATGCTCACAAAGCACTTCAAGAGTAGGTCCATTATGAGACACTAGTACCCAGTAGTATCCGTTGATTACCATGAGCATGTTATGAACGATATGATGGTTTTGAGGAAACTATATGCCCTGGTTGTTTGAACTCCTATTGCGAGGAAGCCTTTCCAAGGGATGGATCATCTGGGATAGGGGATGTCAGGGAACTTGGAAGGTGAGTGACTGCACAAAAGACGATGACCAAATTTCCCGAGAGGCTCTGTATCAGAGAAGGGAACGTCGAGGATGGATTTGTTTTTTCACTAGCATTTCAAGATAGAATCATATGCACATTTGGAGTGTACCCTAGAACAATGAGGTGGTAATTGTTCATTGAGGGTACAATAGCGCAGGATTGTAGCACTAGACATTGGATGCAACTTTGATTTTGGCAGTGGATTCTATACTTCCTAGGAAGAAAGTGAATCCTGGTACCATTTTGAGGGTGGAGGTGTGAGCCTCTAGATTCCCTTGTTGATGATACAGACATTATATCCTTTATTTATTGGTTGAGAAAATGTGCATATGTGTATACTATTGTAAATACCATAATGAGCTGTGATATGACATTCCAATACATGGTATGATTGTCACGGTGATTTTTTCTTTTGAGTGGGTTATTCATTTTGAATATTGCAACGACTTGTGTTATAAAGCTCCATAGGTAATATGCTTTATTTTCGGTTGTTTTCTGGTTTGTAGGTCTCATTGAACATCGAGGATGGTGTTTCCCCAAGGGGGAGGGTTCTACAATAGACTTGGTCAAAATTCCATGTAATAAAGTTAAAAATAATAACCATTATTGACGGGACACGTATTCCAAGATGAATGTTGGGAAAAACATCCTAACGGGTGTTCACTTCAGTTTATTATGGCGAAGGAGATTGGCAAAGGCATTAGAAAGGACATTGACATTTTGGCACATTTATTTATGAAAATAATGGAAAATAGGAGAAAAAGTAGGTGAAAGGTCATAGGTTGCATGTGTGGAGTAAAATGAAGGAAAATAATGGAAAATTAAGAAAATAGATGCCTCATTGATAAAAAGGATTCTGAGGATCAGTTGTCAAGCTTTTGCAACTTTTTTGCAGTTCAGTTTTGGATCTATCTCTCTCTCTCTCTCTCTCTCTCTCTCTCTCTCTCTCTCTCTCTCAGACACAGAGTTTCTTGGATCACTTTGGCATTGGAACAAGAAAATAAATGAAACAATAAGAAGGAGGAAGCAAGAAAGGAGGAAAAGGAATCAAGCAACTACAACAAGATTCTTTGAGGATATTGATTTGCAAGTATGATTTCCTTGCTAGATTTGGCATGCATGGTATTGCATGTGGTTCTTTGTTGTCTTGGCATGGGTTTTTTCCATGAGTGACAATGTATTCAACATAGCCTTTCCATTTATGGATATCCATAGCATTGTGGAGTTCTCATGTTTGGTTTACCTGGATTGTCGGATGGATTCAAAGTTGAGTGAGGTGGATCTCCGAATGATTCTGGAACTAGTTCATGTATTTCCTTGGTTTAGGGCCTGAAAATCTGGGTTTGGATTGCAGTAAAGCCTAAGAGGTGGCTTTCTCTCTATTCAGGCCTAGGATTCCTGGGTTTGGGATATAAAGCCTAGAGAGTATGTCTCGGTTTAGGGCCTAATGACCCCCAATTCGCACTGTGAGTTGCGGTAAAACCTGAGAGATTAGGAGACATGGAAATTACTAATGTTTTAGGTAGATATACTTTGGTGATATCCATTCTTATGTTGTCCTAGTGATTGGGTGTGGATCACGGTAAAGCCTGATTTCTATTTGATGAGGGTGAGGTCGTTTATCCATAGGATGCCCTAGTTGGTTCTTCCAGTTTGAGTCCCACATTCATGCTTGGAATATGGCACGGGGGTGATTGGTTGAAGAGAGATCTTGCTCAACCAATCTACGGTCAGGTGGAACGTGGAAGTCCCATCTCTGGTTGGTGTTACATTCAGTAATGAGGAGATCATTCCTTTTGTATTTGGTATGCAAATTTACTGGTTTCTATGTGGATTATATTGTTGTTGTATTCATGGTATTTCTGTTGTTATTGTGCTAGTCATAAGCATGTATTTGGTTAGTGATTATGTATGCATATATCTATGGTTTTACTTGTAAATGAATCCAAAATGTATCTATGGTCAAATAGATTGTATTGTAGCTAATGATGTAAGGTAGGAATGCTTCTTAGTGGTTCTCAGATAAGTATGAGACCCCTATGCTTAAATTTGTTGTTTACACTTGTAGATTCAATGTTTGTGACATGTTTGAAAAATGTATTTCATGGCTAGGAGGTGTCTAGAGGAGTTCTTGTTGATATGATTGCATTTGTATCATTGTCCTATGATTATTATCATCCCTTAATTTTTCATGAAGTTATGAGGAGTGACCTGGGTTGTGGGCCTGAAAAGGTGGCTTGAATCTCAGAGATACAGGCACAAAACTGTGTTTTTGGGGCCCTAGCCACTCGCATGTAGTGTTTTATTTGTGTCTATAGGCTCCTATCCCCTAAAATGTAGTGTTATCCCTTCTACTATGGCTCAAAGGGGGTCAAAATGTCAGTGCGACCCAGGGGGTAAGAGGCTTGAATGGTTGTATTACCTCATGGGGGTGTCGTGGTTGTTTTACAAGGCATGTAGGTTTTGTTTTCCTTCGGTTCCACTTCCTTAAGGTCACATATGAGGTTGAATATCATTATAGTAGCCTCTCATCAAATGTTTTCCTCGGTTAGCCATTTATTTGGGTATATGTGGGAAGGGGATGTTACAAATATGATATACACAAATCGTTATTCTTTGGTATACAATTGTTTTTTAAATATAACATAGTTTAAAAAATGGCATAGAAAGACAATTCACTACTATTCTCACCAACACTAATGGAATCAATAGATAGGTTTCCCACAGAGTGTAGAGAAGACAATGGTAGGGTGTTCTATTAAGGAACTCTATGGTGTAAACGAAACTCCATGGGAAAAAATATAGCCATGCTAAGGGTTGGTGTGGCTGAGGTTGGGTGCGAACCCGAGGTGATTTTGATGGCTTAGATGCCCTTGAGTCGTGGCTACTTAAGACATAGGTTAGTGGTGCCAATCATCTCAAGAATCACATAAACTAGCAAACAAAAAAAAAGGATTCAATAGATAAGTTGAACTGTTCTCCCTTTGAGTGAGACATTATTTTTACAGCAAAGTTGTTTCCATTTTGAAAATGGTCAAGCTAGGCATTGTCTACCTTTTTCATCTCCATTTAACATTTTTTCGTTTTTTTTTTTTTTTTTAACTTTAACCTAAGAAAAAATAATAATTACACATCTTATTGTAAAATGGACCATTGTTTTAAATAAAATATTGTTATATATAAATGAATGTTATAAATAATAATGAGGAACTTATCATGGAGGAACTTATTCGAATTGGAATAATATCAAATCCCTAGGAAATTTGTGGGTGGGAAGCCACTTGGCAAGAATCTAATTTTTTAAATTCATTAAAAGTAATGGACCATTATGCTAAATAAATTTTTCTTATATATAAATGAATGTTATAAATAGTGGATGGGAGCAAGTGGCACTAATATAATTTTTTTTAATTTATTAAAATCCATTGCAACATAACAAACTATGTGCAACCATTTAGTTATTGGACCTATTTTAGAGTACAAAATTTGAAAAAAGTATGTACCTAAAGTGATTTATTCATCTTCAAAATGGATATATGTTGGTTCTATATAAATTTTCGTTTTTAAAACTGTATTTTTAACTTGGACACTTAGATTGTGTAAACTAGGCCACATAAATTTGAAATTCCAACAAACTGTTGTTATACAGAATTTACATTTAAATTTAAAACTGGAATTAATGGCTCTAGGAAAACGACTCTAAGTTAGTTTAAATTTTTTAAAAGGAGATAGGTAAAAGTCTAGAACAACCCCCCTTATTTATGTTGATTGCATGAATCTCTTTATCAATCTGCTTTGTTGACATGGGTCAACTTTAACTTGAGAAGAAAAAGGTATTGCACCTCTTATTATAAAATGGACCATTTTTCTAAATAAATTTTTCTTATATATAAATGAATGTTATAAATAATAATAAGGAACTTATAATAGAGGAAATTATTAGAATTGGAATAATCTCAAATCCCTAGCAAATTGGTGGGTGAGAAGCCACATGGCATGAATCTAATTTTTGAAATTTACTAAAAGTAATGGACCATTATTGTAACATACATCACATCATAGAAAAAAAAAATTTATTTACCCTTTTAAACTATGGTCTATAGAATTTCATGTGCACTTAATAATGTAATTACTTACTTGGCACTTACCATATATTATTGTAATTGTTGAATGCCCACGTGGACCTACTACTTGGTTATCTACCTACACTGATATGATATATGTGATATTTGTGTCATCACACGGACTTTAAAGGGATAATGATGGTAAAATGTTTGATCTTTATTACTCATAGCACTGATTATTGATATATGGATAAATGGTACAATGATTATGTATCTTGGCAATTTTATTATTTGATTTATTTCATGGATAATCAATTCCCGTCGGAGTCAAGGGTTAAGTGCGGATTTGTTGTACTACATTGCATGGGAATTTGTTTTGCACGGTCGACACCTGCCTTACATATTTGTCGTTGGATCTAGGGTTATGAGATCCAAAGTCGAGAGATTTGCAGTACCTGCTTAGCATATTGACCCCCCCTCGTAACCCTAACTAACTCCTCATTTATGCACTTTCGCTCGGTCGACGCCTCCTCTACAACTGCACTGCAAGCTATGCTATGTCGATCAATAGCCACTCCTTCAGCCTTGACCTTGGCTCACCATGGCAGATGCCGAACAGGTAAGCCCTATTCACCTTTACAGATGTTTGGCTTTCAACCTTTGTAGTAGCTTGCAGTATTTTCTTAAGGAGTAATATTTTTTGTTTAATTTTTCATAGGAGATCAGTGGTGGCTAACTACCATTTGCTACGCATTCAAGCTTGATCAGAAGTCTGACTTGCATAGGTAATGACTTCTCTAGGTTTGCAAAACTAAGTTTTATGGGTTGTATCCTCCATTTCTTCCACCAACAACCGGTTGCGGCTTCCTTCTCCACAGCCGATAAGCCCCTTCAACGAATGAAGCTTTTCCAGGCATGGGTTACTAATATCTATTTTCGTGTGAGCATTACTTCTTCTTTTTCTTTTTACTTTTTCTAATTATCTCATGAATTTCTCTGTTACAGGGTTTCCACCACTGACTAAAGAGTTTTCTAGACCAATTAAAAATCCCTTTCTCAAATGTCTTTCTCAGTTTGCAAATGCGTTGTATGATAAGATATTTTAGGCGAACTAATAGTCATGAATTTATTTTTTTGCCACAGGTAATCACGTCTTGTTCATGTATTCGGGTTCTAGGAATTTACTTGTCGATCTCATGAATACTTTTGGCTTATGTAACCGCACTTACATAACCCTTCATAGGTATTTGAATTTCTATCAGCGAGGAATTTTTTTTTCTGGAGTAGAGATATCCTTTCTTGATATTTGAGGATATGCAACTTAAGGATGTCGGCATTTGGATTTTTAAGGCACAAGATGTCGTTACTTTGTTACCTTGTTGCTTAAGGGGCTTCACACTAACGAATATTTTGACATGCAGTGCCATTCTGTAGTATTTTTCTTGCATCCTAAGAGCTAATAGAACCCTCGGCTCCATTTACAAGGATTTGTCCCTCGGTAGGCAGGGTTTAGTAATATGTTAAATGTTTACAGTGAAAGGTTATACAATCTCTGGAATTCTCTTTCAGTGGACTATTTGGTTCTGCCTTTAATTACGACTTTCTCTTCATGCTTTAGAAGTTGTAAACAATGGCATTCTATTTGTTGAATAGATATATGTATATATGTTATAGTTCTTCTTTGTAGCCTTCATGTTGTTCTGGTATGACTTATTACGCAACTCGTTACTTGCGTGGCTCATCACAGTTTTAGTTTCTAGTCCATATTGTTTACAGAATGTGTATATTTCATCGTTTTTTATGTTATCATAGCATCTATGTATTCTGGGTCTTTCTATGCGCCTATTCTTTCTGGCATCATGTATGAGGACATTTCATTTCGATAGAAGTTTTATCCCCTTTTTAAGAAATGAAATATGTGTTCGTCTTGTCAGTTTAAGTTTATAGTTAAATGACATGTCCGGACCATCTATATTTCTGAGTTGTTTCTTACAACTCTAATTGTCTGAGCATATCATAGGTTATCAGATAAATGACTAGTTTAGGGTCCAGGTTTTTGCCACGAACCCTGGACTAACAGTTTTCTGAGTTTTAACTTCGAGAAAATGTTTCACGTTGCTTTGTTGTTTATATTATAGTAAAAATACTATCCATGAAACAAGTATTAATTCCAACCACTACACTTCTACACAATTCATGTATTTCTATTAGGTATGTTGTAATATTCTCTCTAATACAATAGAAAATGAACAGTAAATACATATACATACATCATTCTTGAATTATATTCTTCTTTTCATATTTAAAAGAGCATAAACTATATTAAAGAAATATATCTTTCTAAACAGCATATCAGTACTTAATATTTCTGCAGTTTTTTTAATTATCTTGTTTTCAAAACTGCTAATGATGTCCTCCCTACCGTGAGAGAGGCGATTACGTCCTCATCTCCCCTCGTGCTCCACACTAAGATGAGTAGGTTAACAAAATTTCCAAAAGAGACCTCAAGACCCCTAGTCCAATACTCTTCTTTTCAGGATTCAAGAATGCTGAGTGTATTACACTGGTCACTACCAACTCAGGAATTCTCCACTCTCACTTTTCCCTTCCTTAGTTACATAACAAAACCCCCTTTCCTCACTGGAATGTACTTTTTATTCCTAAAGGAAAGGTAATTGTTTTTCTTTAGTTGTTTATGTTCAACCACTCTCAGTTCTTGGAATACTTTCATCATCAGTCTTTTTTAGTTTTTATGGAACCACCATTCCATACTTGAATTTTATTTCTAAAACATAATTAATTTGTGTTCAACATTCGTAATATTTTTTTTTTCAAAAATAATGACTGTTTATCCTCTTTAAAGTAAATAACATAACAATTATTTTGTACTTAATCTAGCTATCACAACTTCCCCCTCTGGAAGTAAATACTGTCCTCAGTGTTTCATTCCAGCTCGGCAAACAATTCTGGCTAAGCCTCACGCACAAATCCTTCGTCCTCCTAGGTAGCCTCATCCGAGCTGAAGTGCTTCCACTTCACTTTAACCTGGGTGATGGCTCACCTCTGAAGCATGATTTCTGTCTCATCGAGTATACGTTGAGGTTCAACCTTAAATTTTTTGTCCCATTCGACCTGCATTCAACAAAACTTTGAATTAAAATTTCATACCACTTAGTATTTAAGATAGGATTTTTATAATCTTACTCTACCTGAATACTTTGCCAATGGATTACATGCTTTGGATCATGCACGTATCGTTTTAGTAAGGATACTTGAAACACATTGTGCACCCAGATATGGGTTGGTAGAGCCAACTGATATGCCACAAGTCCCACCCTTTCCAATATCTAGAAAGGTCCATAGAACCTGGGAGCCAACTTGGCACAGGAATTCCACCTTAACGTGCTTTTATTCGGCTTAATCCTTACATACACATGATCACCCACTTCAAATTCCCGGTAATTTCTTTTTTTGTTTACATATACCTTCTACAGGTCTTGAGCCACTTTAAGATTTTGTTTGATATTTCTCACTTCCAATTCCATCTCAGCCAACATTTCCGGTCCAAGCATCAATTTGGTTTCAGGGCTGCTCCAGTTACTGCGAGTACGACATTTTCGCCCATAAAAAGCTTCAAAGGGGCTCATCTTCATAGATTATTAGTACCCATTATTGTATGAAAATTCTACCAAGTGTAGATACTCTTCCCATTTCGTTCGCTGTTGCATCACGTACATACACAACATATCCTCCAAGATTTGATTCACCCGTTCAGTTTGTCCATCCGTCTGGGGATGATAAGCCGTGCTAAAGTTTATTTGGGTTCCCAAACGCATAATAGGTCCTTCCAAAATGTTGAAGTAAACTTCACATCCCGATATGATATAACATATTTTGGAATGCCATGCAATCTAAAAATATCTCTCATGAAGATATCTGCTTTTTGCATGGTTTTGTAAGTAGAATGTACAGGTATGAAGTGTGCTACTTTACTCATTCTATCGACCACCACCATAATGGAATCATTGTGCATTTTTTATCTTGGTAACCCCGTAATAAAATCTAGAGATATAACTTCCCATTTCCACTCAGGTACTGGTATAGGCTTCAACAATCCAACAAGATGTTGATGCTCCACCTTAACCTGTTGACACTCCGAACATTTTTTTAAGTACTCTGCAATATTTATTCGCATACCATGCTAGAAATAAACTTTTCTAATTGTTGTTAGCATTTTCTGGTATCCTGGGTGTCCTAAGTAATTACTGAGGTGATACTCATTCATGATCAGCTCTTTCAAACCCATTCGATTTGGAATATATATCTTTCCCTTGAAGGTTAACAATTGATCCTTGTTAATTCCATAGTCTTAAGGTTTTTCTTGTCTTCTGGTTTCCTCCACTTCCTGCCATAAAAATCAGTATTCATGATCCTTCTCGACCTCCACTTTTATCTAATCTAAAAATATACACTTGATTTGATTATAGCAAAGTTCATAAACACAATTTAGTTTTCTGCTTAAGGCGTCTGCTACATGATTGTATTTTCCTTTTACATGTTGTATATCAAAATCAAACTCACTTAGAAAGGCATTCCATCTTTCCTGGCGAGCATTTAATCAACTTTCTTAAAGTAGCTAGTTAGGCTCTTGTGATCATTTTTTAACACAAATATTTTTCCTAGCATGTAGTGCCTCCATACCTGGGCTGCATGCACTACCTATGTCAACACTAAATTATAGGCTAAATATCATTGTTCATGCTCCATTAATTTTCTCGATTAATAGGCAACCACTTTTCCTTCCTGCGATAAAATTGCCCCAAATCCTTCCTTACACGCATTAGTACAAACCCTAAAATTCTTTGTTGGGGTCGGCTACCCTCAAAACCGGGGCAGTGTTCAACAAATGTTTTAACCTTTCGAAACTATTCTGGCACTCATTAGTCCATTTAAATACTTTTCCTTTCCTTTGTAAAAATGTAATTGGAAAGGCAATCTTTGAGAATCCTTCAATGAACCATCGATAATATCCTGCCAACCCCGTAAAGGAACAGATATCTGCCACGTTTTGGGGTACTCACCATTCCATAATAGTCTTAATTTTCTCTGGATCGACCGTTATTCCTTTAGCGGAAATGACATGGCCAAGATACTGTATCTGCTCTTTGAAAAAGTCACATTTGCTGAACTTGGCATACAACTAATGTTTTCGTAACATCTCCAACACTATCCTTAAGTGCTCCTTGTGCTCTTCCATGCTTTTTGAATAAATCAAAATATAGTCAACGAATATTAGAATAAAACTATCCAAAAAGGGGTGAAATAGGCCATGCATTAGCATCATAAATGTTGTTGGTGCATTATTTAAACCAAATGGTAAAACCACAAACTCATAATTCCCATATCGGGTACGAAATGCAGTCTTGTATATATCCTCGTACTTAATTCGGTTCTGGTGATATCCATATCTTAAGTCTATTTTCGAGAATACAATTGCCCCCTTCACCTGATCAAACAGGTCATCCATCTGTGGCAATGGATACTTGTTTTTTATTGTTAATTTAATGAGTTTTCTATAGTCCGTGCACATTCACATGGTTCCATCCTTTTTCTTTACAAATAACACTAGTTCTCCCCAAATAGACACACCTGGTCAAATGTACCCTATGTCCAACAACACTTGCAGTTGCATTTTCAATTCAATTAGCTCAGGTACACTCATTCAATATGGTGCCCTTGAGATTGGTGATGCACTTGGCATCAACTCAGTGAAATCAATGTCCCTTCTCAGAGGTAAAATTGGTACATCTTCTGGAAACACATCCATGAAATCTTGTACCACTGGTATGCTTTCCAGCATAGGGAACTTCTCTTTAGAATTTTCATAACCCACCTAAATGGAATATATTTGACATCCTTTTCTAATACACATACTCATTTGGGAGGTTGTGATAGGAAACAACTGTAAAGGTTTCTTTATTCCTTGTATTTCTTGACGAGTTCCATTTGGCATTCTATAATATATAATATTCTCTTTACAATCCACCAGTGTCCAATGTTTCTCCAACCAATCCATGCCCAGTAGTACATCATAGGATCCCAGAGGTAGTACATTCAGTTCCACATTTAACTGTTGGGTTCCAACTTCCAGTGTATAGTTTGGGATTTTGGCACAAACTTTTCTTTTTTCCCGAGTGGATAGTTGTACCAGCCAGGGATTTTTGAATTTTTGACTTTGTAATTTATAGATTTCTAATATTCTGGGGTTTACATAACTTAAACTGGTGCCTGTATCAACCAAAATAGAAACATTTTGTGAAATTAACTTACCTTCCAGCTCAATCATCGTTGGTTTATAATCTGCCTGCCGATCCTCCAAAGCTGCATTAATTATGGGTATATTTCGGGCTACATCTCCCACCATAGAGGCTTCTTGTAGATTAGCTATTTTATCATTTCTTCCCCACTGTGGGTAGTTATTATAATAGTGAGCTTCACCACACCCCCAGAATTGTAAAGGTGGTTTCTGGTTTGTACATATTTTGGCTTGTTGGAAGCTTCTGTAGGCTTTTCTTCCGTAGGCCATTGGGTTCTTTTATGGTTTCTCCCGAATTGTCTACTCACTAAATTCCTTGCAGAATTCTTAAAGTTATTAATCCTGGCATTTTTGTAGTTTGAACTATTGTTTTTCCCTTTTCTTGGCTGCCAATTCTTGCCTAATTCTCCTTTTTCCTTGGACTGTTGATAACACATTCTCACTTTTCGAATTGCTTTGTCCATGGTCCTTGGATTCACGAACTCAATTCATTCTTTCATGTGAGTTGGAAAACTACTCAAGAACCACTGAACCTTAGCCTTTTCATCCCTTAAATAAGGAACATTTATTAATAAGGAAGTGAACTTGGTTATGTATTCATCCATTGTCATTTGACCCAACCTCAAATCATGGAATTCTCTGTACTTTTCGTCATAGAAATGTTATGTTAGATATTTATCTTTAAAGCATTGTTGAAACTCATCCCATGTCACGTCCTGGTCTTCAATGCTTCGAACATTCTTGACTTCCTCCCACCACAGGGTGGCCTTTTCTCTCAACTGATAGATGGCCAACTTGGCTTTAAGATTGTTGTTGTACTCATAAAATTGAAAGTATTTTTTCATATTAATCAACCAAGCTTCAACCACCACCTCCGCTTCTCCATCAAACCCAGGTGGTTTAATCTTTCGAAACTCACCTTGTAACTCCACTTTTTGTTTCTTAATTTATTGTTGGTATTACACATTATCAGACTCGGCCTCATTATAATTTATATTTTTGTTACTTCATTGTGAATGGATTCTTTCCACTCTGTCATTGGTTTGGTCCTTAGCTTGTCGTTCATTTTCTTCCTGCATATCTTTTTTAGGACTGGGTTGTATCACTCCTTGATTTTTTTTTATTGGACTGGGTTGTATTACTCTTGCATCAAGTGCTCATTGTCACTCCTAACTCAAACCATTTGTTCCTGTAACTTTTGCACAGTGCTTAGCAGTATATTGGTTTGATGTTGTTGTTCTTCCAGCAGTCTACAGGTCTACTGGTGCTGATCTACGCTCAGCTGAATCCACATTTTTAGACTCATCTCTAGATGGGATTAGGGTATAGGTTCCACTACATTCCGAGGTTTTTTGTCGATCCCCTCCTCATGAGTCTTCCACTATGCTATTTCTTTTATGTGCATCATTTACACACAATAGTTAGGTGACCAATTGGGTCCCAGCATACGAATGTTGCTCTGATACCACTTGTAACATACATCGCATCATAGAAAAAAAAATTATTTACCCTTTTAAACTATGGTCTATAGAATTTCATGTGCACTTGATAATGTAATTAATTACTTGGCACTTACCATATATTATTGTAATTGTTGAATGCCAACGTGGACCTACTACTTGGTTATCTCCCCGCACTGATACGATATATGCGATATTTGTGTCATGACACGGGCTTTAAAGGACTAATGATGGTAAACTATTTGACATTTATTACTCATAGCACCGATTATTAATATATGGATAAATGGTACAATGATTACGTATCATGGAAATTTTATTATCTGATTTATTTCATGGTTAATCAATTCTCGTCAGACTCAAGGGTTAAGTGCATATTTGTTGTACTGCATTGCATGGGAATTTGTTTTGCATGGTCGACACTTGCCTTGTAGATTTTACGTTGGATCTAGGGTTATGAGATCCACGGTCGAGACATTTGTGGTAGCTTCTTATGGTATTGACCCCCCCTCGTAACCCTAACTAACTCCTCATTTCTGCACTTTCACTCCATCAGTGCCTCCTCTGGAACTCCACCGCAAGCTATGCTCTATTGAGCAATAGCCACTCCTTCAGACTTGACCTTGGCTCACCATGGCAAATGTCGAACAAGTAAGCCCTATTCGCCTTTACAGATGTTTGGCTTTCAACCTTTGCAGCAGCTTGCAGTAATTTCTTAAGGAGTAAGATCTTTTGTTTAATTGTTCAGAGGAGATCAATGGTGGCTAACTACCATTTTCTACGCATTCAATATTGATCAAAAGTCTGACTTTCATAGGTAATCTCTTCTCCAGGTTTGTGAAACTAAGGTTTATGGGTTGTATCCTCCATTTCTTCTGCCAACAACTGGTTGTGGCTTCCTTCTCCATAGCCGGTAAGCTCGTTCAACGAATGAAGCTTTTCCAGGCATGGGTTACTAATATCTATTTTCGTGAAGGCATTAGTTCTTCTTTTTCTTTTTACTTTTTCTAATTATCTCGTGAATTTCTCTATTACAGGGTTTTCGCCACTGACTAAAGAGTTTTCTAGACTAGGTAAAAAGCCCTTTCTCAAATGTCTTTCTCGGTTTACAAGTGCCTTTTATGATAATATATTTTAGGCAAACTAATAGTCATGAAATTATTTTTGTGCCGCAGGTAATCACGTCTTGTTCATGTATTCGGGTTCTGGGATTTTACTTTTCGATCTCATGAATACTTTTGGCTTATGTAATCGTCACTTCCATAACCCTTCACATGTATTTGAATTTCTACAAGCGAGGAATTTTGTTTTCTAGAGTAGATCTCTCCTTTCTTGATCTTCGGTGATATGCAACTTAAGGATGTCGGCATTTAGATTTTTAAGGTAAAAGATGTCGTTACTTTGTGACCTTGTTACTTAAGGGGCTTCGCCCTAGTGAATAGTTTGACATGCAGTGCCATTCTGTAGTATTCTTCTTGCATCTTAAGAGCTAATAGAACCCTCGAATGAATTTACGAGGATTTTTCCCTCGGTAGACAGGGTTTAGTAATATGTTAAATGTTTACGGTGAAAGGTTATACAACCTCTAGAGTTTTGTTTCAATGGATTTTTCGGTTCTGCCTTTAATTATGGCTTTGTCTTCATGATTTAGATGTTGTAAACATTGGCGTTCTATTTTTTGAATAGATATATGTATATATGTTATAGTTCTTCTTTGGAGCCTTCGTGTTGATCTGGTATGAATTATTACGCAACTCGTTATCTGCGTGGATGATCACAGTATTAGTTTCTAGTCCATATTGTTTACAAAATGTGTATATTTCATCATTGTTTATTTTATCATAGCCGATATGTATTATGGGTTTTTCTATGTGCCTATTCTTTCTGGCATCATGTATGAGGACATTCCATTTTGACAGAAGTTTTATCTCCTTTTTAAGAAATGAAATATGTGTTCGTCTGGTCTATCTTAGTTTATGGCTAAATGAGATGTCTGGACCATCTATATTTCTGAGTTGTTTCCTACAACTCTAACTGTCTGAGTATATCATAGGTTATCAGGTAAATGACCAGTTTAGGGTCCAGGTTTCGACCACGAACCCTGGACTAACAGTTTTCTGGACTTTAACTTCCAGTAGATGTTTTACGTTGCTTTCATGTTTATATAATAGTACAAATACTATCCCTGCTATGAAACAAGTATTAATTCCAACCACTACACTTCTACACAGTTCATGTATTTCTATCAAGTCTGTTGTAATCTCCTCTCTAATACATTAGAAAAGGTACAGTAAATACATATATATACATCATTCTTGAATGAAATTCTTCTTTTCATATTTAAAAGAGCATAAATTGTATTAAAGAAATATCTTTGTCTAAACAACATATCAATACTTAATATTTCTACTATTTGTTTACTTATCTTGTTTTCAAAACTGCTGATGATGTCCTCCCTACCGTGAGAGAGGCGATTACGTCCTCATCTCCCCTCGTGTTCTACACTGAGATGAGTAGGTTGATAGAATTTCCAGAAGAGACCTCAAGACCCCTAGTCCAATACTCTTCTTTTTAGGATTCAGCAACGCTAAGTGTATTCCACTGGTCACTACCAGCTCAGGAATTCTCCACTCTCTCCTTTCCCTTCCTTAGTTACAGAACAAAACCCCATTTCCTCACTGGAATGTACCTTTTATTCCTAGAGGAAAGGTAATTGTTTCTGTTCAACCACTCTCAGTTCTTGGAATACTTTCATCATTAGTCTTTTTTAGTTTCTATGGAACCACCATTTGATACTTGAATTTTATTTCTAAGACATGATTAATTTGTGTTCAACATTTGTAATATTTTTTTTCAAAAATAATGTCTGTTTAGCCTCTTTAAAGTAAATAACATAACAATTAGTTTGTACGTAAGCCATCTATCACAATTATGATAAATAAAATTTTATTATGTATAAATGAATGTTATAATTAATAATGAGGAACTTATCATGGTGGCGCTTTAATGGACCATTCTCTGAATAAAATTTGCTTATATATAAATGAATGTTATAAATAATAATGTTGAACTTATCATAGTGGGCATGGAGCCAAGTGACACTAATCTATTTTTTAAAATTTATTAAAAGTCAATGCAACCTAACAAACTATGTACAAAGATTTAGCATATTGGACTTCTTTTAGAGTGCAAAATTTGAAAAAAAAAAATATGCATTCAAAGAGATTTAATCATATAGATACAATACCTTGAAAGTTAACTTGGACACTTGGATTGTGTAAACTACTCCACATAAATTTGCAATTCCAACAAATCTTTGCTAAAAAAAATTCAAATTTAAATTTAAAACTGGAATTAAAGACTCGATGGAAAATGACTCCAAATTAATTAAATTTTTTTAAAAAGAAATAATTAAAATTCTAAAATAACCCCTTCTTTATATTAATGGCAGAATATCCTAAAATTTGTAAAAAAAAATATTAATATTGAAAATTGATATTAAGAATATGTTAATTTTAAAGAAAATATTAATATTCAAAATTAAATTGGAAAATAATTTACTAAAACTCTATAAATTAAAATGAATTTAAAAAAATAATAATAATATGATGGGAGTATGACCGAAAAAAGAATATGATGTGGGTATGAAAAAACTCAAATGATTGAATTTCTGTCGAATGAACAAAACTCCAAAAATAGCCGCGCCAGATTGAATTTCAGTGAAGTTCCGCAAGATTTTCGGATTCAACGTCCTCTTTTTTACCGGTCAAGTCGAGAGCCCATTTTCTTTTCTTTTTTTTCCAAATATGCAGAATTGGATTTTTATATGAATTACACAAAATTCCCAAATATGTAGAATTAGATTTTTATATGAATTACAGTTAACTCCACTTAACTTTTGAAAGATTTTCCCCATTTCCATTTTCCCTTTCCCTGAATTTTCTCGTTGCATTACAATTTTCCAACTCAAATGATTTTCATTTTCTTCATAGGGAGGAATTTGCGGTTCGCTGTTCTCTTTTTCCCACGTCAAGTCAATAAATTCAATTTTCTTAGTCTTGTATTTTTTATTTCTTTTTCAGATCTACTGCCCAAGATTTGCCCAAGATTTCCTTTGATATCTGGAATATTTTCCCGGCCCATTTTTCTTCGGAGGGAGGACTATATGACAACTGGTGCTATCCTTTTACCTTTCGCATTTACTCTCTTACTCAGGTCAAGTCAATAGATTCAATTTGCGGTTCCCTTCTCTTTTCCAGATCTAGAGCATTAAATTTCCATCTACTACACAATATTTCCATGGATATCTGGAATATTTTCCCTGGTCAAAGTCAAATGGCCCATTTTTCTTCTCCATTCTCCTTTTCCGAGTCTCTGAATTTTCTCATTGCATTACAGTTTTCACATATGACGACTGCTGTTGTGATTATAAATATATGGCGAATAACATCAAAGCTCACAGCCTTTGGCTTTGAAAGAAGTTGGAGTAGTTGCTGTGAGAGAGAGAAATGGATCATAAATGTATTGTTGTGCTCATCATGCTTGTGTGCTTTGTTCAACACATGGGACGTGGATTCACTTCTGCTCAACGTCTTCCCTTCAATCGACAGAATATGATGAGGGAAACCTCTTCTTCCATGGCCGAGTATCACCATAAAAGGGACGTGGAGGCGCTTCTGAGTTTCAAAAGGGGCATCATATCTGATCCATATGGACTGCTCTCCGACTGGACGGCCAAGAACTCAGATAACGTGTGCCGGTGGAAAGGAATTTCGTGCAGACCAAACACGAAACGAGTAGTTGCAATTTCACTCTCTGACTGCGGATTGAATGGTACGCTATCCCCGTATATTGGCAACCTCTCTCTATTGAGGGATTTAGATCTTTCCTATAATGCTTTCAGTGGAAGAATTCCACCCGAAGTTGGGCAGCTGAAAGCGCTGGGAGATTTATATCTTACTCGTAATCTGCTCCACGGCTCTATTCCAAAGGAATTGTGGAATTGTACACGTCTTCGTATATTAGATATGTCAGCCAACGATTTGAGCGGTCCAATCCCACCAGAACTCGGTCTCCTGGTCCACTTGGAAGATCTCGCGTTCGAATACAATGCTCTGAGTGGAAGCATCCCAACTTCTCTCACCAACTGCACTTCACTCATAAAATTAAATGGTATTGGAAACAAATTAAGTGGTCCAATCCCATCAGAAATGGGTTTGATGAAAAACATAGCTGGTATTGATTTATCTAACAACTTACTAAGTGGCTACATCCCTCCCACGCTTTTCAATTCTACTCAGCTATATTTCTTGGCCCTCGGCAATAATAACCTTACAGGCACCATTCCTAGTATTCCCGAAGCCAATATTGCATTGAGATCTCTATATTTATCAAACAACCATTTAACTGGTCCTCTTCCACGTAGCATAGGCAAACTAAATGCTTTAGAGCATTTAGATATATATAATAATAATATTTTTGGCATTATACCCAATAGTATTAGTCGTTTAGTTTGCCTATCTTTTTTAGATTTATCAAAAAATAGTTTTGAAGGATCAATGCCTGAAACTATTGGCAATTGCATTTCCTTAAATTATTTTTCTGCTCATACTAATAATTTCTCTGGGATTCTTCCAATATCTTTGGCTAATTGCACTAAGCTTCAATTATTGGATTTGAGGAGAAATAAATTGATAGGAAAACTTCCTTACTATTTGACTTTTTTTGTTAACTTGGAATTTTTAAACTTAGGGTACAACAATTTCCATGGTGATATACCTGAATGGGTAACAAATTTCACCAGCTTGTCTATCTTGGATTTATCCAACAATAAATTCACTGGAAAAATGCCATTACATTTTGAAAGACTTGCCAGTTTTGTAGACAATTCATTAAGTGATGGTGTTAGGAATGGAGAAATGTCAGTTGACATCAAAAGATTTGAATATACTCTATCATACCTATCATCAAAAAACACTATATTTGACTTGTCCAACAATAATATTATAGGAAAAATACCTACAAGCATTGGAACTTTGAGGAACTTGCGATTGCTAAATTTATCTGGCAATCAGTTGGAAGGGCCAATACCTGCATCTCTCAGTGACATATCTACTTTGGAGCAGTTAGACTTGAGCAAGAATAACTTGAGTGGACAGATTCCTGAAGAGCTCTCTAAGCTATACAGTTTGGCTGTTCTGGATGTTTCATATAATAACCTCATGAATCCTGCTGTGTAGGAACACACCACCTTCACGCTCACATCATTTCAAAGGAATAGCTATATGGGTGTCCTTGAGGTCTATGTAATGGAAAAGCAAAACCTACAGAATAACCCCGTATACAGTAGCATTGCTCATATTCCAGGGATATTAGACTGATTCATAGGTCAGATGACAGGATGTCATTAATGGCTTTGGGGATTGGATTTGGGATTGGAATTTGGGCAGTAGTTGGTGTGTTCATCTTTTGCAAGAGAGCCAAACTGTGGGTGTTGGGTCTACCCCCAAACAAACCACAACTCTTCTATGGAGTGTATAGACTCCCTACATAGGAATCCAAAAAATGGTTGTTGGCTCTACCCCGTCTTGAATCCAGTGCTTTACAATCCAGCACAACGCACATTTTCTATCCTGCAAGCCGCTACGATTCCTCGCATGTATCATTCCACTGCTAATTTGCTAGCCGATGGTCATGTATTGGTTGCTGGGAGTAATCCTCATCTGTTCTATACTTTCACCGAAACCATTCCCACGGAATTGAGAGTAGAAGCTTTCTCGCCTCCATATCTCGCCAATGTTTGGAACCCTAGATGCCCACAGATCACGAAGGCCCCTGCTACTGTTCGCCATGGGCAGACGTTTACTGTCGTTTTCACTGTTACTGGTCAGGTCACAGCATTGGAGACGAATCTTCCGAGTGCGCCATTCACAACTCATTCATTTGCTCCGGGGCAGCGCATGCTGAGGCTGAATTTGGCGGCAGCTGTTCGTGGTCTCACGAATCATTCCTGTCTTGCGCTTTGGAAGTTGGGCCACATAACAATAGCAGCAGCCCATTTAAGGAGCTGCCTGGAGCCATTCTCAAGTTCTGCGGGGCAAGTTCTGCGGGGTATACGAGCAGGTCCTCCAGTCTTGATGCGGATGCATAATCTGTGTAGCTGTTTGTAGCTCGTGGGATGGAAGTTTTTGTTGCTCAATCCTACAGCAAGAAGAGATCCAGAGAATGCATCTTCTGCAAACTACTGCAGAAGCTGGGCGAGCTAAAATGGAACTAGAGACCGCTTATGAAGAGGTGCAGAGCGCAAAACTTGACACTAAGCAATTGAGGGTTGCTTTGGAAGCCACGGAAGGAAAATTTAATTCAATGCTGAGTGAGGCTAGGTTGGAGGCAGAACATGTCAAAGAAGTTATTGAGAAGTATAAACTAGAAGCAGAGGAAATCATGACTCGGTCTACTAAAAGAGAGGGTAAATCGATGGCATCTCTGAGAGAAGCTGAAGCCAAGGCCAATGCCTCAAAAGAAGAATTAGAAAAGAGCAAGATGGAAGTGGCAGACCTTCAAGGCACCGCTCATCAGAGAGTAAGTCAACCGGAGTATGAACTTTAGTGTTTCTTCCCCTCTCCTGTTATTAGTTTTGTTTTTTTTCACTGTAGTAGATTACTGTTTTGTTTTTTTCACTGTAGTAGATTACTGTTTTGTTTTTTTCACTGTAATAGATTATTTTTTTGTTATTCAATTGAAAACAAAAGTAAAGTTTACAGATGTTTATTCTCTGTGCTTTGAGCATCTGAATGATCTGTAATATTTTTTGCTAGATCAGCTCTAAGTTCTGTCAGCATAGAGACATACAGCAAATATGTGTTTGTCCTGAATATTTTCAAAGACTAACCAAAATTACATTTCAAAAAGGAACAGAAATATGGGATTTTGATAAAACAAAAATTCTTGACCGGTAGCATGCATTCTGTAAATTCAGAATGTTGTTTTGTACTCTCCTTGTTTTCAATAGCTGTGAGATTGCACTGTCCATTTCTCTACTGAGTGGAGGGGATTAAAATTTTATTTAAATGTTCCAGCTGAATTGAATAGTTTGATTGGACTAGCAATGCTGAAGTTTCTCTAAGAATGTACTCAGGATCCATCAATAGAGCTATTTTAGATAACATGTCTGCAATCCTGTTATATTCTCTGAAAATGTGTTGAAAACCGATATCCTGGAAGTGGAATTTTAGTTCACCGATTTTGTCCTTCCAGGCATTTAGATTTAGAACTTCTCACTGAACAACCCCTTTTAGTTCACCAATTTTGTGCTTCCAGGAATCTAGATTTAGAACTTCTCACTGAGCAACCCCTGCCATCCATTTAATTACGCATCTTGAATCTCCAAAGATCAATATGTTTTTTATATTTTTTTAGATTTGCGACAGTCAAGAGTGTCCAAGCAGCTATCAGTTTTGCTTTGGTATTTGTTCCTGATTGAATGCCAATTCTGAAGCAAATTGACCTATTATCTGGAAATTTAATTAGTCCCCCACCTCCACATATATTTCCCTTCGTTGTCCCATCGAATAATCCAATGGGAGCCTCAAACGATATGTCAGGAGTAATTTGTCTTCGAGGGCTTTCTTGGATTGCACAAGAAATTATTCAACGATCTTGGATGATTTTGTAAGGGTACTAACTCTGTCATTTCTGAAGATGGCCTTGTTTTTTAGCAGCCATATACCCCAAGCTACGAATATTGGAAGAGCAGAGAGTTGTTTGAATATTTTGGTCCAGTAAAACGAACATTCCTCAGAAGTGGACCACATTAGATTTATCGGAAATACATAGGACCAAATTTCTTGAGCTATAATGCACTTTGGGAAAAGATGATCAACTGTTTCTTCATGTTGTCTGCACAGGTAACAACTGTTTGGTCCAATGAATCATTGACTCAGCCTCTGAATGAGTTATTGCATCATAGGCAAGATGGATTTTACTTCCCCATAGAATGCATCCTAGCTTCAAATCAGGAGGACTCTGGATATGTTGAGTCTTAGTCCACTTAGGCTTATTTCTTTTATGAAATTATTCCATTCTTCAGCTAAAATGCCAGCCAGTCCTATCTCAGAAGCAGTCAACCAATAGTTCTTGGACGACAGATATGGATCCCCTGTTTTAATACCCTGCAGGTGGAATAGTCCTTTTGCATGTAGACAACTAATTAAATCAGTGAAGAACTTGTAGAATCGGGCACTGCCTATGAATGTGTCTTTCACAAGTACCACCTGCTTGCCATCTCTGATTTTCCGTTTGAAGAGGAAAGGGAATGAAGCAGTGAGAGATTCCAAACAATGTAGCCTTTTTTATCAGGTTTTTTTTGCATGACTTCTAATCCAGGCCACCACCCACCGATAGGTGGGTAATACATTTTCCTTTTATAATCAGACTCCAAAGTCCCTCACCGAATAGGGCTCTCCACAATTTTTTTTTAGGGTCAAGGCTTTTGAAAACTAGTTCATATTTTTGAATCCCCATCTCGAAGTTTTTTTTGGTAATGATAGGGATGACCAATTGACTAGATGAATTCATTATTGTTTTTCTTTGCCCACAAGAATCTGAACATTAATTGCCTAATGGAGCTAAGAATTGCAGAGGGAATCTTAGCTAATGATAGCCAATAGACCAGGATATTTTCCAGCACGACTACGACTTTAATGAGGATCATTCTTCCTCCTAGAGACAGCACCACAGGTTAATCTTCTGTTCTACCTTTCTAATCAACCCTTCTAGTCCTACTTGCTTATTGTCTCTTTGATCGAACTTAACTCTGTGCTTGTTTTCCTTCCACAATCTCTCTGTTTCTCTTGGTTGCTCAAGTCTCAAAAATAACTCGATGCTCTTAAGTTTTCCATGAACCCACTGTGCTTTGGGATATCTGTATCAGACTTAGTCAAGAATTCAAAGATCTCTAGCCTTGCTCAAATTGAAAGATCTCTATGTGTGACAAGCCTCAGGCTTAGGATTTGCACCTAGCTTTGAAAGAAGATTGTCCATGGTGGGAAAAGCTGGTTTCTGAGAGATTTAAATCTTCTTCATGGGAGATTCAAAACCTAGCTTGTCCACACAAAGATCACCATACTAGCTCAAATCAAAAGTTCCCTGAGATTGAGAAGCAGCGGGTGAAGTATCTACCAAATTTGCCCAAGATTTGTAGTTGGCCGTGATCTTTGAACAAGTAAAATGGTCCATGAGTTGGGAAACTTGACTATTGGAAATTCAAGACAATGTTAATTTTGAAATGCCCCTGCTTTAGAGTTAATCAAGACCCTGTCGACTATATTTTGTTTATTTTGCCTCATCCAAATTCTCTAGGCTTCAATTTTTGGGCATATACTTGGTCCAATCATGCTTACTCTTTGAATGGGAGTCTTACTCTTTGAATGGGAGTCTTAGATAGCTCCAATATATTCCATGTTGCACCTCATTTTTTTACTACATAGATGTCATACTGATTTGTTTGCCACCGACCTCGTGTTGTAGCTCTGATGACATTGTTACCACAGATGTTTGCCCCAACCTCATTTTTATCAAGAGTTTGCTTGCTCTTTACCCATGCACTCTTTTTACTAAAGGTTGGATATAGACTGTCTCTAGTACATAGCTTGCATATAGCTAGGCCGCATCCTAGGATGGAGATTGGCTGGCTCAAGTATTTTCTATGTAGCCCCATTTTTTATGATCAGAGCTTCCTTTTCATGCTGCTATAAATGAGGGCTTATGAGCAATTACCATGACCAAACTTGTCTTTATGAATTTTGAACAAGAGATATCCTTAGGCTGAAAATGCTATAACCTGTTTTGGTTCTATATTTTATGATCAGGGCTTCTTTTTTGTGTATCCATACAGGTTTTAGTTATATGTCTTAAAATTAATTTTCTTGATCTATGATATATCCACTTCTGAAGATATCATGAGGCATCTATCCAGCTTGAACAAATCAGTCTGGTTTGTTCTGTATCCGAATTGCAGGTTAAAAGCCTTTGGTATTGGTATTAATATTGTCTGTTAGATATGCTGCTACTTATGAAGGATTTTAACATGTTCTTTCCCTATTTGCATTTACCGAAATGCAAGACACTTGTCTCGAAAATGTTTTAACCTGTGCCCAACTTGTTTGAATGCACCTTGACTGTATGTATGTGTTTTGCATGCCACAGGTCTAAGTTATGAGTTTAGTCTTTTTAAGTCCAAACTCGCTAATCTAGCTTGTTATCACCGTGCCTTGTTTTTCTTTAAATATTATTGGCCATAATGCCTACTATATCTATTCATCTGAGTGTTTTTTCAAGTTATGTGCTTTTGGTTGGATGTTAAATCAAGCTTATAATTTGAACCTAGAATTTAAAATTTGTCTACATCGGTGTGATTTGTCCATGATAATACAGGAAATTCAAGTGGGAATGGGTCCTGCCGGAGAGATGCGGTATCCATCTTATCCTGAGAGTCCTGGTACATGGAGATTCCCGGGGATTGGAGCATTTCAGTGCTATGATAAGGTATAGACATTTATCTTTTAATTTTCCTCTGGTTAGTAGAGTTGCATCTTACCTTTTTGATACACACACAGAATTGTATGGCTGGTATTTGGGTTTATTTTTTTAGGCCATTCAGGTCAAATCCCATTTAGTAACTAGTTTGGTTCCTGGCATCCTTGTATTGCAGTTTATGATCTCTAACCTTAGAGCTACAGCCGAAGCTGCTAGCAAGAAGGATTGGGGTAATGGAGGTCCAAGTAATGCAGGTCACTACAACAACTGGCCAGAGGACACCCCATTTTTTCGCAGAGATGGTGGCTGGAACTGTCCTTATGGTGAGTTTTTCCTGAAGTGGTATTCTGGTATGCTTCTTGATCATGGAGAGAGAATCCTAAGAGCAGCTGAAGCCATTTTCCGTGGCACTGGCACCAAGCTTTCAGGGAAAGTAGCTGGTATTCATTGGCATTATGGAACTAGATCTCATGCCCCTGAACTTACTGCTGGATATTATAATACCAGATTCAGAGATGGGTATCGGCCTATAGCTTCCATGTTTGCAAGAAACGGGGTGATTTTCAATTTTACTTGCATTGAAATGAAGGATTGGGAATAGGCAGGAGATGCACAATGCTCCCCAAAAAAGCTGCTCAAACCAGTCATCCTTGCAACTCGGAAAGCTGGGGTCCCTCTTGCTGGGGAGAATGCTCTTCCAAGGTTTGATCAAGATGCACACAATCAGATCACTAGGAATGTCAGTCTTCGACTACCAGAAGATGGTCAAAAACACCACAGTTAAACCCATGTGTGCATTCACTTATTTGAGAATGAGCAAGCATTTGTTCCAACGTGAAAATTGGAAGTTATTTGTGTCATTTGTTAGGAAAATGGCACAAAGAGGGGCCTCCTCAAATTCATGGGAGCAGGAACATATTGATACAGCTTCATTTGTCCATGCTACGGGATCATTGATCCAGCAGATTGCTGCACTCTTGCATAATTAAGCCTAAATCATACATTTTTTTAGCAGCAAGCAAAATCTGAATGTAAACCATATTTATTGTTGAAAGTCATTTTTTTTAAGCAGCAAGCAAAATCTGAATGTAAACCATATTTATTGTTGAAAGTAAATTAATTGGTAATTGTACATATCCTATTCCTCTATGTAAACTCTGCCCAAACACATGCTTTTAATGGCTATGCCAACTCAGTATAATTACTTTTTCCTATTAACATTTTTTGTAACTTAAAAACATACACAAAGTCCAGGTATGGAAAAGACCCTAATTCAAGTGGAAAAGACAAGAAATGAACACCATTCCTGATTGTCGGGTTTTATGAATTCCATCCATCCCTACATAAATAACACACAATGGGCAACAGAGGTCCCCTCAAAATTGATTGCCTACTGCAGTTAGCAATGGTCAATGCTTCTACCTATGTATTATTTTTAATGTTGATATGAAATTATATTATGTGTACATCCAAATCTTTTTTTTGGTATTTGCAGGTAGGCCCCCCTGAAAACCAATTCATCTGCAAAATTGTTCATTCTTTGGTGTTCTATACTGTTTGAACTTTGAAGTTTAAAGTCTACCAGACCTGATAATTGACATAGACTCATATTTAGGGGAAAAACACTGCATGAGGGAGCTGCCCAAGGTGCCTTTGTTGACATTAAAATCTAGGTTGGCAGCAGCCAAACCTTTTTTTGGACCGGTGAAGCATACAACTAAGCGACCTCAAGACAAAAATTACAAAAGTGAGACAAAATTTTCGAAACAGTGCACTTCATTGATTAAAATAACTAATCTCCCCAAATGAGGTTGGGATCAATAGGTGACCCACTCACTTCAACACCTTCCTCATTCAGGTGAGCAGGGTTGTGAAGTGTGACTCCTTCGTCCAATGTTTGTAGACCCTTTCTCCCTATGACCAGCTTATCCTGAGGCAACCCCTGGTGTGGGTGACAAATTTCTTATGGGCATCGTCTCAATGAACACTATGAATTTCGTGTCCAACAGGTCAATTTTATCCCCAAACATCTTTCTGGTCTTTTTGTTGTCCTATATGGTCAAACCCATCAGATTTTTCAAGTTTTCCTACTCTATGCGAGCTCGATGGTGCATCTGGAGAGGTTTTTATGTGTTATAGTAAGGCCAAGGTTCAGGATACACTCGAATTTAACGCCCAATTCTTCAGAGCTAGTGTTTCGCCAGATTTCTGTGAATTTCTTCTAAAGTTGTTCAATGTCTGTGTTAATCTCGGGTGAAATTGAGTTGTGGAAGCTGAGAGTAGCCTGACGAAATTATGATTTCTCTTTGTATTCCAACAATTATGAATTGCATTGTGGCCATAATTTATCATGTGTGTGGGCTAATCTGGCAATAATTTGAGATAATGTATATGTATCTACGCCCCATGGTTCAAGAAATTAACACCCCTCTAAGCTTGGTGGCCCATGGCTCCCCTGTGCCAAGCCCTGTTGTAGTTAGACACATAGTTTCTACTGACTTTGGTAAAAGCCTAGAGACACCAATTGCTTGGAAAGAGATGGATGATCAAATGAAGAAGAGCCTCATCACAAGGGCGTGCAATAACACTAGTGATGGGGAAGTGGGTTGCAATTGTATGGATATAGTCACCCAATTGACGCAGAGGACCAATGTTTTGAAAGTAGAATTCCTTACCCTCAACCTAAAATCAAAGGATTGTAGATTGTCCACAATTCATGTGTCAGAGGAAAACCAGTTCCTCAAAGAAAAACTAGCGAGACAGGATGATGCATTGGAGGCCTTACACAACCACCTCTCTGTAGTTGTAGCTATCCCAATCACTCTCTGTAGTTGTAGCTATCCCACATGATTCATGTGAGAGCATTTCCTCTATACTACTCTTTCCTATATTACTGCTTTACAGCGTTTCCTTTGCAACATATGGTGCAATTGCTAGTTATTTTTCAAAGTTAAACAATATAACTTGCATTGGCAAATGCTAAACTAATAGTGGTGAATAGGCAAATCTATTGTTAAAATGTGCCTTCACAGGGATTAATAAATATTGCGAGTTAAAAGATAAAAATTTTCCTTTATAAATACATAAGATTTCACCATAATTTAAAGAAATCATTATAAAAAAATAATTCAAAAAAATATCCTAAGTATATAATTAATTCTATTTATTTAGTATATATTTAATTCTATTTATTCTTAAATAATTGTAATTAAATATTTATAATTATAAAAAAAATTAATATTAATCTAAATATAAATATAAATATTTAGTTGTTCTCATACAATTCATTTGAAAACTTAGAAGCCTATGATTGATATCTGAGCAATGGGAGTCTAAGAATGAATAAATGGTTTGGAAACATATTAATCAATAAATCAGTCAATCATCACATGTGCGATCTATCCATCTGTTTCATTCCAGTTCAAAAGCCATCGTTGTTAGTGAGAATCAACACTATAGGAACAGAGCCAAAGCCTGATACAGAGCCCTATGCATTACATTCTGTCTAAAACACTAAAACAAAAAGAATTGGTTTCTCATGTGATACCAATAACACTAAAACTAAATTGTTGATCATCTCTTCTAGTTCTAAAAGAATTGGTTGCTCATGTGATACCAATAACACTAAAACTAAATTGTTGATCATCTCTTCTAGTTGTTCACTTCCATTTTGACTATCCTTCTTATATTATCAAAATTTCTTGTATCTAATCTATCTGACATGAAATTCTTTTGTAACCTATTTGGTCCATAATACTAGGGTTTTGGGGTTCAACTATATGGATTTCTAATTATAGTAATATTGAGATTTTTAATTAACAATGTTGTAAATCATCATAGTTGTTTTTTTTAATAATAGAAAGTCATTTTCAATTGAAAAGAAAAACCAAGAGACTTTTTCACAAGATCACAGACTACTATATTGGAGATTATGGCATTTCTGAATTGGTATGATTGTTAAAAGTAAACATACATGATCTCTCTTTTCAGATGTACATAAAATTATAAAGCATGAAGAATTACTTTGATGTCATTTACAAAGCAGCCTTCTGAGTATTCCCGAAGCTATTGTGTCACTGGCCCATTTTTATTTACCAAACAATCATTTAATTTGACCTCTTCCACTTAGCATGAGAAAACTAAATTCTTTAGAGTATTTAGATATATCTAGTAATTAGTGGTTTATTTTCCCTTATATTTTTAGATTTATTAAAAAATAATTTTGAAGGATCAATCTCTGAACTATTGGTAATTGCATATCCTTAACATATTTTTCTGCTCACACTCTTCCAATATATTTGACTAATTGCACTGATATTGAGTTATTAGATTTAAGGTGAAATAAATTAATAGGGAAACTTTCTCACTACTTCACCTTTTTTTGTTGGTTTGAAATTTTTAAACTTTAATACAATAATTTCTATGGTGACATTCTTTAAATGGGTAACAAATTTCACCCAATTGTCTATCTTGGATTTATCCAACAATAAATTCATTGGAAGAATGTCATTACATTTTGAAAGACCATTACATTTTGAAAGACTTGCATATTAACAATGAAAAATCACAACACACATATTTAAAAAATCATGACATAAATATCACAACTATATCAAATGTTTGAAAAATATTTTTTTCAATAATATTAATAAATAAATATTTGTTTTTCAAAGATAAAAAAATATAAATTGCATTGGAAAATGCTAAACAAATAGTGGTGAATAGGTAAATCTATTGTTAAAATGCGCCGGACAAATAAATATCGTGAGTTATAAAAAATGATATTTTCTCTTTATAAGTAAATAAGATTTCACCATAATTTAAAGAAATAAGTATAAAAAAATAATTCAAAAAAACATCTAATAAGTATACAATTATATCTATTTATTCTTAAGTAATTGTAATTAAATATTTATAATTATAAGAAAATTAATATTAATCTAAATATAAATATAAATTTTTAGTTGTTCTCATACAATTCGTTTGAAAAATTAGAACCCTATGACTGATATCTGAAAAATTATGCTACCGCAATGAATAAACGGTTTGGAAACACATCAATCAATAAATTAGTCAATCATCACATGTGCTATCCATCTGTTTCATTGTAGTTCAAAAGCCATGGTTGTTGGTGAGAGTGCAGGAACTACCCCACTTAGCCAAACCCTGATACACAGCCCTATGCATTGCATTCTGTCTAGAACACAAAAACAAAAATATTTGGTTGTTCATGTGATATCAGTAACACTAAAACAACTATACTATTCTAAATTGTTGGTCATCTCTTCTAGTTCTTCACTCCCATTTTGACTATTTCTTTTATATTATCAAAATTTATTGTATCTTATTCATGTAATCTATCTAATATGAAATTATTTTGTGTTTACCATAGCCCATTTGGTCCATAATACTAGGGTTGATATTGAGATTTTGTGATTAACAATGTTGTTACTTCACCAAAATAAGTGATGTGTATGTTGTCCTTTGAGATAATTGTGGTCAATAATCATGCCAAAGCATCTAAAATGTTTTGTTCAGTTTTATAATTTTGGAGGACAAATGTATAAGATAATTTTTAACACACAATTATTGATTAAATCTTTCAGATAATATCGGTAATTATAAGTAAGTGTTGCTTTTTTATCTCACACAGTGATTAAGATTTTGTAAATTGATTAAGTGGACTTATGTAAGAAGATATGATTATCAAATATTCAGATTGAATTCTTCAATAAATCATAAGCTTGAAAACCTTTAAACAATGTCTAAAATTTCAACAAAATACATTTAACATCACCAAGATGCTGAAAATTTATAAATGAAACGTACTTACATTAATAAAATATTAAGTAAATCATTCTTTGTTTTGATAATAACTTCAGTAGGAATTATAAGATCATTGAAAGTTAGTTAATCTCACCTAATTATATTGATAACAATTAAACATATGAAGAGACAAAATGTATTGAAAACATGAAAAACTCACAAAGGGAACAAAATTGTATGAGACAAATTCAGAATCCTTCTTCTATTAATGATGATCAAAAAACTTGTACAATTATGCTTACAAAAGTTCTCTTATCCAAGGGTGCAACCTTCAGTATCTCTAAATGAGAGTTATTTATACTATTTTCTAAAACTTAGAAATATCTTGAACTGATTTACAATAATAGAATATAGAAGAATAGAAGAAGCAAACAGAAGATGAAGTGTCTCTGCTTTCTTGGAAGTTGTTGATGACTTGTCTTCTTTAGATGGAAGTTGTTGCTCACTAGACCCTTGAAAAATTGATGTGCTCGCATACTGCAAAAATCATCCTTTTAGTCGATGGTCTCACAAAATTTATCCCATTGATCTTGGCTTGGGATTTCTACACTCATCATCTTTTTGAAAAGTTCATCTACTTCTGTATATCTGTCAAAAGTTGGTCTTTGAATGAATAAATGTTTGATTTGATGTTGAATGATCAAATCAAACTGCAGAGCTTCAAGAAATGCTTTACATGTAACCTGTCCTTTTATACCTGCAAACTTTGACCTATCTATTGCGATTGCTAAATTTATCTGGCAATCAGTTGGAAGGGCCAATACCTGCATCTCTCAGTAACATATCTACTTTGGAGCAGTTAGACTTGAGCAAGAATAACTTGAGTGGACAGATTCCTGAAGAGCTCTCTAAGCTATACAGTTTGGCTATTCTGGATGTTTCATATAATAACCTTTGTGGGCGAATCCCTACAGGAACACAATTTTCCACATTCAGTGCAACATCATTTCAAAGGAATAAATGCTTATATGGGTGTCCTTTAGATTCATGTAATGGAAAGCAAAACCCAGGGAAAGAACCTGAGAATAATAGTAGCATTGCCCATATTAAAGTGGGATGGCTAGACCATCTAGATGACAGGATGTCATTAATGGCGTTGGGGATTGGATTTGGGATTGGAATTTGGGCAGTAGTTGGTGTGTTCATCTTTTGCAAGAGAGCCAAACTGTGGGTGTTGGGTCTACCCCCAAACAAACCACAACTCTTCTATGGAGTGTATAGACTCCCTACATAGGAATCCAAAAAATGGTTGTTGGCTCTATTATGTGATGTATTAAATGATCTTGTAAATGCTAAATGATATTTTTATGGTCTGTTATCTTCTCACATATAGAATTTTTAGCGTGATCATTATCTATGATTGCATCTTCAAATTAGCCTTAATTTTATTTATAGCTCTTATTCATTTTTTATCACATTGAATTAATTTCCAATCAAATGACATAAATATTACATTATGTAAAACAAATGTTGTCACTTAAGTGGATGTTATATTTTTTGAAAAATTGCAAATTGATATATGGGTTGGAAAAGTTAATTGCTACTAAGGGATAAGGACTTGCATACATAAATATTTGGTGTGTAATAAACACTACTAAATTTCCACATTTATACTTTTACTCCACGTTGAAGAAACTAAATAATCATAGGCTCCCAATA
The DNA here is from genome assembly GCA_034641835.2 of Pinus albicaulis. Lineage (NCBI taxonomy): Eukaryota > Viridiplantae > Streptophyta > Pinopsida > Pinales > Pinaceae > Pinus > Pinus albicaulis. The sequence goes on along the minus strand of CM076580.1, from coordinate 1,557,875,551 downwards.
GGTATATTTATTTCCATCTTGTTCCTATTCATCTTTTATGCAAATACTTGCTTAAATTATGGTGAGAAATAATTGATGGTAAATATGTTATTTACGTGAGTATGAGCTATTTTCAAAGATGCTTAAATTATGGTGGGAAAAAACTAATGGTAAATAGGTTATTTAGGTGAGTATGAGCTATTTTCAAGGATTTTAATTGTAGGTGGTTTTCTTATTAAGTTTAACAATGAAAAATCACAACACACATATTTAAAAAATCATGGCAGAAATATTGCAACTATATCAAATGTTTGAATTTTTTTTTTATCAAATGTTTGAATTTTTTTTTGCAATAATATTAAGAAATAAATATTTTTTTTTCAAAGTTAAACAATATAACTTGCACTCGAAAATGCTAAACTAATAGTGGTGAATAGGTAAATCTATTGTTAAAATGTGTCAGACAAATAAATATCTTGAATTATAAAAAATGATATTTTTTCTTTATAAGTAAATAAGATTTCACCATAATTTAAAGAAATAAGTATAAAAAAATAATTCGAAAAAACATATAATAAGTATATAATTATTTCAATTTATTCTTAAATAATTGTAATTAAATATTATAATTATAAAAAATTAATACTAATCTAAATATAAATATAAATATAAATTTTTAGTTGTTCTCATACAATTCGTTTGAAAAATTAGAAGCCTATGACTGATATCTGAGCAGTGGGAGTGACAAAGGTCAGTGAATGGGGAAGTCTAAGAGTGAAAAATTATGCTACCGGAATGAATACATGGTTTGGAAACATATCAATCAATAAATTAGTCAATCATCACATGTGCTATCCATCTATTTCATTCTAGTTCAAAAGCCATGATTGTTGGTGAGAGTGCAGTAACTACCCCACTTAGCCAAAGCCTGATACACAGCCCTATGCATTGCATTCCGTCTAGAACACTAAAACAAAAATATTTGGTTGTTCATGTGATATCAATAACACTAAAACAACTATCCTATTCTAAATTGTTGATCATCTCTTCTAGTTCTTCACTCCCATTTTGACTATTTCTTTTATATTATCAAAATTTCTTGTATCTTATTCATGTAATCTATCTAATATGAAATTATTTTGTGTTTACCATAGCCCATTTGGTCCATAATACTAGGGTTGATATTGAGATTTTGTGCTTAACAATGTTGTTACTTCACTAGAATAAGTGATGTGTATGTTGTCCTTTGAGATAATTGTGGTCAATAATCATGCCAAAGCATCTAAAATGTTTTTTTGAGTTTTATAATTTTGGAGGACCTATGTATAAGATAACTTTTAACACACAATTATTGATTAAATCTTTCAAATAATATCAGTAATTATAAGTAAGTAGATTTTGTAAATTGATTAAGTGGACTTATGTAAGAAGATATGATTATCAAATATTCAGATTGAATTCTTCAATAAATCATAAGCTTGAAAACCTTTAAACAATGTCTAAAATTTCAACAAAATACATTTAACATCACCAAGATGCTGACAATCTATAAATGAAACAGACTTACATCAACAAAATGTTAAGTAAATCATTCTTTGTTTTGATAATAACTTCAGTAGGAATTATAAGATCACTGAAACATAGTTAATCTCACCTAATTATATTGATAACAATTAAACATATGAAGAGACAAAATATATTGAAAACATGAAAAACTCACAAAGGGAACAAAATTGTATGAGACAAATTCAGAATCCTTCTTCTATTAATGATGATCGAAAAAATTGTACAATTATGCTTACAAAAAATCGCTTATACAAGGGTGCAACCTTCAATAACTCTAAATGAGAGTTATTTATACTATTTTCTAAAACTTAGAAATATCTTGAACTGATTTACAATAATAGAATAGAGAAGAATAGAAGAAGCAAACAGAAGATGAAGTGTCTCTACTTTCTTGGAAGTTGTTGATGACTTGTCCTCTTTAGATGGAAGTTGTTGCTGACTAGACCCTTGAAAAATTGATGTGCTCGCATAATGTAAAAATCATCCTTTTACTCGATGGTCTCACAAAATTTATCCCATTGATCTTTACTTGGGATTTCTACACTCATCATCTTTTTGAAAAGTTCATCTACTTCTGTATATCTGTCAAAATTTGGTCTTTGAATGAATAAATGTTTGATTTGATGTTGAATGATCAAATCAAACTGCAGAGCTTCAAGAAATGCTTTACATGTAACCTGTCCTTTTATACCTGCAAACTTTGACCTATCTATTGCAATTGTGTATAACGTTTTACAGTAATCTTCTAATTTAATCAACTTATCATCTAATCCTACCAATCCTGGCAGTCCTTTATGATTCAAAACATTAAACTTAGGATGAAATATTTGAACAACGGTATTCAAAGCTTCACATTTGGTTTGCAACTGGTTGATTAAATTTCTTTTCTCCAAAACTTTCTTTATCTCCAAAATTGTTGCAGTTCTGTCCAAGATGTTGATTTCTTCCAACTCTTCTCTTCTATTTGAGTGGAGAACCTTGATCATGTCAGTGGCTTCACTTGGCTTCTTTTTTAGATTCTCTTTCTTCTCTTCAATGGCTATTCTACATTTGGTGATGAGCTCCTCTTGTTCGAAGATAATCTGTGTGGATGGCCATACCTACCTCTGTCATATATTTGTTGATGTCTTCCCATATGTTCTACTTAGCTTCACCCAAAGTTGCTGCCATTAGAGATTCACTCTCTAGTTCTTTGATCTTAAGTCCTAACTGATGAGTCTTTTTCATTTCCTCTATGTATAAAGTATGATTTTTAATCTTTTGTGACTCAAGAAATTGAAACCTCTATTATAACTTCTCATGTGCCTTCTTCTGAATAGGCAATTCTTGTGCCAATTTTGTTGCATCAGTTTTTGACAGTTATGTACATGCAAGAGATGTTTGAGTAGCTACATCAGGATCAGTAGTCACTTGGAGTGTTGATTTCTCTTTCAACAATTCTTCAATTTGTTCTTCCATCTTTCTAATTTGCAGATTTTGGTCAATGATCAATTTCATCATCTCTTCTTTGTTATATTCATTTTATGCAATCTCCTTAGTCTGTGGGTCTTCAGTTGAGGGAATCTTGAATTGTTTATGCAGAGTAGAGATGTCTACATTCTTCTTCTTAATGATTTCCTCAACTGCCTTGCAATATTTTGGGTCATACCCAAATTTCACTACAAGGTCTTCCAAAGAATTCAATCTGTTGTCTTTGGCTAATGAAGATAATTTTTCAATCTTCAACTGAGATTGGAAATTTGATAATGCAAATTATAGTTTGGCAAGTGACATGGCTATTTTGGTCATTGTTGAAAATAACATCTCCGCAGACTGCCTATGCATTTCCATATGATCAATTGGATGGATCTGATTTGCATCAAAAGAAAAGACAATCTTGATGTACTCAGCATGAGTCTTTGGAAATAACACTGTTGCCTGTAGAAATACCATTTGAATTCTTCCTTGCTCACTGTCAAAGGCAGTGAGAAATCTATGATGTGATGTCAATGTTTTCTTCTAGAATTGACTGTAAACATCAGATTTGAGCACTTCATTCTTATGCTTGATGTCCAAGAATCTAGAGAAGATGTTTTGTTGTTCAGAAGAACTGACATTTGAATGTTGAATAATCTCGAGTGGTTCTCTTGTAGGTGATGTTGATGGAGGAGTCTTAGGAACATTGGTTGATGTGGAGACTTCAATATCTCCCAAGTCTATGATCTCTGGTTGTTCTCCTTCTGACAGTAAAGTGGAAGTAAGATTTGGCTTGTTGTGCTGCAAGATAAACTCTTTCATGATTTCCTTGGCATGTGGAGGCTCTTCTCTTATGCTCTTTTGCTGCTTACTATCAGGCACTAGGGTCTATACATTGGAAGTTGAAATGACCTGTTCATCTGCCTCCTGGAGAGTGCCTTCCACCCATTCATCTTGGTTCATGTATTTCTCTATTTCTACTCTGGGACTGTGAGTGTAGGAATTTGTCTTGAGTTCAACTCTCAGAGCATAAATAATGCCATGGGGGTCTTATGAACAAGTAAAACTTAGTTGAAAACATAGCTTCTTTAGCATTGCATCTGCTTCAGCACCAGCTACTCTGGTGTTGCATATGAAGGATCCAATGTTGGCTTTGAGTTTAAACTAGGCTTTTCTTTTGCCTGAGACAAAATGTAATTCATCCATATTTAACATTTGTCTAATGTATTCTAAAGAGAAAACTCTCATAGGCAAATTTCTTGGAAGCTTGTATGGTGAGAGTTCGCAGCCATATACCCTGATCTTTGTGTAATTTTTATATAGGTACCAATCACCAATTTTAGCTTGATCACTGAGGTGTAGGATCCTTTTAATTTATTCCCCAATTCTGGGCTCTGACTGACTTGTGAGAAGATGCTTTACCAGGTGAATGAATGAGTCTATGAACTTTGAAAAAGAAGTGTTTGATGATGAAGCTTTGACTAATTCTATCCAGTGAATCACTGATTGATTCACTCCCTTTGAATCCTGCTTGTTGAAATTGATGGGTGGCATCTCTGCCTAATAAAACAAAAACATCTGAACAATTACAGAAGCATAATTGAACACCCCTTGTGTGGTGAAGTTCATGAATTGTTCATGTATAATTTCAACCAAGAATTGGATGTAATTATACATAAAAAATGGTGATTTATCAGTACTGAAAATAGATAAGAACCCCATGATGGTTTCATCAACTGTTTCATCATTTGGATATCCTAACATGTATGAAATAAGGGAGATGCAGTGCTTGGAAGCTATGGGAAATATGGAGGATGAGTATGGAGGATTCTTCTTGGCGAATTCTGCATCTTCAGGTAGAAAAATCTTGAATATTTGGGCTCCCTGGGGGAAGGATATCTTATGATAAATGTCCATGAGAGTAGAAGGTGAGAAATAGGATAGGGAATCAGATGAAGGAATGAGTAGCATCTGGTTTATGGTTTAAGGGAATATGGTGATCAGAATGTTTCCATTCTAAGCCACCACTGATCTGGTTATAGGATCATATTGCTTCTGACACCAGGCAATTAAATCAGGAAAATTATGAGTTTGTGGAAATGAAAACAAAGGAAACATGGATTCCCAATACCTGATAGGGTCTTGGTTATCTATGTGCTTCTGTTTTAGCCAAAAATGTAGCTCATAGAAGTCAAATTCACAATGACAATCTGTGACTTTGAAAAAGGCATCGGCTAGGAGTATGAGGTCGAGGTTAAGCTATGGTGTTGTAGCAAGAATGGTTTCTACAACTGGACGGGCTACCTCAGGGATGACCTCTGCAATAGGGTTGATGATCTAGACTTCCTCTATGACTTGTTTCTTGCCTTTACCCTAGGTGTCATTTGTTTCTTGGTTTTGGCCTTCAGTGCCATGTTTGACAGGATATGACTGGGAAAAGAACTTAATGATCGAGTTTAATATCAGATGACATGGATTACGGAAGTAAGATGGTGGTTGCAGAGTGGATAGACCGACAAATTGCTTTGGAAAATAGAATACATGGATAGTAGTAATTTGGATGGGAAAGAAAAGTGATGAAAGGGAGTTTGCAGGTGATTTTATAGATTTTGATCTGGACTTAACAGTCTAGGATACGACCGTAGGGGTTAATGGCTCCGATGGGATTTAATGATCAACGGGATAATTAACGGTCCAGGAGAGAGTTCAGTGGCTAACGGGGCGATTAACGGGCATAAGTGAAGCGTAGGGGCTAACGAACAAATGACGTGGAGGGATGACATTGGACAATGAGGTAATGACTATGTTGTGGGAAGGATATCCGTTGGCTGAGGGCGCGAGAGGAATGGCCATCGGGCGCAGGAGGAATGATCATTGGGAATTGAAAACCGTTGATGGATTTCAGGGGGGGTACCTCTCGGTTTCCAGTTTTAGGCAGAGGGGGTGCGAAGTGCTATGGTGCCGCCATGTCGTAAATTTTGGTGGTCATTAAAACCACACTTTGGACCCCCCCCCACGTTAATGAGAAACAGTAAGGGGGGTCACGAATTTTCTCTCCACCGTAGATCTGGAGCGAGCTCTAGATATGCCATCTAATCATGTAGGCACGTTACTCCTTTGATTTGACCGCTTTGTCGTGTAGTGAGATTATTACAAAATCAATATGCGCTTAAACCCTCTAGTGAGAATATATCAATTTAACAAATGAACATTAAACCCTCTTTCAAAGGTTTTAACATCATAAGTTAAAATTTAAACATCTTTAAGTATCCGACACATTTAAACAAGCGACCATAGTTTTATTTATTCAAACACTAAAGCATTCACACATTCTTTTATTTTATGCTTCCCTAACATTTTTTATTTTTCCTTCTTTCTTTAGAGAAAATCTATTCTAACATTTTTTTCTAACATGGATATGCATAAAAACATAATTTTCCTAACATTTTTAAAAAATTTCTTTTTCATCCATGTCCTAACTTACCATTTTATCTATTTATTTTTTCAAACCACCATGCTAACTTATCAAAACAAATAATGTTACAACATCAGCTCCAGCTAGGGACTGCTTCCCCCTGTGGGATGCAGAGAACAAGTAGTTCCATGTGCCTTCTCCTCAGGCTATGGAGTCTCTTCTATATAAAACAAACAAACTTGAAATGGTAAAGGAAAATGATAATATACATTGACGATGTAGGATCTCCTTCAGTACTGGATATAGTGTTTCAAAAATATACCATTGATAGTGAGTGTTCAGAACTGTCCTTCCAAATACTGTAGAACAAATGTGTTATTTCCGTTAACTTCTGCAATGCTGAGTGGTCCAAACTGTAACTTGTCAAACTTTCCATGCTTGCCTTTATCTTCTCTCCTAGCATCCCATCTCAAAACTAAATTCCCTTCTCTAAAATCTCTTTCCCTAGCCTTTTTGTCAAAAAGACTCTTCATCTTATTCTGATATTTTCTCAACTTGAATTGGATTTCATCTCTATTTTTCATTTAACTCGATAATTTGATTAATCCTTCTAGAGAAGTCATCAGTTTCATTAGTAGAATCTTGTAGAAACTTAAGTACAGGAAAAGCCAAATTGGTGGGAAAAATAGCATCTTTACGATAGACTAGTTGAAATGGAGATTTACCTATTGATCTTTTGGGAGAAATCCTATTTGCACAGATTGCATAAATCAGATGACTGCCCCAATTTTTATTATGGTCTTCTAAATTTTTCTAAATTACCTTTACTAAACTCTTTTTAGATGATTCAGTAAGACCATTTCCTTGCGGATAATAGGGAGTTGAATGATGCAGTAGAATCTGACATTTCTGGTAGAATTCTATCATCTTTATGCTACTGAATGTTGTGGCATTTTCAGTGACTATTTGTTGTGGAAAACCAACTAAATAAAATTTTCTCTTCAATGAATTTAATTACAACTGAATCTGTGGCATTTCTTAAAAGAATGGCCTCCACCCACTTGGTGAAGTATTCAATAGCAGTTAAGATCCATCTGTGCTAATTACTTGAATTTGGGTGAATATATCCTATAAAATCTAATCCCCATTGAAGAAATGGTGATGAGACAACTACTGGAAGAGCTGCTAGTTTTTGCTTACCAGCAAACATTTAACATGGAACATAGGCTATGACTTTTGATCCCACTTAAGCAAGCAGAGTGGGCCAATAGAATCATGCCCTTACTATTTTATATGTTGTTTCTCTCCAACCATAATGCCCTTCACATATTACTGCATGGAACTCATCAATAATTACTTCAGCCTCTGATTCTATTAGGCAAAGTAATAGAATATTAAGAGGATATTTCCACTACTAGTTGGAATTGATAATGCAATATTTGATGGATTTCAACTTAAGTGTTTTGCACTGGTTTTTTGAAAACTCAGTTGGGAACTCAAAATGAATCAGAAAATGTACAATATGTGCATACCAATCTGATAGGAAAAACTTTTGATCAATGTGAAGAGGAACCATTTGTGTTGAAGGAGAAGGTTCTTGTGGGTTCTTTCCTTGAGAATCTTGGGAAGGTTCTTGTGGTTTCTCCCCTTTTGCATGTAAGGAAGGTTCTAGTGGATTCTTCCTTTCTAGATTTGAAGAAGGTTCTTGTGGATTTTTCTTGGAGACTTCAAAAACAGAATTTATGCCTAACACATTGCAATTTGATGCAACCATCAATTTAGCTAAACCTTGACCTTTTACTAACATAGTTGTTTTGAAAGTGAGGTCATATTCAAGGATTTTAGTAGTCCACCTTCCTCTTCTTTCATCAGTGTCAGGTTGGGTAAGAATAGTTTAACAACATTGTTTGGGACATAGGCAATAATGGTAGAATGGAGGACATACATTCTGAAAGATTTCAGGGCTTGAACTAAGGCATAGGCTTGCTTTTCAATAATATCATACCTGAGTTCAACATCTCTCATAACTTTGCTAAAATATGTTATGGGTTGGTCATGATAATATTCATTCTTTTGCAAAAGGACATCAACAAGGGTGGTTTCAGATGCAAAGGAAAATATACTGAATGGCTCTTAGTAGTCCAGATTGGCTAGAGTGGGAGCTTCAAAAATGGCATTCTTTATCTGATCAAATTAAAATCTTGCATAAATGGTCCATTTGACTTAATTGTTCCTTTTTAGCATATTTGTAATGTCTTTATGTATTTCAGCATAGTTTGGTATAAATCTTCTCAAAAAGCTAATCTTCCCTAAAAAGGCTTGTATCTCTTTCTTATTTCTAGGTAATGATAATGATTGAATATCAGAGACCCTTTTGGGATCTATTACTACTCAATCCTTTGAAATCATATGACCTAGTAATTTGCTCTCTTTGATAGAAAATAATGACTTCTTGGGATTTAGATATATTCCAAACTTTCTGCACCTATCAAAAACCTTCATCAAGTGCTTTAGATGTTTCTGGTCTGATTCAGAAAAAACAGTTAAATCATCAAGATAAATGACAACAAATTTATTTACCTTTCCAAAAAAGGCTAGGTCCATAGCTCTTTGGAAGGTTTCTCCTGTATTTTATAGGCCAAAAGGCATCCTGGCATACATGAATGTACCCCAGGGTGTAGTAAAGGTCGTCTTCTCTCTGTCTTCTAAATTTACCAAAATCTGATTATAAGTAGAGAAGCCATCAAGCATAGAGAGTCTATTAGCACCTGCCGCCCTTTGAAGTAACTGATCCATCTTTGGAAGTGGATAATTATCTTTTAGAGATGCTTTATTAAGGTTTCTAAAATCCACACAAAGTCTTATTTCACCATTATTTTTCCTGACAGGGACTAAATTGGCAACCCAATTAGAATATCTTAAAGGGAAAATTAACTAGGCATCTAGAAGGTTTTTAAGTTCCTTTTCTATCGTGGGAAGCATAACTAGATTCATCCTTCTTAATTTTTGCTAATAGGGTTTTGCTTCTAGTTTTAATGGGATTTTATGCTCAATTAAAGATGCGTCATATGTTTTTAAATCAACATAATACCAAGAAAAAAAATCTTTGTAATTTTTAAGAAGATTGATGTCTTCAGATTTAACTTCAGGAGCTAAAGATGCATAAAGTTTAATATTTATAACTTCTTCATTGGTGCCAATGTTAGTTTCTTCAATGTTATCTTCTAGAGAAATAGAGAATGGATTTTTTGGAACATCATTTTTATCATACAATTTTTCTAAAGGAACAAGTCCCTTGGGAATAAAATTATTTGATAGTTGTATAATATCATGATCAACGACCTTTGAATTTAAATCTGGATTTTCCTTGTATTTAGTAGCTTCATTTATGTCTAAGTTATCTTCTTCAATTTGTGATACTGAAAATTCATCGATAACTTGAAGAAATGATTTAAGTTGTTCATCATCTTCAAATATTTTCCAGTGTTTTAGGTTATCTGGAATTGATGGCCTATATTTTACTTGAATTTGGTATTGAACTTGAAATTATCTGGTAACTTGAAAGAACTAGCAGAAACAACCAATGAATCTGCATGAATGTTTTCATCTATAGGAATAAAAGTGATATTGAAAGCATTAAAGGAATTTTCAATGGTGTCCCAAATTTCATTTCTATAAGACCTAAGCCTGGGATTCTTTGTTTGACAAAGACTCCTAACCTCTCTTACTATAAGTTCTGAATCAGTAAGGACACTCAAATTTTGGACCTGTAAACTTTTAGCAAGCTGCAATCCTAGAATGAAAGCTTCATATTCAGCAACATTATTTGTAACCTCAAAATCTAACTTGAATGATTGAGTGATATTTTATTTCTCAGCTGAAAAAAAAAAAAAAAAAAAAAAAAAAAACTGTTCTAGATCCATATTTGGTGCAAGATCCATCAAAGAATAGTTTCCAAATGTCAGTTTGATCAGTCTTAGCAATTTCACCTACATCCTCAATTTTGACTTGGGAATTCTATGATGTATCAGAAGATAGTTGAAAGAAACTAAAGTCTTGATCAACTACATAAATAGGATGATTTCTTGCTTGATCTGCTTTGCATACAATGTTTAAGAATCTGACTTCTCTGTATAACGTAAGGCTTTCTCCACCATAAATAGGGATAGTGGCAAAAGACATATCCATTTGGAGACTCCCTCCTAATTTGGCACAACATGATCTTGACAGTAGCATTCCAAACATAAGGGGAATATCCGTAACAACTATGTCTAATACAACACTTTTGACTGGTATTTGATGTAAGGTTACCACTAAGTCTTTTATGAGTCTTAGAAATTGCACACTTTTAGAGTCAAAAGTGTATAAATCATGATAGGTTTGATTGATGTCTAAATTAAGCTGTTCCATGATGACTTTAGGCATTAAGTTGTGTGAAGCTCCAGAGTCCAACATACAATTGTATAATAGGAAATCATGCACTTTCAATGTCACATAGAAAGGAGGTATGGATTCATCAATCATATCAGAACTAAGACCAAAAGCTATGGTGGGTCTTTCATTCTACAGACTATTGATATGAACTTCAACATCCATACTAGAGTTTTGGATCCATTTAGAAACTTTACTCTTATATCCAGGGTTTTTAGATAGCATCGAAAGTGGAATTGGAATTTTAACTCTTTCTAGGTCTTTTTCAATGTTAAAGGAAATCAATATAGTTTTATCAATTTCAAGAGAGTCACTTGACTGATTTAAAGTTTGAGTAAGAGTAGTTTGATTTTCAGCAGTTTTTACTTGAGGCTCAATTATGACTAGTTTTTTCGGAGGTCTACCAGGACCAGCTCTAGGTCTTAAGTCATATTGAGTTTTGCAATCAAGAACTTATAAAAGGCTTGATATTTGGAAACCTGAGAAGTCTATTGGTCTTCTTAAGGGGTTTGACTTTGAGAGACAGGAACTATGGAAGTTTGAAGGGATGTATGATCTATGTTATTGATATCTTCAGTGATAGATAAAGTATTGTCATCTGGTTGTTGATCATCAATCAACAACGGTGTAGGTACTTGTTGATCATTATGGGGTCTTTGAAGAATTTTCAATGGAGGAGATTTTTATATTGACCTTGGACCTCTGTTTGGGGTCTAGAAACAGTTTGTTGAACTGTTTTGGGTTGAGTTTCAATCTTTGAAATCCTATTAGATAGGTTTGTAAGAAGTGATGTGGTCTCATCTATTTTTGCATCTTCACTTTTAGATTTAGATAGGAAGAGGCTTTCTGATTTGATTTTAATTTCTTTTGGGCTTTTTCAGCTTTAAATTTTAAGTTAGTTGATGCAGACCTATTTGCTTCGACCTCTATAGCATTATTTTGCATGTCTTCTGGGGTTCGGGATGTTCTTTCTCTCAACATGACAGGAAATTCATCCTCAAAGGCCTTTGAAAATATAACTTTAGTAGCTGCTATAGGAGGCTTACAATCAGGAGGCATCTTGTGATAAAGCTTATTAAATATTTTGATAAAATCAGAAACTGGTTCTCCGTAATTTATTTTGATTTCTTCAAATTCAGTTAAGAAATATGCAAGGTCTTTTTTCACTCCCCATTTATTTTTAAAGATGGTGGTAAGTTCTCCCCGGGATCTAATAGAATTGGATTGTAGTTGTCTGAACCAAATCCTAAAATTTCCTTCTAGGGATTGGAAAAACAGTCACATGTAAACATTTTCATATCTAATGTTATGTTATTGGAAAAATCCAAAAATGATGCCAGATGGTCTTTAGCTGATAAGCAAGTTTCTCCATTAAATCTAGGGAGGTGTTTTAGATATCGAGGTGGAAAATCATTGAGAGTAGCAAGAAGTAAGAGGGGAGCATAGCTTGCTTGTACAATTGGCCTGAAACCAACCATACTTGAAGATGTAGATGGAGAGGAATGAGTATTAGTAGTTGAAGAAGAAGAAGTAGAATTTGTAGGTGAAGAAGGAGAAGTAGGAGGTGAGGAAAGGGGTGGAGAATGAGGAGGAGATAAAAATGGGATGGAACAACTTCTTGATCTTAAAGGGGTTTGAATTACCAACTTTTGAACTTATTCCTCTCATTTATTGTGTTCAAATAAAGGATTGGATTAAAGAGAAAAGAGATCTTCTGGTTGGTGTGAGGTAGAAGGTGCAGAGTATGTAACAAGGGAAATGAAATTAGTAGGCTTGAATCTTGGAAGATTGAAATCCAAATCTTGTTCTGATATAGGAGAATCAGAATGTTCCTCAGGTAATCTATAGGACTCTAAAGAATGAACTAACAAATTTGATTGAAAATCCACTCCTTTAGATATTAACTCATGAAATCTCTGAGGAATATTTTCTGATTCTAGAGGAATAGGTCCTGATCTAAAAGGATCAAGAATTATGTTGGTATCCTGTTGAGGGACAGGGAAAGGGGTTTGATTCCTTCTTCTGGAAGAAGCATGTCTTACCAGTCTCTCTAGATCCGATAAGGGTTGAACAATCTCAGAGTCAGATTGAGATCTAGCATGCTTTGAAGGAGCCGGTTTGGTCATAGTGGAGTCGCTAGGTGAGAAATTTTTACCTAAATAAACCTTTAGTCACTTTTAAAGGAGTAGGGTTTTATCATTGTCCCATGGAAAACAAATCAAATTCGTTCCCCGGAAACGACGCCAAATTGATGTTGTCCTTTGAGATAATTGTGATCAATAATCATGCCAAAGCAACTGAAATTTTTTGTTGATTTTTCTAATTTTGGAGGACCAATGTATAAGATAACTTTTAACACACGGTTATTGATTAAATTTTTCAGACAATATCAGTAATTATAAGTAAGGGCAGCTTGTTTATCTCACACAGTGATTAAGGCTTTGTAAATTGATTAAGTGGACCTATGTAAGAAGATATGATTATAAAATATTAAGATTGAATTCTTCAATAAATCATAAGCTTGAAAACCTTTAAAAATTTCTAAAAGCTCAACAAAATACATTTAACGTTACCAAGATGCTGAAAATTTATAAATGAAAGGGACTTACATCAACAAACTATTAAGTAAATCATTCTTTGTTTTGATAATAACTTCAGTAGGAATTATAAGATCACTGAAACAAAGTTAATCTCACCTAATTATCTTGATAACAATTGAACATATGAAGAGACAAAATGTATTGAAAACTGGAAAAGATCACAGAGGGAACAAAGATGTATGAGACAAATTCAGAATCCTTCTTCTATTAATGATGATCGAAAAACTAGTACAATTATGCTTACAAAAATTCACTTATCCAATGGTACAATCTTCAATAACTCTAAATGAGAGCTATTTATACTATTTCCTAAAACTTATAAATATCTTGAATTGATTTACAATAATATGATAGAGAGTAATAGAAGAACGATATGGAATATGAAGTGTCTCTTCTTTCTTGGAAGTTGTTGATGACTTGGCCTCTTTAGATGGAAGTTGTTGCTGACTGGACCCTTGAAAAACTGATGTGCTGGCATACTGTAAAAATCATCCTTTTACTCAATGGTCTCACAAAATTTATCCCATTGATCTTGACTTGGGATTTCTACACTCATCATCTTTTTGAAAAGTTCATCTACTTCCGTATATCTATCAAAATATGGTCTTTGAATGAATAAATGTTTGATTTCATGTTGAATGATCAAATAAAACTGCAGAGCTTCAAGAAATGCTTTCCCTGTAACCTTTCCTTTTATACCTGCAAAATTTGAATTATCTATTGGAATTGTGTATAAATTTTTACAGTAATCTTCTAATTTAATAAAATTATCATTTAATCCTACCAATCCTGGTATTCCTTTATGATTTAAAAAATTAGACTTAGTATGAAATCTTTGAACAACAATATTCAAATCTTCACATTTGGTTTGCAACTGTTTGATTAAATTTCTTTTCTGCAAAACTTTCCTCATCTCCAAAATTGTTGCAGTTCTGTCCAAGATGTTGATTTCTTCCAACTCTTCTTTTCTCTTTGATTTGAGAACCTTGATCATGTCAGTGGCTTCACTTGGCTTCTTTTTGAGATACTCTTTCTTCTCTTCAATGGCTTTTCTGCATTTGGTGATGAGCTCTTGTTGTTGGAAGATAATTTGTATGGATGGCCATACCTCTCGCATAGATTTGTTGATGTCTTCCTAGATGGTCTACTTAGCTTCACCCAAAGTTGCTGCCATTAGAGTTTCACTCTCTAGTTCTTTGATATTATGTCCTAACTGATGAGTCTTTTCCATTTCCTCTATGTATAAAGTATCATTTTTAATGTTCTGTGACTCAAGAACTTGAAGCCTCTATTGTAACTTATCATGTGCCTGCTTTTGAATAGCCAATTATTGTGCTAGTTTTTTTGCATCAGTTGCTGAAAGTTGTTAGTCATCAGTATTTTTCACTTGTTGGTGATGACTAGTTGTAACAGCCAAGTTTTCTAGCAGCTGATCTAAAAAATTGTCAAATTTTCCAGCTGGAAAACACACATAAACATTTTTTTCCCTCCTACCTTTTCAATCCGCCCATGACAAAATGAAACCTCATTATCAAACGCTATCTAGCCTCAGCCATACTAGCTTGTCCATCAACTCCAAGGAAAACAATCCAAATCTGTCCAAGAAGTTCCCCCTAAGTTAGGTAGTGGCGCTCTAGGCATTTCTCCCTTAGCAAATTATCATATGCCAAAGAAACTCTATCTATGATCAACTAGTCCTAACTGACCTTCCTATTCTGCAAATAAAGTTTGGTTACACTCTTAAGTCACGCCACTAACAAGCCTTGAAGTCTCAACAATGCATGTGCCATAGGTCAAATTGATATTAGGTAATTTTATAGTGTTTCAAAGGATCTTTTAAGAGCAGAAGTGTACCAGCATCCCAGAAGACAGTATTTAGCTCAACATGAGAAGACATCTGCTTCTCATGTGATTTTGAGCCTGGGATGCAGCTACAGGACAAAGAGTTGTTTCATTAAGCTCCTGCAATCATAGTCAAAGGTTAGTAAATTATGAATGACAAGAAGTGCTTTGAAAATACTAGCCAAACTACTTGTGATGTCTAAAGAGGCACAAAGGTATTTCAAAAGCAGAATTACATGTCTCAGAGAAGTGCCCATATTGACTTATTATCAATTTGTCATCTTCATTTGCTCAAGCATGAAAAGGCAGTGAAAGGAAAGATAACACTGTTTAAAAACTGATGAAATGGCATCACTGAGAAAACCTCCTTCATTTTATAAGCAGAGGGTTGAAGACTGAGAAAACCTCCTTCATTTTATAAGCAGAGGGTTGAAGACTGAGAAAACCTCCTTCATTTTATAAGCAGAGGGTTAAAAGCACTGTGATAAGCACCTCCTTCATCTATAAGCAGAGGGCCAAGGATAAAGTTTGATTTTAAGATTTGCACTGACTGTAAAGGCAAGTTTTAGGTACAGTGGGAAAGCAACTGAGGGTTTTTGAATAAAAATGGCGTTAAAAGCAGAGGCAAAGCAGTGGTGATTTTGAAATTTGTTTACATAAGTTTCACTATTATTAAAATATAATGTGAAGCTACTAGGGTGATTATCAATGAAGAAATATTGTTAAGAAAATGGCCAAGGAATTAAAACAGTCTTGGTCTTAAGCTGACTTCTGCTATCCAATACAGAGAAAACCACTATTAGTATGTTCATCAAACATTCTTCACTTGGTTGAGACAGAGGTTGAAAAGAAACCAGACATTTGTCAAAAGTAGGCCTCCTTCATAAACAAAGTAAAGGGCTTACCATTGTTTGAGGATGAAAAACAATTATTGCATGTGGCAAATATTTCAAAAGGGATTGCTCTCAAAAAGGGTGAAATGAATGAAAATTCATGTTTCTTGTAGACCTCCTTCATAGAAAAACAAAGGGACAACCTTCCCATGTTCACATTTCAAACTTCAGTTCATCATCCCCTGTTTTATCTCCACAAAAGTTGAAGACTCATTACTTTAGCAATCCAGGGTTAGTCAGTTGCCTTGATGTTGAAAGCTATTTATAGCAGAGTTTTTCATTTACAAATTCAGGTGAGGTTCTTCACCCACAGTCAAGAGAGACTCAAAGCAGCGCCTGCCAGTTCAATCAGCTTCACAGTGGGCATGACCACCTTCAAAGCATCAGGAGCAAAAACTGTCAGTCTAAGTTTTAAAGGGTGAGCTACCTCCTTACAAAAATGTCAAAGAAAACCTCACATATCACAATGTGTCTTTCAAACAGGTTTTCTTTTTCAATGAGAAAAACACTGAGTGATGTTGATATTCAAAAAAGGTGTTGCTCTTCCTATTCATAAAGAGCTTTTTCAAACTTGTCAAAAGTGACAAAGAGGTAACCTAAGCTGTGTTTTCTAAAGGAGACTTCGCAAATGAACAACACAAAGACAAGAGGTGGAAAAAGGATATGGAAATTGCAGCTAAGTTTTTCCCCCAGTAAAAAAGGCAGTATCATTCAAAAGGCACATCTATAGTCATTCACATGGCTAGGAGCAAAATTTCTTTCTACAGTACAGATATCAAAAAGGAAACAATGTTTCACTCCTTAGTGAGAAATAGTGGAAAGTTTTTAATTCTTTAAAAGGCTGCTTTACTTCAAAAAAGGTCATGCCTATAAAAGAAGTGGTTCCTGCCACTGGGTCATTTATTTGAAAAAAAAAAGAGTCTCGGTTATGTTTTGAAAAGACATGAGCTTCATGTTTTGTTTTAACCCAAAAGCCTTTTCAAAAGTTTTCAAAACCCTCACCAAGAAAACGTAGAAATAACTTTGACCTTTTTCGCTTTCAAAAGAAGTTGAAAGGACCATTGCCAAAATCTACTTTGAATTTCAAAACATGAGCAACACTCCCCTATGCTGCTCTCTGACCGAAATAAGGAGTTCTTGAGCAAAAAATTGCATAATTTGAAGCTTTGAGACTGTGCGGCGCTCCTGGAAAAGAGCGCGGTGCATTTAGGAGCAGGTTTACATGCCTGTAGGTGCCGGTCACAACCGCCCATCATCGACCCGACACCCCAACTGCTGCGCGGCGCTTACCCTTTTGAACATGCCGCGCATGTTTGAACAGTTAAAAGGCCTCCAAAAGGGTCTGAAAGCTACTCAACTCTTCAAACCAAGACTACCATCCATCTTCAAGGTATTTTCGTTTACCTCCTTGGTATATTCGAGTTGCTAAAATGGTGATTAAAAAAGAGAAGGTCTTGGTATAAATCAAGGTGTTTTGGGTAAATAATTTGAAGAAGATTGTTATAGTGGGAGGCTAGTGGAGTGGTCATTTTAGTTTCAAAGGCCTAGAAGTGCCCTCAAGCGGTGCTAAACCATAACACTACCTGCAAGTCAAAATAAACACAGTGTCAGAGGTTTTGTCAATCATTAAGGGTATCCTAACTGTGATAGGACAAAGCTAACCTCTGTCAGCAAAATGTAATGGTGAAAACAATGTTAGAAGGTGATGCAGTGTTTGTAAGGAAAGCACAGTGATTGTGAGGTGACATCAATGAGCCTATGTTAAAAGCAGTAGTCTTAGTTCGAATGCCTTGTCACCTTCAAAGAATGTCTCCTTTTGAATAAGTGAAACAGTGAAACTATTGCTGCCTCTTTTGTCCCATAAAAAAGTGTGGTGAGAGATTCTGCAAAATCATTTGAGAGTGTTTTTTGTTACTTGGGTATAAGAGACAAGTAGGGAAACAGTTTTGTAAAAAGACAACAGTGATCAAGTCTAAAATACTTTATCACTTCAAAAGGTCCTCTGTGTGTGGAAAAACAGTGAAACTAGGGCTGCCTCCTTTGTCCCATAAAGTAGATTGTGGTGAAGGATATTTTAGCTCAATTTGAAGGTGTCTTGTCTACCTGTGCATACGAGACAGTGAAATACAAAAAGAGTGTTTTTGATTGGTAGGGGTGTTTTGTTTTCTACAAGGCTATCTTGCTTACACCAAAACACCAAGGAGCTTTATTTGACTATGTGTACCTCTTTATTTGATAACTATTTGTTGATTGGCATACAAAGGAAGACAGACAGTGATTTGTAAGGAACAGGAAGTTGGTGTTAAAGAACCATTTCACATAGCATTTGAAGAAATCTGCCTTGGTCAAACAGTGACTAACAAAGAGGACAGAGTTGTGTTTGAGAAGAACTTTCCACGGGCTATTTGAGGCAGCTTGGTGTTGTAGAGAGCATTCAAAACAAGATGCCTCCCAGGCAAGATAGTAGGAGTGGCTTGCATAAGAGATTTGAGCCTATTTCCACTGAAGAAGTGAATGCCCACCCATCAGTCTTGTTCAATTTCCATGAGGTTGGGTGTTTATATTTTTGTCAAAGAGTGCAAGAGGTGAAGAGTTTTTCCCCTTTGACACATCTTTGCGCTTTGAGGTTTCAAAACAAGCATTTCCAGCTGGCAGGCCTAGATTTCAAATTCTCTCCAAGGTCCATCTCCAAGGCCACTAAAATCCCTTATATTGGGGAGAAGTGGTTTAAACAAAGCCACCTGGACTCAGAATATTACAAGCCCTTTCTAAAGCCTGAACACAGAGATTCATGTCCTTCCATTTTCCCTTTCTCATATCTTTTGACTAGCTACGCCCCCCTCATGAAGATCATCATGAAATACTTCACCTGTGAGGGAAGATTCTCCCGAGTCTATGCTTATCACATTCGACTGCTCATGCATTTCACGAGGGCCAAATTTCTAAATCTTCCTTTCTTCTTATATAGGAGCATTGAGAAAATGGCCTCCACTGTTCAGAAAAAGCCTCCTTCACAGCAAATAGCCTGCCTCTTCCATCACTCCCTCATCAAAGTCATCATTCTTCATCAGCTTGAGAAGAGGGAGGTCTCTTGGGATACTTTCATCACCCATCCGGATTTCTCCACTGTCCCTCCAGTTCATACATCCCCTACACCTCCTACTCACCATCCTTCGCCTTCTTCTAGCAGACCTATTCCCAAGAATCTCAAGTTTACCATAGAACAAACAAAAGAGCCTGAAGAGGGAGAAGAGCATGACCATGATGAGGAAGAAGAACAGGAGCAAGAAGAGGGAAGTGATGATGAGCAACAACAGGATGAAACAGGGCAGCAAGGGGATGAAGAAGAAAGTGTTGATGAGCAACATCACAGTGAGACAGAACAACAAGGGAAATAAGGACATGATGATGAGAAACATGAATATGTGCAAAACAGTGAGGGTGGGTAGACACAAGGTGCTGAACAGGGGCAGCCACAACATGATACACAACAGCTACAACATGATGAGCAGAGGCAGCCTCAGGGTGATGAACAGCAGCCTCCTAAAAAGGAACAACAACCTCAAGAAGAAGAGGGGCAGTAGGATAAAAAGGTGCAACAGAGTGAGGAGGACAACCCTCAAAAGGAAATTCAAAAGGACAGCCAAGGCATCCATGAAGAAATCCAAGACAGTGGCAAAAATGAGGAGCAAAGTGACAAGGGTAAAGAGCCCATGGAGCATGTGCTAGCTGCCTCTCCTAGGCAAGGGGCCATGCTCTCTTCTCTGAAAGTGGCCAAGCCCCAGACAACAAAGAAAAGGGTGCCTAGAGTTGTAACTCCAAATGTGACTAGGGCCCTCCGAAGCAAGGGAAAATTGTCCAAAAAGCCCATGGTCGAATTGCCCAAGAGGAAGAGGACTAAAAGAGCCACCCAAAGCAAAGGGAAGGACAAGGAAGAAAGCAGTCATGAACAGGAAAGGGAATTCGACATCATCCAAATCCAAAGTGATGATAGTGATAATGAAGCCCGAATCCTAGAAAACCTCTTGATCCATAGAGAAAGCCAAATTGATGCCTTGAGGACTGATCTTGATAGAGCTAGGAACTTCAATCATTTTTTGCAAGTTCAAAACAAGCAGATGAGTGTCCATATGGCTGTATATGAGACATGGGCCATCCGATAAAAAAAGGAGGCCTCCAAAGCATAGGTGAGATTGGAAGAACTCATGGGTGAGTTCGATGAAAGTGAAGGTGAGGATCAGCCTAGGCGAAAGAGGCCAAGAACCATGGGGCTAAAAAAGGCCCTTGAGAAACAAAAAGAAGAAGAAGATTCCCTTCTCCAATCTACCCCTATCACTGCATTGTTCGAACAAGAGATAGAGAAAAATCAGGAAGCATGGCTTGAGAGAGTTAATGATCACTTGGAGAAGAAATTGGAGAAGGAAAATAGGGACTTAGACCTTCAACAGAGGATGACCGGGCATTATAAAAAGCTCAATCAGTTTGCCCGGCAAAAGTTGAAGGCTGCTCAGGAAAAGCTCAAGGAGGCCAAAGGGAAGCGCCCAACACGAAAATCAAGGAAAGTCACCTCAAGGCTCCAAATTTTGGCCTCTGCTTCACAACATGTTGCTGAAAACCCTTGAGGGTCATGCTCGCCAAGTTTGGGTGAAATTTGACATATTTTGGTTTTTGTCATTTTTTGGGTTTTTGGCCAAAACTCATGGGCATCGCCATTTTAGTTTGGGACATCATCAAAGGATGAAAATGGTATCATTGGATGCCATAATTTTAGGGGCACATATTCAGTGATTTTCAGAAAAATTGAAGATCTTTTGCTCCCCCAAAATGGTGAAAAACACTCGATTTTTCTACACTCTGCCCCGTTTGTCAGCAAGGCTTATTTTTTGGGTTTTTACACACCGGCCTGTTTTTGGAGGACTTCTAGTGGTCCGTTAGGAGGAAATTAAACATTTTCAGAAAGTAGACACTGAGATATTTCCAACGATTTATCATGAGCCTCGTTTCGACATCGGGAAGGCCTCAAAAGGTTGCCGGAAAGTCAAGGGACCTTTTGCTGATATATTTTTTGAGTATTTTTGTAAAAATTGAACCTTTCAAAAGTGGCTTTTCCTCATGTGCGTTTAGCTATTTTGGTACATGGTTAGTTAGGAAAATTCAATTTATTTCCATTTTGTAGCATTTTTGAGATATTTTATTAGATATTTTTTGCCTTGGGCTTTGCAAAGCCTCAAGGACAAAATAAGATATTTTGAATAGGCCAATGAGATTGCAAGTTGAACTAAGAGGCTTTCCTCACTTTGGCCTATATATTCCTAAGGCTTTCATTGTAAACAAGGCTGAACTTGATGAATAGAAGCAATATATGGTCATATAAGCTTTGGAAGAAATACTTGTCTCATGCTTTTGGATAGTTCCTTGGATGTTCTTGGATGATGAAAAAGGATTGTTGTTGGATTCCATGACTTGGTAGAATGGTATAGTGTCTCTATCTCTGTTTTGTTTCTTAGTTTTCATTCATAAATCCATGTTCTTGCTTGCTATAGGATAGTAGAGAACAAATTTGAGACATGCCCTTGGAGGCACCTCAAATTTTCCGTTTCTTCATAGCTTCCATGTTTTCTTCATTCTTAGTCACATTAAAGAATTCTTGATTGCTCTTTAATAACTTAAGAATATTGTTTGCTTATTTCATTCATGGTTTTATGCATGCTAAGTACGATTTACGGTATGCCCTGCTTACTCATGGCTAGCCATAGCTCCATCTATGAAACTTCTCTTTGACTGATTAGATTGTCATTTGTTGAACCAAGGAGGTCTTGTTCCGATCTTGCCCTTTGCCTAAGACTATGCAATCTTGTTTTCAAAGTGCCCAATAGCTTGAAGTACTGTGTTTAGGCATTCCGACATAGTGATTTGAGTTGTTTGTCTGTCTTAAATGTATTTCCCCAAAGTCTGATAGCCATTTACTAAAGTTAGAGAGTTATATATCTCTATGCATGGCTTGAATGTTTATTTCTATGCATTGATTAGCTTAAAGTTACATTTCTCATGATTAATGGTTTTCCCTACCATGTTTATGTCAGCTATTAAACTATTTTTGCTTGAAATCCTTTGTTATTCACAAACTTGATGTCCATCTTACCCCAATTTTCCCAAAGATCCATTTTACCTCGAATTAAATCGGCCCTTCAACTACCTTATATCACCATCTAAAAGCTTTCTTGACCTCTTTGACCCCATAGCCCAGTTGATTTGACATGTTTTTACCTATCTTATGTCTTTGATTAGTTCATCCCTCACAACCTAAAAACCAAAACCAAAAACCTACTTCATAACTAGCCTAAAATCATAACACAATAAGAAAACACACAGATATCCCTTACACAAATAGAGAGAGCCCTCTCTGAGTCGAGGAAGGCTAGGTCCTTGGGCTCCAAAGACTAGTTTGATGTTACACTGTCATTTGGCTTGCCAATCAGCCAAATCACGGGACCCTAACAACAGTTACATACCTACAGGAGATGTTTGAGTAGCTGCATTAGGATCAGTAGTCACCTGGAGTGCTGATTTCTCTATCAACAATTATTCAATTTGTTCTTCCTTTTTTCTAATTTCCAAATTTGGGTCAATGATCAATTTCAACATCTCTTCTTTGTTATATTCATTTTATGCAATCTCCCTAGTCTGTGGGTCTTCAGTTGAGCGAAGCTTGAGTTGTTTTCACAGAGCAGAGATGTCTGCATTCTTCTTCTTAATGATTTCCTCAACTACCTTGCAATCTGTTGGGTCATACCCAACTTTCACTACAAGGTCTTCCAAATACTTCAATTTGTTTGGCTAATGAAGATAATTTTTCAATCTTCAACTGAGATTGGACATTTGATACTGCAGCTTTTAATTTGGAAAGTGACATGGAATTTGTGGTAATTATTGAAAATAAAATCTCCCTAGACTTCTTGTGCATGTCCATATGATCAATTGGATGGATCTAATTTGCATCAAAAGAGAATAAAATCTTATTTCATTGAACATGAGTCTTTGGAAATAGAATTGTTGCCTGGAGAAAGGCCATTTTCATTTTTATTTTTCACTGTCAAAGGCAGTGAGAATTCTATGCTGTGATGTCTATTTTTCTTCCAGAATTGATTGTAAACATCATATTTGAGTGTTTCATTCTTATTCTTGATGTCCAAGAATCTAGAGAAGATGTTTTGTTCTTCAGAAGAACTGGCATCCGAATGTTGAATAATATCTATTGGTTCTCTTGCAGGTGATGCTGATGGAGGAGTCTTAGGAACACTAGTTGATGTGGAGACTTCAATATCTCCGAAATCTATGATCTCTGGTTGTTCTCCTTATGACAGTAAAGTGGAAGTAAGCTTTGGCTTTTTGTGTTGCAGGATAAAATATTTCTTGATTTCCTTGGCATGTGAAGGCTCTTCTTTGAATCTCTTTTGCTGCTTACTATCAGGTGCTAGGGTCTACACATTGGAAGTTCAAATGACCTATTCACCTGCCTCCTAGAGAGTGCTTTCCACCCATCTATCTTGGTTAATGCATTTCTATATTTCTTCCCTGGAAGTGTGAGTGTAGGAAGTTGTCTTGAGTTCAACTCTTGGAGCATAAATAATGCCATGGGGGTCATATGACCACGTAAAAATTGGTTGAAAACCCAGTTTCTTTAGTATTGCATCTACTTTAGCACCATCTACTCTAGCATTGCAGATGAAGGATCCAATGTTGGATTTGAGTTTAAACTAGGCTTTTCTTTTGCCTAAGACAAAATTTAATTAATCCATATTTAACATTTTTCTAATGTATTCTAAAGAGAAAACTCTCATAGGCACATATCTTGGAAGCTTGTATGGTGAGAGTTTGCAACCATATATTGTGATCTTTGGGTAATTTTTATATAGATACCAATCACTAGTTTTAGCTTGATCATTGAGGTGCAGGATCCTTTTAATTTCTTCCCCAATTCTGGGCTTTGACTGACTTGTGAGAAGTTGCTTTACCAGGTGAATGAATGAGTCTATGAACTTTGAAAAATAAATGTTTGATGATGAAGCTCTGACCAATTCTGTCCAATGAATCACTGATTGATTCACTCCCTATGAATCCTGCTTGTTGAAATTGATGGGTAGCATCTCTACCTACTGAAACAAAAACATGTGAACAATTACAGAAGAATAATTGAACACCCCTTGTGTGGTGAAGTTCATGAATTGTTCGTGTATGATTTCAGCCAAGAATTGGCGGTAATTATACATAAACAATGGTGATTTATCATTACTGAAAATGGATAAGAACCCTTTGATGGGTTCATCAACTTTTTCATTGTTTGGATATCCTAACAGGTATGAAAGAAGGGAGATGCAGTGCTTGGAAGCTATGGGAAAGATGGAGGATAAGTATGGATGATTATTCTTTGGAAACTCTGCATTTTCAGGTAGGAAAATATCGAATATTTGGGCTCTCTTGGGGAAGGATAGCTTATGATAAATGTCAATGAGAGAAACAGGTGAGAAATAGGATAGGGAATCAGATGAAAGAATGAGTAGCATCTGGTTTATGGTTTCAGGGGATATGGTGATCAGAATGTTTCCATTCTGAGCTACCACTGATCTAGTTATAGGATCATATTGCTTTTGACTCCAGGCAATTAAATCAGGAAAAGGATGACTTTGTGGAAATGCAAACAAAGGCAACATGGATTCCCAGAACCTGATAGGGTCCTGGTTATTTACGTGCT
Organism: Pinus albicaulis; assembly: GCA_034641835.2. Lineage (NCBI taxonomy): Eukaryota > Viridiplantae > Streptophyta > Pinopsida > Pinales > Pinaceae > Pinus > Pinus albicaulis. Next base: position 1,557,850,618 of record CM076580.1, on the reverse strand, counting down.
TCTGTTTTAGCCACAAATGTAGCTCATAGAAGTCAAATTCACAATAACAATCTGTGACTTTGAAAAAGGCGTCGGCTAGGGGTATGAAGTTGAGTTTAAGCTGTGGCGTTGCAACAGGAATGACTTATGCATCTGGATGGGCAACCTCAGGGATGACCTTTGCAACAGGGTTGGCGATCTGGACTTCCTCTATGACTTGTTTCTTGCCTTTACCCTTAGGGGTCGTTTGTTTCTCAGTTTTGGCCTTGGGTGCCATGTTTGACAGGATATGACTGTTAAAAGAACTTAACGATTAAGTTTAAGATCAAATGGAAGGGATTACGGAAGTAATATGGTGGTTGCAGAGTGGATAGACCGATAAATCGCATTGGAAAATAGAATGCAGGGATAATAGTAATTTGGATGGGAAAGAAAAGTGGTGAAAGGGAGTCTGCAGGCGATTTTATAGATTGTGATCAAGACTTAATGGTCTGGGATATGACCATAGGGGTTAATGGCTCTGATGGGGTTTAATGATCAACGGGATAATTAACAGTCCAAGAGCGGGTTTAGTGGCCAACGGGGTGATTAACGGGCATAAGTGGAGCATAGGGGCTAACGAGCAAATGACGTGGAGGGATGAGATTGGACAGTGAGGTAACGACTATGGCGTAGGAATGATATCCGTTGGCTGAGGTTGTGGGAGGAAATGACCATCGAGTGCAGGAGGAACGATCATTATGCATTGAAAACCGTTGATGGATTTGGGGGGCGGTACCTCCTGGTTTCCGATTTTAGGCAGAGCAGGTGCAAATTGTTGTGGTGCCACCACGTCACAAATCTGGGCGACCATTAAAACCACACATCGGACCCCCCCCCCTGAATTAACGAGAAATGGTCCCGGGGGGGGGGGGGGGGGTTGCAAAGTGGCTCGCTGCCGTAGATCTGGAGCAGGCTCTAGATCTGCCATCCAATCATGTAGGCGCGTTACTCCTTTGATTTGACTGCTTTTTCGTGTAGTGAGCTTATTACAAAATCAATATGCGCTTTGAATATATCAATTTAAAAAATCAACATTAAACCCTCTTTCAAAGGTCTTAACATCATAAATTAAAATTAAAATATCTTTTATTATTTGGTGCATTTAGAAAAACAACCATAGTTTTATTTCTTCAAACACTAAAGCATTCACACATTATTTTATTTTATGCTTCCCTAACATTTTTTCTAACATGGATATGCATAAAAACATAATTTTCCTAACAATTTAATTTTTTTTCTTTTTTCAGCCGTGTCCTAACTTAGCATTTTATCTATTTATTTTTTCAAACTACCATGCTAACTTATCAAAAAAATAATGTTACAACAATGTAAACTACCATAATTGTTTTTTGATAGTGGAAAGTCACTTTCAATAGAAAAGAAAAACTAACAGACTTTCCACAAGATCACGAACTACTATATTGGAGATTATGGCATTTCTGAATTGGAATGATTGTTAAAAGTAAACATACATAATCTCTCTTTTCAGATAGGCATAAAATTATAAAGCATGTAGAAGTACTTTGATGTCATTTATAAAGCAACATTCCTAGTATACTCGAAGCCAATATGTCATTGGTCTGTCTTTATTTATCAAACAATCATTTAATTGGACCTATTCCACGTAGCATGGGTAAACTAAATTATTTAGAGTATTTAGATATATCAAGTAATAATATTTTTGGCATTATACCTAGTAGTATTAGTGGTTTATTTTCCTTTATATTTTTAGATTTATTATAGAATAATTTTGAAGGATCAATCTCTTAAACTATTGGCAATTGCATATTCTTAACATATTTTTTTGCTCACACAAATAATTTGTGTGGGACTCTCCCAATATATTTGGCTAATGCACTGTATTGAATTATTGGATTTAAGGAGAAATAAATTGATAGGCAAACTTTCTTACTACTTCACCTTCTTTTCGTTGGTTTGAAATTTTTAAACTTTGGCTACCATAATTTCTATGCTGACATTCGCAAATGGGTAATAAATTTTACCCAATTGTCTATCTTGGATTTATCCAACAATAAATATATTGGAAGAATGCCATTACATTTTGAAAAATTTGAAAACAATTCATTACTTGATAGTGATGAAGGTGAAGAAATTATAGTTGACATCAAAGGAAGTGAATATACTCTATCATGAATGTCAAGGAAAAACATGATATTTGATTTGTCCAACAATAATATTATAGGACATATACCTACAAGCATAGGAACTTTGAGTAGCTTGCAATTTGCTAAATTTATCTGAACCAGTTGGAAGGGCTAATACCTACATCTCTGAGTAACATATCTATTTTGGAGTAGTTAGACTTGAGCAAGAATAATTTGGGTGCAAATATTCCTGAAAATCTCTCTAAACTATATAGTTTGGTTGTTTTGGGTGTCTCCTTTAATAACCTTTGTCAGCCAATCCCTAAAGGAACACAATTTTCCACATTCAGTGAAACATTGTTTCAAAGGAATAAATGTTTATATAGGTGTCATTTAGATTCATGTAATAGGAAGGAAAAAACATGGAGAGAAGCTCACAATAATAGTAGAAGTTCCCATATTAAAGTGGGATGGCTAAAGCTTCTAGATGACAAGATGTCATTATTTTTGAAACATGAAAACAAATGTAATTAATGTAATTTTGAGCAAATTTTATTATTACCGGTTAGTTGGTTGTATGACGAAATCAAGTTAGGATAACGAATTTTTGCATATTAAATTGGGACCCGAGAGGATTGTGGTATGAGGAGAATCATTCTTCATTAATAGAGTTTCCAATCCCTTGCCTCGTGGAGGTTTCATTGACACCCTACCATGTAAATCCTTTGTGTATTTTACATTTAGTTTTCATTAAATTTATCTTTCTTTCTTGTCTAACATTTTCCCAGTTCAATAAGTGGTATCAAAGGACTGGAAGATAGAGAGATCTTCCAAATAGGTTTGATGTGCAGTCAAATAGATTTTTTGTGATCCTTCACGCTATGAGCCACCAGAGACTGTCATCAAGAAATCATAGACTTGACGTTGAAAAAATATGAGTGCACAGTTGGAGAGAAGTCGTATTCCAGACTTGACACTGGAAAGCAAGTCTGCAGAGATTCAAAGAGGAAGGGCTGCTGGAGATAGCCATTTGTTGTTGTCCATTTAAAGGCTGTTGTTGTCCATCCGTAGAGATTCTGTCAGGTCCCTATATTACTAGTATAGTCCCTTATTGTTGTTAGTTTAACCCCCTTATTGTTATTATTGTACCCCTGTAACCCCCATATTGTTATTATTGCACCCTTAAATTATTATTGTTAGGTAGGCTAGGATTACATTGTGGCCCCACTAGGATTACATTGTGCCCCCATGGACTCCTATATATGGAAAGGAGGTTTTGTAATTTGTATCATCCAAGAATTTTTCATTCATGTAACGTATTGGAGGTTTCCCCATCGAAGTGGCTTATTTCTAAGGCATTGATATCTCTTTTCTTCTATTTTTGGAGCTAGTTTCACAACATTTGGTATTAGAGCTTTGGATTCTAGGGTTTCACTGCTCCAAATAGGTCATCGTGGCATTTGCGCTATAACATTGTTTCTACGAAGTTTTAGAAGCTGAAATTTTTAGGGTGCAAAGCCGAAATCCAGAGGAACATCATCGCAGAATTTTAGATCTTGGTTCGCAATATTTTCAGAGATATGATCTCTGGAAGTTAGGTCTTTTTGCAGGCTCCTCAATTTAATCTAAACATGTCATCGTGGCATTTGTGCTATAAATTTGTTTATGCAAAGGTTCAGAATCTGAACTTTTTAGGGTACGAAGTTGAAATCCTGAGGAAACCCGTTGCAGAACTTTAGAGCTTGGTTCACAACATTTTCGGAGATAGGATTTGTGGAATGTTGTGCTTTTTCAGGCTCCTGAATTTTATCTCAAAGAGGTGATCGTGGGAAAAGCTTCATAACTCTCTCTCTGAGCATCGGATTGGAGTCTCATAAAAGGTGGCCACAATTATAGTTTCTTTGCTATCAATTTCAGAGCTAAAAGATGAAACAGTGACACGTGGCAAGTTGTACAAGTTCGATCTACTGAAAAAGTCCATAATTAGGTCATTGTGGGAGATTGGACATAACTTTATCTTGAAGAATCCAAATCAACTCAGACCTGTGGCATTCAAAAGAGGATTCAGAAAGCTACCGTAATGCCAAATTTCAGATATTGAAGAGTTATAACCACAGAGATAATTCAATTTAAATATTGAGCTCTTCAAAAGCAAGAAAAAGGTGTGTAATTTTTTCCGAATTGCATAAGTCTTGTTTGAAGAATCAATTTGAATTGATTCCAAGGGAATATTGTAGAATAGATATCAGTATTGGGTTCTAAGAAATGCCCCGTAAAAATAATTCAACACCCATTAAGCGTTTAGAAGGCTCTACTATGACTCATGAAGATGAAGAATTGCAACATGATGTATCAAAATTACAAGAGCAAGTGCACCTAATTTCACTCTGGCAAAGAGCATCAAAAAATGAAATAGAAGTTTTGAAGAAAGGTGTGGAAGTGAAGATGGATGGTTTGAAGAAAGGCATGGAAGCTAAGATGGATGGCATGGAAGCTGGCATGGAAGCTAAGATGGATGACATGGAAGAAAAAATGAAAGGCAACATGGAAAACATGAAGAATGATCTAAAATCAGACATGGAAGGTTTGAAAAAGTTGATACAAGAAATGTTTCCTAATGGTGAAAAGATAGTAGAGGAAACTCATGATGAGAACAAAATAAATTTTAATTGTGACTTCATAAACTCTAATGTTGGTGGGAAGAACCACCATATTCCAAAAATGGATATGAGGAATTTTGATGGAAGGGATCCTGTAACATGGATACTACAGATGGAGCAATATTTTGATCTCCATAATGTGCAAAGCACACAAAAGGTACGCATTGCAACTTTACATTTAGAAAAAAATACATTTGTATGGTATCGATGGCTTTGCTCTCGTAAAATAATTGTCACTTGGTCAATTTTTACGGAGGAAATGATAGCACATTATGAGGATACAAAGAGCAACACCTTCTTTAGCCAATTGATAAATCTAAAAAAAAAGGGTTTAATGGGGCAACACATTGAGGACTTCCAAAAATTGAATATAAGCGTAACTAATATTACAAAGGAACGCAAGATTTATCTCTTCATAGGTACTTTAAAGGATAAAATCCAACATGAAGTTCGCGTTTTGGAACCTGATTCATTGGAGAAGGCATTCAGGTTGGCAAGAAAAATTGAATGTAAAATTATGGTGACAAGGAAGCCTACCACTCACTTCTATAAAGAAGGAAGTGTTGCTATGCCTAGATTTCCAAAACCTATAAGGTTGACACCACAAAAATTGGAAGAAAAAAGAGAAAAAGGGCTTTGATACAGTTGTGATAGAAAATACACTAAAGGTGTTGGGAAAAATACTGAGAGGGGGGGGGGGGTGAATCAGTATTTAGAGCTGACTGAAAACTTTTCACCTTTTGTTTCTCTTAAACCCAGACGTTACTTTACTGAACCAAACTTGCATATAAATGTGGATATCCTTAAGAAAACTTGCATATGTCCAGTGATCTTATTATACGTTTAATTCTTTACTTAGATCAGATGTTTAGTAAGCAGTAAGTATGTGCAGTAACAATAGAATAAACCATAAGCAATACACATAAACACCAGTATTTAAGGTGGAAACCCAATTCGGGAGAAAACCACCACTGCTATCGTCTCTGTCTTCAATATTTATTATAAAGAAAACTTCTTACAATTTTGTACTGGTGCAGACTCATACCAGCACGCAGGCACCCACTTGCAGAAGGCTCCAACCTTCTCTCGTTCTCCAGCCACTACTGGAAGGGAGCTCCAACCCCCTGATTTTAACACCAGCTTGAACTGGCAGAAAGCTTCCACTTCTATGCAAAACATTTCAACCCTCAAATCCACTGAATTTCTTCAATATCTTCATCAAACTTGCATCAGGTCTTCATTATTTCTTTGCTGATATTCCTAGAGATTTATCACTTCCTCGATCAACTCCATAGGTGCATCATAGATTCAGCGTTATCAGACAACAGAGTTCGATCATTCAGATATCTCATAAAGAGATTTATTTATTGACAATCCCTCCGCATGCACACACTGTATCATGATCCTCGTCTCCTTATATAGGTTTCACCTTTGACAATACCATGAGTCAAAACCATTCAACCGCTAATGGTATTATTTTGTTAATATTTCCTTTAGTTTACCCCTCGTGGCTCTTCGATTTCTTTTTAATTTATTTATCAATTTGAAGAAATTGACAAATAAATATATTTATAACTAAAGTAATTTCCGAACTTTTATCCCACCACCGAAATTTAGGATTAAGGTTATACACATTCAATTTCAGAAATTAAATTATCTATGTGCGCCATGTCTTTAACCCTTCGGAATTTATAGAAATATCCAACGCTTTTCAAACAATTAACCTTATGATAAACCTTTGACCCTGGGCCCACATAAATAGCCAATCCAATATGTGCACCGTACCATAAATAAACTTCGCGAAAGTCCAGCGTCCGATCACCATTAGATCGCAAGCCTCCAGATCGATGACATATATGCATATCGCTCAACCTCCAATGCCGAATGTTAACGTGCGATGGCCACCGTACTCTGGTTAACCTTCACGCATATTCCTCATATGACCACCATCCAATGGCCTCCCTCCAGATCGACGACGCACAACAATATCGCACGGCATCCTTGGTAGATCGTTAACGTGCGATGGTCGAACGTTAACGTGCGATGGCGCGCAGTGATGGCGGTTTTGCAGGGACGCGTGTCACTAATTCTATGGAATCGCTCCCCCCTCCTCAATTACCATTTTCACTGCAAAGGTGGTGCAATAAAAACCACTTTCAGCCTTAAACCACGTTCACTGTTCATTCGCAAGGTTCCGCCCCTCTACTCCAGGTTCCATCAACGTACTTTTTCCAATTCGTTTTTCCGTGTTATTAGTTCATATAACCACAATTACTGTTATACGGCTCCGATGAAATCTGCGTGCATTCGATCCACCATTCAGAATATGAATAAAAAAGTTACTCCATAATACAGAGGGTTATCACACGTTGATTCAGTGTCTATCATTTGGGATACATTGTCAACCGTATTAGCATTCGTTCCTCTAACTACATACAGAGCACCATTAACCCCTCACAGGGTTTCTTACTTATCACATATTTCAATTATCCTCCATCAGGATGCATACATATGTTCACCCATGAATTAAATCCACAGGGACTCAAATGTCCATCCTACTGAATTCAATCAAGAATACTGAAAATTTAGAACCTTTTCTATTTGATGGCCTCTGTCTCTGGACAACTCTGCTTCCATTCACTCCTTGTCTCTGCTCCTTGACCGATACTGCTCTCTGTAAATGCATTCTTCCTTTGTTCTTCTCTACTGACCTTTTTTCTCTAGAGCGCTACCAATTCCTTTGCCATCAATGACAACAGTTCCAACAATCTCCCCTTTGGCATTGATGGCAATCCTCTTCCTCTGTAATATTCTTCCTCTGTTTGTCTTATAGAAGCCCCTTTATTTGCTTTTCCTCCCCCTTTGACATCAATGACAAAGGATTGATCAAGATCCTTTGTACCGACAATACCATGCTCCCCCTGAGATCATGCTGCATCTTCAAACATAAGATTCAAAAGAAATAACAGAAATGACCAATGCATCCTTTCCACATGACCAATGCTCCCCCTTAGCCTGTGCATCCTGAATACCTTTAACAGGAGAGTATCTTCTGTATTTAAGTAGATCTGATCTTCTACATGGCAGAGACTACTCCCAGCTTCTGTCTGAGATATTCGAACGCTTCCCTGGGTAAAGGTTTAGTAAATATATCATCAACTTGTTCTTTGGAGGGCACATACTCCAACTTCACTTTTTGTTCAAGCACTTGTTCACGTAAGAAGTGATATTTGATGGGAATGTGCTTGGTCTTGGAATGCATAACAGGATTCTTTGAGATACTGATGGCACTTGTGTTATCACACATAATGGATATAGGAGGTGAACATTTGATTTTAAAGTCTTGTAAGGTTTGCATCATCTAGAGAAGTTGAGTGCAACATGATGCGGCAACCACATATTCTGCTTCTGCTATAGATAAGGCAATAGAGCTTTGCTTCTTGCTGAACCAAGATACTAACCGGGGCCCCATATAGAATGCACCACCACTAGTGCTTTTCCGATCATCAACATTTCCAGCCCAATCTGCATCAGTGTAAGCATGAAGAGTGAGATTAGCATTCTTTGGATACCATAGTCCAAAGTCTTGAGTTCCTTGTAGATATTTGAATATTATTTTGACAGCCTGAAGGTGAGACTCTTTTGGATTAGCTTGGAATCGTACAATAATCCCAACTGCATGCATAATGTCTGGTCTAGTCCCAGTGAGATAAAGTAGACTTCCTATCATAGATCTCTATTCTGGTTGATTCACTGTGGGAGAATCATCATGAGAACTGAGATTACATCCGGTTACCATTGGTGTACTTACAGGTTTGCACTCTTCCATGCCATACTTCTTCAGAATTTGCTTAAGATATTTTGTTTGTGATAAGAATAAGCCATCTGTTGCTTGTTTCACTTGCAAGCCAAGAAAGAATGTTAGTTCCCCAAGTAAAGACATTTCAAATTCTTGCTGCATATCAGAGGCAAATTTCTAACTCATAGACTCTTCATTACTTCCAAAAATGATATCATCAACATATACAACCATAATCAATAGTTTATCATTTTCAGTTTTTGTGTATAAGTTGCTATCAGCAGACCCCTTTGAAAATCCTTGGTGATGAAGATATTTGTCAAGACAATAATACCATGCCCTTGGAGCTTGTTTGAGACCATATAGAGCCTTTTTAAGTCTACAAACAAGATTTTCATCATTTCCCAAAATGAATCCTTCTGGTTGTTATATATAAACTTCTTCTTAAAGATATCCATTGAGAAAGTAGATTTAACATCCATTTGATAAACTTTGATTTGTTGGAAGCTTGAAAAAGCAAGAAACATTCTTATGGCTTCAAGTCTAGCTACAGGAGCAAAATTTTCTTCAAAGTCTATACCTTCTTGTTGAGCATACCCCTTGAAAACAAGTCTAGCTTTATTTCTTATAACATACCCATTCTCATTTAACTTGTTTTTAAATATCCATTTAGTTCCAATGACATTTTTGTCATGGGGTCTTGGTACTAATTCCCAAGTGTGATTCTTTTCAATTTGATCAAGTTCTCCATTCATGGCTTGAATCCAGCATTCATCTTTGCTAGCTTGATTGACATTGTGTAGTTCAATAGTGGATAGAAATGCCAGGTAGCTAGAAGATCCTACAAGAGTCCTTCTTGTTTGTACACCTGATCCCTTATCTCCCAAAATTTGAGATTCTGGATGATTCTTTTGAACATATCTGGATGGAGCCTTTTCAGATAGATCATCTTCGGGTTCTTCATTGGGTTCACTGTCTATATCATTCCTATTTGATGTAGAAGGATATATGTCATCATCTTCTTCATCTGTTGTTTGTTTTTCTTCTTTTGGAGCTGCAGGAGACTCATTATTAACAACATCAATACATTCCAAAGTATTTCGAAGTCTTTTATTGTAACATTTATATGCTTTAATCCTAGAGGAGTAACCAAGAAGTATTCCTTCATCTACTCCGGGTTCAAACTTGCCAAGTTTTTCATCATTATTTTTGATAAAGTATTTGCTTCCAAAAACTCTAAAATGCTTCACAGTGGGAGGATTACCATACCATAGTTCATATGGAGTTTTATCACTATTTACATGAACATGTGCCTTGTTAAGAATATTTACCGCTGTATGTGCTGCTTCTCCCCAAAATGTGTCAGGTGTTCCAGAATCATCAAGCATAGCTCTAGCCATTTGTTGAACTGTTATATTCATTCTTTCTGCTACACCATTTTGTCGTGGAGTTCCAACTACTGAAAATTTTCTTTTTTATGCCATGTTGTTCACAAAATTCAAGGAATTCATCTGATGTATATTATCCTCCTCGATCAGATCTAAGACAATTGATTTTTAGATCTAATTCATTTTCAACTAGAGCTTTGAAGATCTGAAATTTCTCAAATGCTTCATCTTTGTGTTTAAGCAACGCAATCCAAAACATTCTAGAGAAATCATCAATAAATAAGATATAGTATTGTTCACCACGTGGTGAATTTTTCCTCACAATTCCACATATGTCAGTATGAATGAGTTCAAGAGGCTTACTTGATGATCCTTCCTTGGCATTAAATTGCACTCTGGTCTGCTTACCGAATTGGCAAGATTTGCATATGATACTTTCAAGTAGAGTAATATTGGGAAGGTCACGAACAACTTTAAGTCTGCTTGATTTGTTGATTTGAGAGAAGCTCAGATGCCCCAACCTTCTATGCCATAGCCAATTTTCTGAAGACTTACTCAAGTAACATTTTTCTTTGCAGTTCTTCAATACATATAGGTTGCTTGGAGTTTTGTTTCCTTTTATAATTTTTTTACCTGTATCAAGATCACGTACCACACATTCTTTTGAACTAAAGACAACTTCAGTTCCTTGATCACACATTTGAATTACACTTACCAGGTTATGCTTTAATCCATCCACATACATGAAATTATTAGCTTTCACTTTTTTTTTTAGAAAAACAAACCCTTTTCCTTTAATGACAACAGGAGTATCATTTCCAAATGTAACATTCTTCTCTTTTTCTAGAGAACTATATGCAAGAAGTTTTTCTTTTTCACCTGTCATGTGTTTAGAGCATCCACTATCAATGTACCCTTGATTTTCTTCACCTTCTGCAAATAATGCTATGCCACAATTTTCCACCTATAGTTCCTTCTTTTTCCACACTTTGGAGCTTGAAGGAAAATGCTCTTTTGACTGGGCTTTGGTCCTGCATTCTGATTATTCATGCCCAAAGTTATTGCAATAAGCACATTCAACTTCATTTTGAAGAGGAGAAAAGTTTTTATATGTATTCTTCTTTGTTCCAATATCAATCCTTTTCTTTCTTGCTTCTCTTGTCATGATGGTTTTATATGCAACACATTGAACATATTTATGACCAAAATTGTGACATGAGAAACATTGTCCATTGAAGAAGAAATTTCTGCGATCATGAAATCTTCTACTTGAATTTACCTGTTGATTGGTGTTTATTTGAAAGATATTCCTGTTAGTGTTCTTTGAATTGAGATGATCATGCTTTACCTGTAAATATTCTTTATTCCCTTGCTGAGTGGCAGCATGTTGTATACCAGCTGTAGCTGCTTTTAGATAATTTGGTGCTGAAGCCTGAGAAGATTCTCCGATATATCCAAGACCTGTATTTATAAGAGGAGAACGTTGTACCTTGATAATCTCATCTAAGGTTTCAGATCCTTTAGCAAATCTAAGATTCAAAGTCTTCATTTTCTCAATTTCTTTTCTTAGACCTACTATTTCACATTCTAATTTCTCATTGTGTTTCTCCTTTTCTTCAAGCTGATTTTTCAGAGTTTCTATGGATATTTTACTTTCTTCTAAGCATCTTTTACTTTCTTCTAAACATATCTTGAGTTGATTGAATTCATCAAGAAAATCATTATCCTCTAAAGCATCCATAAAATTATCTTTTTCTTCTTTAGATTCTTTTTCAAATGCCATGAGAAGTTTAAGATCTTGTTCACATTCTTCCTCACTGTCAGATAACCCATCACTGTCTTCATGAGTATAGTAACTTTTACTAATGCTAAACCGATTCTTATTCCTTCTTGCTACTTCCTTTCCATTTTCATGTGTTTCTTTGTGAGGACACTTAGCAGCATAATGACCAACTCTTCCACAAGAAAAACATTTGAAAGGAATCTTACCTCTGAACCGTCCTGTACCAAGTTGGAGTTTCTTTACAAAATTTACCTCGTCTTCTTCTGAGATATACCCTGATCCTTCTGTCTCTTGTACTTCTTTCCCTTTTGTAGAAGCTCTAAAGATGGCTTCTTTGACTTCAGATGGTCCTCCTCTTCTCATCTCATATGCAGTTAGTATTCCATGAAGTTGCACCACAGTAAGATTTTGAAGATCCTGTTTTTCTCCAAGAGCAGAAACTTTTGACTCAAATTTTGTTGTTAGTGATCTTAAAACTTTCTCAACCAGAGTAGATTCGGTTATTGTTTCTCCCATATTTCTCATACGATTTACAATATCATCAAGACATAAAAATAAATTGGCAATGCTCTCATCATTATGCATTTTTAGACTCTCATGTTGAATTATGAGAGTTTGGAGTTTAGCACTTTTTACCTTTGCATCACCTTCATAACTTAGAATGATTTTGTCCCATGTTGCCTTTGCTGTATTCAGCTACATGACTTTGACAAATTCTGATTCAGTTAGACTTCCCAATAAAGCATTGAATGCCTTTGCATTTGTTTCATAATTCTTTCTTTCTGTTGGATCCGTTGGTACTGCGGCTGGATATTGATATCCTCCTTCAACAATAGCCCATACGTCTGCTCCAAGGGACTGAAGATAGGATCTCATTCTTGTTTTCCAAAAGATTAAATTGTTTCCGTTGAAAAGCAGAGGCCTGATCGATGCCATTCCATCTTGATTGCTCATCTTGTTTGATCTCCCTTCTAGCGGCTAAGCTTTTTCAGAAGGACCTGCTCTGATACCAATTGTTGGGAAAAACACTGAGGGGGGGGGGGGGGGATGAATCAGTATTTAGAGCTGACTGAAAACTTTTCACCTTTTGTTTCTCTTAAACCCAGACGTTACTTTACTGAACCAAACTTGCATATAAATGTGGATATCCTTAAGAAAACTTGCATATGTCCAGTGATCTTATTATACGTTTAATTCTTTACTTAGATCAGATGTTTAGTAAGAAGTAAGTATGTGTAGTAATAATAGAATAAACCATAAGCAATACACATGAACACCAATATTTAAGGTGGAAACCCAATTAAGGAGAAAACCACCGCTACTATCGTCTCTGTCTTCAATATTTATTATAAAGAAAACTTCTTACAATTTTGTACTGGTGCAGACTCATACCAGCACGCAGGCACCCACCTGCAGAAGGATACAACCTTCTCTCGTTCTCTAGCCACTACTGGAAGGGAGCTCCAACCCCCTGATTTTAACACCAGCTTGAACTGGCAGAAAGCTTCCACTTCTATGCAAAAGACTTCAACCCTCAGATCCACCGAATTTCTTCAATATCTTCATCAAACTTGCATCAGGTCTTCATTATTTCTTTGCTGATCTTCCTAGAGCTTTATCACTTCCTCGATCAACTCCATAGGTGCATCATAGATTTAGCGTTATCAGAAAACAGATTTTGATCATTCAGATATCTCATAAAGAGATTTATTTATTGAAAATCCCTCCGCATGCACACACTATATCATGATCCTCGTCTCCTTATATAGTTTTCGCCTTTGACAATACGATGAGTCAAAACCATTCAACCGCTAATGGTATTCTTTTGTTAATATTTCCTTTAGTTTACCCCTCGTGGCTCTTCGATTTCTTTTTAATTTATTTATAAATTTGAAGAAATTGACGAATAAATATATTTATAACTCAAGTAATTTCCGAACTTTTATCCCACCACCGAACTTTAGGATTAAGGTTATACATGTTCAATCGCAGAAATTAAATTACCTATGTGCACCATGCCTTTAACCCTTCGGACTTTATAGAAATATCCAACGCTTTTCAAACAATTAACCTTATGATAAACCTTTGACCCCGGGCCCACATAAATAGCCAATCCAATACGTGCACCGTACCATAAATAAACTTCACGCAAGTCTAGCATCCGATCACCATTAGATCGCAAGCCTCCAGATCGACGGCATATATGCATATCGCTCGACCTCCAATGCCGAAATTTATCGTGCGATGGCCGCCGTACTTTGGTTAACCTTCGCACATCTTCCTCATACGACCACCGTCCGATGGCCTCCCTCTAGATCGAGGGCACACAACAATATCGCGCGACATCCTTGGTCGATCGTTAACGTGCGATGGTCGAACGTTAACGTGCGATGGCGCGCAGTGATGGCAGTTTTGCAGGGACGCGTGTCACTCGTTCTACGGAATCGCTCCCCCCTCCTCAATTACCACTTTCGCTGCAAAGGTGGTGCGATAAAAACCACTTTCAGCCTTAAACTACGTTCACTGTTCATTCGCAAGGTTCTGCCCCCCTACTTCAGGTTCCGTCAGTGTACTTTTGCCAATTTGTTTTTCCATGTTATCAGTTCATATAGCCACAATTACTATTATACGGCTCCGATGAAATCTGCTTGCATTCGATCCACCATTCAGAATATGAATAAACAACTTATTCCATAATACAGAGGGTTATCACACGTTGATTCAGTGTCTATCAGTTGGGATACATTGTCAACCGTATTAGCATCGGTTCCTCTAACTACATACAGAGCACCATTAACCCCTCACAGGGTTTCTTACTTATCATGGATTTCAATTATCCTCCATTAGGATGCATACATATGTTCACCCATGAATTAAATCCACAAGGACTCAAATGTCTGTCCTACTGAATTCAATCAAGAATACTGAAAATTTAGAACCTTTTCTATTCGATGGCCTCTGTCTTTGGACAACTCTGCTTTCATTCACTGCTTGTCTCTGCTCCTTGACCGATACTGCTCTCTGTAAATGCATTATTCCTCTGTTCTTCTCTACTGACCTTTTTTCTCTACAGCGCTGCCAATTCCTTTGCCATCAATGACAATAATTCCAACAATCTCCCCCTTTGGCATTGATGGCAATCCTCTTCCTCTGTAATTTTCTTCCTCTGTTTGTCTTATAGAAGCCCCTTTATTTGATTTTCCTCCCCCTTTGACATCAATGACAAAGGATTGATCAAGATCCTTTGTACCGACAATACCATGCTCCCCCTGAGATCATGCTGCATCTTCAAACATAAGATTCAAAAGAAATAACAGAAATGACCAATGCATCCTTTCCACATGACCAATGCTCCCCCTTAGCCTGTGCATCCTCAATACCTTTAACAGGAGCGTATCTTCTGTATTTAAGTAGATCTGATCTTCTGCATGGCAGAGACTACTCCCAGCTTCTGTCTGAGATATTCTAATGCTTCCCTGGGTAAAGGTTTAGTAAATATATTAGCAACTTGTTCTTTGGAGGGCACATACTCCAACTTCACTTTTTGTTCAAGCACTTGTTCACGTAAGAAGTGATATTTGATGGGAATGTGCTTGGTCTTGGAATGCATAACAGGATTCTTTGAGATACTAATGGCACTTGTGTTATCACACATAATGGATATAGGAGGTGAACATTTGATTTGAAAGTCTTGTAAGGTTTGCATCATCCAGAGAAGTTGAGTGCAACATGATGCGGCAACCACATATTCTGCTTCTGCTGTAGATAAGGCAATAGAGCTTTGCTTCTTGCTGAACCAAGATACTAACCGGGGCCCCATGTAGAATGCACCACCACTAGTGCTTTTCCGATCATCAACATTTCCAGCCCAATCTGCATCAGTGTAAGCATGAAGAGTGAGATCATCATTCTTTGGATACCATAGTCCAAAGTCTTGAGTTCCTTGTAGATATTTGAATATTCTTTTGACAGCCTGAAGGTGAGACTCTTTTGGATTAGCTTGGAATTGTCCAACAATCCCAACTGCATGCATAATGTCTGGTCTAGTCCCAGTGAGATAAAGTAGACTTCCTATCATAGATCTGTATTCTGGTTGATTCACTGTGGGAGAATCATCATGAGAACTGATATTACATCCGGTTACCATTGGTGTACTTACAAGTTTGCACTCTTCCATGCCATACTTCTTCATAATTTGCTTAAGATATTTTGTTTGTGATAAGAATATGCCATCTGTTGCTTGTTGCACTTGCAAGCCAAGAAAGAATGTTAGTTCCCCAAGTAAAGACATTTCAAATTCTTGCTACATATCAGAAGCAAATTTCTGACTCATAGACTCTTCATTACTTCCAAAAATGATATCATCAACATATACAACCATAATCAATAGTTTGTCATTTTCAGTTTTTGTGTATAAGTTGCTATCAGCAGACCCTTTTGAAAATCCTTGTTGATGAAGATATTTGTCAAGACGATAGTACCATGCCCTTGGAGCTTATTTGAGACCATATAGAGCCTTTTTAAGTCTACAAACAAGTTTTTCATCATTTCCAAAAATGAATCCTTCTGGTTGTTCTATATAAACTTCTTCTTCTAGATCTCCATTGAGAAAAGTAGATTTAACATCCATTTGATAAACTTTGATTTGTTGGAAGCTTGAAAAAGCAAGAAACATTCTTATGGCTTCAAGTCTAGCTACAGGAGCAAAAGTTTCTTCAAAGTCTATACCTTCTTTTTGAGCATACCCCTTGCAAACAAGTCTAGCTTTATTTCTTATAACATCCCCATTCTCATTTAACTTGTTTTTGAATATCCATTTGGTTCCAATGACATTTTTGTCATGGGGTCTTGGTACTAATTCCCAAGTGTGATTCTTTTCAATTTGATCAAGTTCTTCATTCATGGCTTGAATCCAACATTCATCTTTGCTAGCTTGATTGACATTGTGTGGTTCAATAGTGGATAGAAATGCCAGATAGCTAGAAGATCCCACAAGAGTCCTTCTT
Source organism: Pinus albicaulis (assembly GCA_034641835.2). Taxonomy (NCBI): domain Eukaryota; kingdom Viridiplantae; phylum Streptophyta; class Pinopsida; order Pinales; family Pinaceae; genus Pinus; species Pinus albicaulis. Next base: position 1,557,833,856 of record CM076580.1, on the reverse strand, counting down.
GTTTGTACACTTGATCCCTTTTCTCCCAAAATTTGAGATTCTGGATGATTCTTTTGAACATATCTGGATGGAGCTTTTTCAGATAAATCATCTTCGGGTTCTTCATTGGGTTCATTGTCTATATCATCCTTATTTGATGTAGAAGGATATATGTCATCATCATCTTCATCTGTTGTTTTTTTTTCTTCTTTTGGAGCTGCAGGAGACTCATCAATAACAACATCAATACATTCAACAATCTTCCGAAGTATTTTATTGTAACATTTATATGCTTTACTCCTAGAGGAGTAACCAAGAAGTATTCCTTCATCTGCTCTGGGTTCAAACTTGCCAAGTTTTTCATCATTATTTTTGATAAAGCATTTTCTTCCAAAAACTCTAAAATGCTTCACAGTGGGAGGATTACCATACCATAGTTCATATGGAGTTTTATCACTATTTACACGAACATGTGCCTTGTTAAGAATATTTACCGCTGTATGTGCTTCTTCTCCCCAAAATGTGTCAGGTGTTCCGGAATCATCAAGCATAGCTCTAGCCATTTGTTGAACTATTCTATTCATTCTTTCTGCTACGCCATTTTGTTGTGGAGTGCCGGCTACAGTAAACTGTCTTTTTATGCCATGTTGTTCACAAAATTCAAGGAATTCATCTAAAGTATATTCTCCTCCTCGATCAGATCTAAGACACTTGATTTTTAGATCTAATTCATTTTCAACCAGAGCTTTGAAGCTCTGAAATTTCTCAAATGCTTCATCTTTGTGTTTAAGAAACCCAATCCAACACATTCTAGAGAAATCATCAATAAACAAGATATAGTATTGTTCACCACGTGGTGACTTTTTCCTCATAGGTCCACATATGTCAGTATGAATGAGTTCAAGAGGCTTACTTGATGATCCTTCCTTGGCATTAAATTGCACTCTGGTTTGCTTACCGAATTGGCAAGATTTTCATATGATACTTTCAGGTAGAGTAATATTGGGAAGATCACGAATAGCTTTAAGTCTGCTTGATTTGTTGATTTGAGAGAAGCTCAGATGCCCCAACCTTCTATGCCATAGCCAGTTTTCTGAAGATTTACTCAAGTAACATTGATCTTTGCAGTTCTTCAATACATACAGGTTGCTTGGAGTTTTGTTTCCTTTTATAATTGTTTTACTTGTATCAAGATCACGTACCACACATTCTTTTGAACTAAAGACAACTTCAGTTCCTTGATCACACATTTGACTTACACTTAACAGTTTATGCTTTAATCCATCCACATACATGACATTATTAGCTTTCACCTTTTCTTTTAGAAAAACAGACCCTTTTCCCTTAATGACAGCAGGAGTATCATTTCCAAATGTAACATTCTTCTCCTTTTCTAGAGCACTATATGCAAGAAGTTTGTTTTTGTCACCTGTCATGTGTTTAGAGCATCCACTATCAATGTACCATTGATTTTCTTCACCTTCTGCAAATAAAGCTATGCCACAATTTTCAACCTGTAATTCCTTCTTTTTCCACACTTTGGAGCTTGAAGGAAAATGCTCTTTTGGCTAGACTTTGCTCCTGCATTCAGATTCTTCATGGCCAAAGTTATAGCAATAAGCACATTCAACTTCATTTTGAAGAGGAGAAAAGTTGTTATATGTATTCTTCTTTGTTCCAATATCAATCCTTTTCTTTCTTGCTTCTCTTGTCATGATGGTTTTATATGCAACACATTGAACAGCTTTATGACCAAAATTGTGACATGAGAAACATTGTCCATTGAAGAAGTAATTTCTGCGATCATAAAATCTTCTGCTTGAATTTACCTGTTGGTTGGTGTTTCTTCGAAAGGTATTCTTGTTAGTGTTCTTTGAATTGAAATAGTCATGCTTTACCTGTGAAGAATCTTTATTTCCTTGCTGAGTGGCAGAATGTTGTATATTCGCTGTAGCTGCTTTTGGATAATTTGGTGTTGAATTCTGAGAAGAATCTTTATTCCCTTGCTGAGTGGCAAAATGTTGTATACTGGCTGTAGCTGCTTTTAGATAATTTGGTGCTGAAGTCTGAGAAGATTCTCCGATATATCCAAGACCTGTCTTTATAAGAGGAGAACGTTGTACCTTGATAATTTCATCTAAGATTTCAAATCCTTTAGCAAATCTAAGATTCAAAGTCTTCATTTTCTCAACTTCTTTTCTTAGACTCACTATTTCACATTCTAATTTCTCATTGTGTTTCTCCTTTTCTTCAAGCTGATTTTTCAGAGTTTCTATGGATATTTTACTTTCTTCTAAGCATATTTTAGTTTCTTCTAAGCATATCTTGAGTTGATTGAATTCATCAAGAAAATCATTATCCTCTAAAGCATCCATAAAGGTATCTTTTTCTTCTTTAGATTCTTTTTCAAATGCCATGAGAAGTCTAAGATCTTGTTCACATTCTTCCTCACTATTAGATAACCCATCACTGTCTTCATGAGTATAGTAAATTTTTCTAGTGCTAGACTGACTCTTATTCCTTCTTGCTAATTCCTTCCCTTTTTCATGTGTTTCTTTGTGAGGACACTTAGCAGCATAATGACCCACTCTTCCACAAGCAAAACATTTGAAAGGAAGCTTACCTCTGAACCGTCCTGTACCACGTTGAAGTTTCTTTACAAAATTTACCTCATCTTTTTCTGAGATATACCCTGACCCTTCTGTCTCTTGTACTTCTTTCCCTTTTGTAGAAGCTCTAAAGAAAGCTTCTTTTACTTCATATGGTCCTCCTCTTCTCATTTCATATGCAGTTAGTATGCCATGAAGTTGCACCACCGTAAGGTTTTGAAGACCCTGTTTTTCTTCAAGAGCAGAAACTTTTGACTCAAATTTTGGTGTTAGTGACCTTAAAATTTTCTCAACCAAGGTAGATTCGGTTATTGTTTCTCCCAGATTTCTCATACGATTTACAATATCATCCAGACGCAAAAATAAATTGGAAATGCTCTCCTTCGTTATTCATTTTTAGATTCTCATATTGAATTCTGAGAGTTTGGAGTTTATCACTTTTTACCTTTGCATCACCTTCATAACTCAGAATGATTTTGTCCCATATTTCCTTTGTTGTATTCAGCTGCATGACTTTGACAAATTCTTATTCAGTTAGACTTCCCAACAGAGCATTGACCGCTTTTGCATTTGTTTCGTAATTCTTTCTTTCTGTTGGAACTGTTGGTACTGCAACTGGATATTGATATCCTTGTTCAACTATAGCCCATACATCTGCTCCCAGAGACTGAAGATAGGATCTCATCCTTGTTTTCCAGAAGATTAAATTGTTTCTGTTGAAGTGTGGAGGCCTGATAGATGCTGTTCCATCTTGATTGCTCATCTTGATTGATCTTCCTTCTAGCGGCTAATATTTTTCAGAAGGACCTGCTCTGATACCAATTGTTGGAAAAATACTGAGAGGGGGGGGGGTGAATCAGTATTTAGAGCTGACTGAAAACTTTTGTTTCTCTTAAACCCATATGTTGCTTTATTGAATCCAACTCATGTAAATGTGGATATCCTTAAGAAAACTTGCATATATTCAGAGATCTTATTATACATTTAATTCTTTACATAGATTATTGCATCATTCATTCATCAGATGTTTAGAAAGCAGTAAGCATGTGCAGTAGTAACTGAATAAACCATCACACATAAGCAACACACAAGAACACCAGTTTTTAAGGTGGAAACCCAATTCGAGAGAAAACCACCGTCGCTGTCGTCTCTGTCTTCAATATTTTATTATAAAGAAAACTTTTTACAATCATGTACTGGTGCAGACTCTTACCAGCATGTAGGCACCCACCTGCAGAAGGCTACAACCTTCTTTCGTTTACCAGCCTCTCCTGGAAGGGAGCAACTACCCCCTGCTCTCGTTTACCAGTTACCACTGGAAGGGAGCTACAGCTCCCTCACTGAAGGCTTCGACCCTCAGCACCACTGCAGACCACGTTTCATCAATTTTCACACAACATACCTTGCAGGTCACCAGATTTATTCATTTTCTTCAGAGGTGCATCCTTAATTCAACAAACTGTTACCCATTCCATACAACTATACTTCAGAGTGAAGTATTCATTCACAACCCTTACTCATGCACACGTTCTTCATGATTTCGTTAGTCGATCAAACCAGAGATTAATCATCGTCAGATCTAGAGATCATTTACAATCATCATCATTACTTAGGTGCATCGAGAGGTTTGAACATATTGGAGTTTTATTCATACAGATATCTCTAAAAGAGATTCATTTATTATCAACCTTTTCGCATGCACACCGTTCTTCATGATTCTCATCACCTTACATAGTTTTCGCCTTTTAAAAAAAAAAAAAAAACCATGAGTAAAAACCATTCAACCGCTAATGGTATTCCTTTGACAGTATTTCCTTTAGTTTACCCCATGTGCCTCTTTGATTTCTTTTTAATTTATTTATCAATTTGAAGAAATTGACAAATAAATATATTTACAACTTTGAACTATTATATGTGACCCAAGACCTTTGATATTTAAAAAAAATAAACCCGACAATTATTATTTTATCATTTCGAGGCTTCCTTCACACCTGCCAACAAAGTTTGAACCTTATGATTATGACCCCAATGATTAATAAATGCAGCAAATCTTAACCATGATCGATGCATTCATATGCATGGGCCCCAATGCTAACGAGGCCTTCACATCTAATGGCCGGACAACCACGTCGCATCGATCCAACGAATATCGCACAACTAAAACACACGGGTTAATATTCAATAGTTGTGCGATGGATGCGGGTACTTTGGTTAACCTTCGTGCATCTTCCTCCTTCACGACCACCGTCCCGGATGGATTCCTCCAGATCGATGGCGGACATCAATATTGTTGAGATTGCAACAATATGATGAGCTTAGTGGAAAGAAGGCGCCTTCACTAAGTGGGCCCGCAGGCTATTTTTGGCGCACAGTCTATTTTTAGACTATGTCTATTTTTAGACATGTCGATCATGATTCTATGAGTTGCAAGATGCTATTTATGGAGGGTTGGTCAAGTTGGAAAAATAGATGGACTTCTATTTTTAGACATATTGGGCGGAATCTATTTTTAGATTGCCGGTCTAAAAATAGATATGTCGAATATTATTAGCTCTTAATAATATTTGGACTATAAGCATTATCTTATTCTCTTGGAGCACTTCAGTTAAGTGCACAGATGTGGCACAGGAGCTGACAGAAGGAATTACGCTATTCCTGAGGGTTATGTGGAGCTATTGCATGGATACTTCAGTTAGAACTCATGTGACAGAGTTTGGTGGAGTTGATTGAGGAATTTAATGGAGTTGTGTTCAGTTTAACTAATCTAAACATAGTTGAGATATTTGTATTCAGTTTAACTAATTGATACAATTAGTGAGAGTGGTGTGAATTAATTATTAATTAATTCACTAATTATAAACTCATAAATCAACTAAAGAATGCATCAGTTAACTTCAGTGCATGGACAGTTTCAGTGGAGACCAGTGCAGAAATAGGTGAAAGAGTAGGTTAACTATCAGTTGTGACTATATTGTTGCTATTTGCAACACACAGATAGGTGGAGTAGCCCATGAGGATTGCGCAGTTCAAGCCAAGTGGTTTATCTATTTAATGAAGCCATCCCATAACATTAATTACGCAATAGAGGCTGGCTATCAAGTGGCAAAATATTGGAGCATGTGTTTTGCTAGATATAGCTTGATAGTGTGTAGCAATTGAGGGTGTGCATGAGAGCTTGTGAGGAGCTTTTGTACTATGATTGTTACATGATCTCCATGACATATAATATACAGATAGTTGGGGTTTTCAACTTTAAGCTTTCCCATTAAATACTGTGTTCATATGTGTGATTGTTCGTGGTTTTAATGTGTGCATGCAATTGATTTTATTTCCGCATGTAATGATCAATGGTAGAAGAGATTCTGTATTATGCATGAAGCTAAAATAGTGTGTGATCAGGAGAATCTCGATGAATAATATATCAGTTATTCAAATTTTCTACATGGTATCAGAGCGATATTGATCATTGGAGCAATTGCAAAACATTGAAGCGGTTGAGTTTTGTGCTGGTGGAATTCGAATTTGCAGTAGTGTTTTCTTGGTGTCGAAGTTGAGATGTCTTTCAACGGATTGCGATTGGAGTATGCCCTTGAGGGCAGATTGAATTATATTGCATGGAAGGATAGTATGGAGGCAGTGCTGGATGAAAATGGGTTGAAGGAGTTCATAGATGCAGAAATTCCAAAGCCTACTTCTAGTGATGCTGCCATACTTGACGCATGGCAAAAGAAGACAGCAAAGTGTCGAAGGATTCTGTTGGAGGGCGTGAAGGATCACATAGTGTCTAGCCTTCATGGTAAGGCTTCTCCATTCTTGATGTGGAAAGCCTTGACATATTTATTCCAAAGCAAGAGCGACCAGAGGAAGTTGGCGCTCAAGGATAAACTCAGAAACATAAAGATGGAGAAAGGCGACAATATGCCCAAGTACCTCACGAAGTTCATCCAATGCAGGGATGAGCTGGGAAGTGTGGGGGTGACTGTTGATGATGAGGACTTGGTGAACTTGGCTCTCCTTGGGCTTCCGAAGAGTTGGCATTCCTATCAGGACTCTGTCAATGGTCGGGAGAAATTGCCAGGATGGGAGCGACTTTGGTCGGATCTTGTGCAAGAGGAGATAAGGCGGAGTACCAGGGACGGATCTTCATCAAAGAACTCTGATGAAGAGAATTGTGCTTTGGCTACCAAAGCAAAGAAGGGGAAGAGCAAGAAAGCTTCTCAATCCGGTGCAAAAGGCAAGAAGCAGGACATGTCCAAGGTGAAGTGCTTTCACTGTCACCAACACGGACATTACGCCACTAATTGTCCACAGAAGAAGAAAAATAAGCAGGATGCTGGGACTGCAGCTGGAGAGGCCTTAGCCTCGCAGTTTGAGCTGGATTTTTCGCTGATCGCATGCTTGGTCTCAAGTATGATGGGATCAGTGTGGTTTCTTGACAGTGGTGCATCTTTTCACATGACAGGAGATCGAGATTTGTTTACTGATCTGGATGAGAAAGATCTTGGAGTGCACATCGAGATGGGCGATGATGGTAGATACAGTGCGACTGGTATTGGTACCATTTCCTTTGAGAGGGAGTCTGGTAAACCCTTCATATTGAAGGATGTGATGCATGTTCCAGGATTGAAGAAGAATCTTATCTCTATGGCGATGTTAGAAGACAAGGGATATGATGTTGTCTTTAGCGAGGGAAAGGCTTTCATGCGCAGTAAGGCAACTGGTGAGACCTAGAGGATAGGGGTTCGAGTTAAGAAACTTTATCAATTGCAGGTAGATGGCTGCGCAGCAATGGCAGGCAAGGCAGAAGGAGTGGTGAGCCGGAATGATGGTGAGTTGTGGCACCGGAGATTGGGCCACCTTCACCATGGAGCTTTGAAGATACTACAACAGATTTCTACTGGGCTTCCTAAGGGTACTCTTGCGCAGTCAGATCAGTGCAAGGGATGTACCTTAGGAAAATTTGTGAAAGCCACCTTTCACGAGAAGGATAGTCGCGCCACGACGATCCTTGAGAGAATTCACACAGACGTGTGTGGACCTTTCTCAGTAGCTTCGACAGCAAAGCACAGGTATTATGTGATCTTTTTTGATGATTTTTCTCGTAAGTGCTGGATCTTCTTCATGCAGAAGAAGAGCGAGACATACTCAAAGTTCTGTGAGTTCAAGGCACTGGTTGAGAAAAAATCGGGGAAGCAGGTGAAGGCTCTTAGGAGCGACAATGGTGGTGAATTCATCTCTGGCGAATTCAAGGACTTTTGCAGCGCAGAAGGAATTCGAAGAGAGCTCATAGCACCTCATAACCCACAGCAGAATGGGGTTGTTGAGCGGAAGAACAGAACGATCGTGGGTGTTGCACGGGCGATGTTGCATGATCAGGGCCTACCCATTCACTTGTGGGCGGAGGCATGCAATACTGCAGTATATGTGCAGAACCGTTGTCCTCACAGGATACTTGGCATGAGTACACCTGAGGAGGCGTTTTCTGGTAAGAAGCCTAATATTTCCCATTTGAGGATTTTTGGTTCACCTGTTTACATTCATGTGACGAAGGATGCCAGGAAGAAGCTGGAGCTGGGCGAGGGTTAGATATTGCTTGGGGTACCAACGATGTGCCCAACTATCATGTGTATTTTCCAAGCAATCGCAAGGCTGGGTGTGCGACGGGATATAAAATTTCATGAGGAGAAAGCCATGAAGTGTTCGCTTGGAAGGGGGGGGGAGCCACCCCGTAGGATGAGGAGCTATTAGTTCCTAAGGATGAGCTTCATGATATTGGATCCTTACAAGAGGAAGTTCATGGAGTGGAAGAGACCACTCATGCCGGCGCCAACCATCGGAGGCGGAAGCGCACTACGAAGGCGAGTGACTAGCTCGAATCACAGGAAATATTGTAGGAGCACCTACATCACGGCGCGGACGGAGACGGTCTGTTAGGTCCCTATATTACTAGTATAGTACCTTATTGGTGTTAGTGTAACCCCCTTATTCTTATTATTGTACCCCTGTAACCCCCATATTGTTATTATTGTGCCCTTACATTATTATTGTTAGGTCGGCTAGGATTACATTGTGGCCCAACTAGGATTATATTGTGGCCCCATGGACTCCTATATATAGAAGGAGGTTTTGTTCATTTGTATCATCCAAGAATTGTTCATTTATGTAATGTATTGGAGGTTTCCCCCTCGAAGTGGCTCATTTATAAGGCGTGAATATCTCTTTTCTTCTCTCTTTGGAGCTGGTTACACAACATTTGGTATCAGAGCTTTGGGATTCTAGGGTTTCGCTGCTCCAAACAGGTCATCGTGGCATTTTCGCTATAACTTTTTTTATACGAAGCAAAAGCTGAAATTTCTAGGGTGCGAAGCTGAAATCGTGAGGAAGGTTGTCTAAAAATTTCAGATCTTGGTTCGCAATATTTGAGGAGATATCATCTGTGGAAGTTAGGTATTTTTTCAGGCTCATAAACAGGTCATCGTGGCATTTGCGCTATAATTTTTTTTGTACGAAGGTTCAGAGTCTGAAATTCATATGGTGCGAAGCTGAAAGCCTGAGGAAATTCGTCAAAAAATTTCAGATCTTGGTTCGCAATATTTTTGGAGATATGATCTGTGGAAGGTAGTGCTTTTTCAGGCTCCTGAATTTCATCTCAAAGAGGTGATCGTGGGAAAACTTCAATAACTCTCTCTCTGGGCATTGGATTGAAGTTCCGTAAAAATTGGTTGCAAGTACACAGACTGAAGTTTTTTGGCTATCAATTTCAGAGACAAAGGACAAAACGGTGACACGTGGCAAGTCGTACAAGTTCGCTCTACTAAACCAGTCCAGAATTAGGTCATTGTGGAAGATTGGACACAACTTTGTCTTGGAGAATCCAAATCAGGTCAGACCTGTGGCATTTGAAAGAAGCTTCAGAGATCTACTACAGGGCTGAATTTCAGATATCGAAGATTTTCAAATACAGAGATAATTCAATTTAAATATCGAGCTCCTAAAAGCTAGTAAAAGGTGTGTATTTTTTTTTCCGAATTGCATAAGTCTTGTTTGAAGAATCAAGTTGAATTGATTCCAAGGGCATCTTGTAGAAAAGATATCAATATTGGATTCTAAAATGGCCCCTAAAAAGAATTCAACACCCATCAAGCCTTCAGAAGGCTCTACCATGACTCATGAAGATGAAGAATTGCAACATGATCTATCAAAATTACAAGAACAAGTGCAACAAATTTCACTCTCGCAAAGAGCAGCAAAAAATGAAATGGAAGTTTTGAAGAAAGGTTTGGAAGTGAAGATGGATGGTTTGAAGAAAGGCATGGAAGCTAAGATGGATGGCGTGGAAGTAAAGATGGAAGGTTTGAAGAAAGGCGTGGAAGCTAAAATGGATGGTGTGCAAGCTAAGATGAATGGCATGGAAGCTAAGATGGATGGCATGGAAGTGGGCATGGAAGCTAAGATGGATGACATGAAAGACAACATATAAAACATGAAGAATGATCTAAAATCATACATGGAAGGCTTGATGACAAGCTTAAAACCAGAAATGATTCCTAATGGCGGAAATATAGGAGAAGAACCTCATGATGAGAACAAAATAAATGTTAATCATGATTTCATAAACTAGAATGTTGGTGGGAAGAAC